>VXBT01006751.1:590984-662542 GCA_013400235.1 Oriolus oriolus
CCCCCCCATTTTCCTTTTCCTTATAAAAATAGCACCACTTTGTATTTAAAATCTGCATTTTAGAACATTGAAAATAATGCTTAGGACTCATTACTTTATATTCCTCAAAACTAAGTATTTTTTTCAGTTTCACTGAATGGGATATGAATGATATGCTGAATGTCAGAAATAATGAGTTGTTTGTGATGTGTTCTTGTTGCTTTCTTATGGGCTAGAGAAGGTGTTTCCCACCTGCTTTGAACTATGGCATTATGATAACAAATGAATTTCTCCACAAATGAAAGAAAATTTGCAATGTTACTGTGAAAAGTTTGTTTAAATACCTAGTGTTCAGGTGGAACACAAATTCCTGACCAGTACAAATAGGTCTAGACTGGTTTATACACAAACAAAAAGCTATCTATACGAAAAATGGAAACAGCAGAAGAGAAGGAAGACTGATAGGAATTTCTTACTTCAGATTTTTGTAACAGGAACCAAAAGCTAGAGGGAGATTTGCAAGCTACAGGGGAAAGGAAAGTTTTAATAAGAGAGCAAACTTTTATGTTACAGTAATTGACCAAATCCTAGCAGAAATTAGAAAGAATAGTTTAGTGGCTTTCTTGTCCCTTCTGGTGTGGGATCTGCTGTTGAAAAGACAGACTATTGGGTTAGACAGACCTCAAAACTACCCTGAGGACAAGTCTTACATTGTTAAGAATGTTCTTGAAATAAACAGATTAGGATGGGGGGAAAAAAATGAAAAAAAAAAAAAGTGCAAAGAAATCAGATGTGGGAAATGCTACCCCTCTGCACTGAATTCTTTTTATGTCAGTCTGAGACAGTGCAGCTTTAACTTCACATACAAGCTGCAAAGCCCCAAAGGAATCTGAACCTGCTGGAAAATTTGATCCTTGAAGTCATTCTCCAAAAAAATCACTAAAAAATGCAGATAGAGACCATCAGGAAAACAGAACAATCTTCTAGCTTTAATAGCTTACTTTTCACAATTTCTTTGTTGTTGTCTCACAGCTCTCCATGGTATCTGAGTCTGGGGGTTTGGCCTGAGGCTCTTTTTGAGGAAGGAGTCTAACCCAATATCATGTTATATTAGTCTTTGAACAAAGGCAAACTTCAATTTCATATGTATATATTTTAACAACATTTACCTGTCATGAGGACAAGAAACGTGCCTGGGTAGCTGTGCCTGTGTTCTGATCACTAAAGATCTTTCTAAAAAGAAAGGTACTAAGAAGGGAAGGCTTGGTTTGTGATTAAAGTCTGAGAGTAGGACAATGAGTCTTGAATCTGTCCATGGTTCTGTAATACTTCTCCTCCACAGATTTAGGAAAACCATTAAGGTTTCTGAGCTGTCTATACCTCAAAAGACATATGCATGCACACACAAAAGGCTTGGGGGAGGAAATGTTTTATTTCTATCTATTCTTTTATCCATCTTTGATAAAGAGTTTGAGTTAGGATCTGTCCCTTTCAAGTTCTACCCAATTCCCAGCAAAGCAGCCCCTGGGATTGCTCAGTTCTCCCGTTTCATACACGGAAAGATTTTCAACTCCAAATACTAAAAATAAAAAAAAATAGAAGTGGGTGGGGGAGAAAAAGCAGACAATACTGTTAAAAACTCATTTGCTTGTCAGCCAGACCTTAAATAGAAATAATACAAATGGGAGGATGAAACAAATCAAAGGGAATCTCAAATTTATTATTCCGTAAGAAAGTCTGAAAGCACCAGTCAGTTTTCACAATATTTCATCCAGTCTCAGCTTTCCAGGGCAAAGCCTCTTCTGGGGGAACTTTGCTGGATTTTGCCATGTGGTTTGCCGGATGGAAAATTTCATGTATTGACAATGTAGTTTATTGTCTTTGCTCGTAGTCAACTAAAACCAAAACAAGGAAAAACACAGTCAGTCTTGGTTAATACATTTTTTTTCTACTCTTTCTGTTGGAAAGAGTAAGCAATTATATGAGTCAAGTGTGGGCTTGTGGGCAACTTGTTTTCATGGAAGACACAGCAAAAAGCCAGAAACTCCTCCCCACCAGGCAGCTGGTGCAGGTACAGCTACAAAATACTGCTGGGACTGGTAATGTTTTATACCAGCCTTGGCCTGTGTTAGTCCTGGGCCACTGCCTCAGTGAACAGCGTGGGCTCATCTGCTCTTGCCTGTCAGCAGCTCTGCTGCTCTCATTTTAGCTCTACAAAACTAAGAACTCTCTCCTCGAATCAAGGTCAGATTATATTATTATTATAAATTATTATTATTATTTTATTATTGTAAATGTTGCAAGACAAAATACTGAAAAAAGGCAAAGAAAAGTGAGCAATATGATAGTAAGAGATTTCTAAAATACCAATTAAAATGTTTATATGTGCAGATGAAAAATATATGCATATTTTATATATAATACATGCATTTAAATAAATGTTTTATACAAATACATCTACCCATATATTTGTCGGAGTATAAGTAAGCATCTAAATAGGAAACAGCTTTCTAATTTCTGGCTTTTGTTAGACCAGGATTCAGAAATTAAAAATCTTAACTTACATAAGACATGCATTCAGCTGTCAAGAAATGATAAAAGCTTGACCTAACTCTCAAGATCAATATCAGTCCTTTAGAGGTTTCTCCCTATGTAGTTAGGCTGAGAAGTGTTACTGGTAAACTGCTGGGCTCAGTACAGGGACAAGAGGGAGAAGCTCTTAAAAACAGTGCTGATATTTCAATTATATTCTAGGGATTTGCAAAGTGGGGCAGAGAAATTTACCACTACTCATGTGAAACTGAAAATATAAATGATCATCAGCTGGTGTTGGTTTCCCAAAGATCCATGTTTGCCTACCTGTGACACTGCACGTGGCTGATGCAGCTGCAGAGAGGCAGGCCTTGGCCGCAGGCACCCCGCAGCGCAGCTCCTCAGAGGGAGCTCATGGGAGACTGGCCCAGAGAAAGCCCAATTAATTTCCTTCAAAATAATAAACACTGAGACCAGCAGGCAAAGTTTGAGAGTCTTCAGCGAGTTTTGGAATGTCACTAGTCTTATTTATTCGGCAAACTGTTGTTAAGGTTCTGTTATGAGAAGGAGGACGCTAGCTGGGCGTCTCCGATTCATCCCAGTGACCTGCTCCCAGCCACGAGCAGTGGTAGGTGCTGGGGAGTTTTCTCTCCCAAGAACTGATAGTGGCAGTGTGCTCTGGGGACATGTGGCACAGCCACTGCAGCTTGGTGTGCAGGCCTGCAGACAGGATGGCAGGATGACCGCTGTCAGATATACTCACTGTCTGATATTGAATTTTCCAGTTTTGGATCACCGCGGGATCCCTACTTGCTTGTGGATGTCTAGGGGGAAACTCTGTGAAGACTTTTGGCATCTGTTCTTAGCTAGAAGGGTCTAGGTCTTGTATTCAAATAAGAAAGGAATTGGAGAGATTATCATAATTTCAGTATTATTTGGAAGATGCTAATTTATGAAGAATTCAGATAGCTGATCTACTTCTTCTGATTTAATAATTATTAAAATGGCATGGAATACTATGCTATGGATGCTACTGGATGTATTTTAGCCAAGAGCATACAGAAGTATAAATATCTTGGTCCATAAATATCAATCTGGGGGAAAAATCCTGACTGCAGAAGTCTTTCTAATCTAGCAGACACATATCATACTCATGAGAAAATGCAAATACTGTCTTTTAAAAATTATTATTAATAGAAGGGGCAATTAATCATCAGAGTAATTTGTCCAGGGGATGTTTTAGCTTCTCTGTCACTTGGAGTTTGAAAGTGAAGATTAAAATGTCATCCTGAAAGATTTGCTCTAATCAGCCAGAGGTTATTGGACTTGATGCCACAATTAAGAGACAAACATCTCTGACTGTAATGAACAGGGAGCTTGGCTAGAAGACCCTATCTCTTCCTTTTGACCTTGCCACATCTGGCTTTATGTTATAAGTCAGGGTGAACTTCTGAGGACTCAAGAAATGCCTGAAAAGAGTAAATGCTATGAACTGGAGTTCCTCTGAGATAAGGACTGGACAATAGTCTGGACAAGATGTTCTAGCTGACACTCTGAGTGATGGGATTTGAGTAGACAGTTTCTGGAGGTCTCTTCCTATCTCAGTTGCTAAGTGGTTCTTTAGCACAACACATTTTCTTCCGAGCTCACGTAATCTTTAACCATGAGGACCAACACACCACTGCCCATCCTCAAAACAAGTAGAACTGGGGATGCTGTAAAGGTCTTCAGAGATTCTTCACAGATGCTCACTGTTTTCCAAACTGCATTTGACAACCGTGGTAATAACCTGCCATGTCATTAGACTGGCAGACAAAATACCCCTTCAGTCTGTCTGGGCATTTCTGCCACTTATTTGTTTAGTGTTTATTAGTTACTAAAGAATCGAGTTTTGCTGGCTTGAGAAGTGCACAGGCACAGGATTAAGCCTACAAGTAACATGGTACAAGAGCTGAGAAGATGAGAACGAAATAATAGAGGTCCATCCAGCCCTGACACTATTTAATAAAGGTCTATCTGTTCAGCAGATACTGCTTCGGTCAGTCTGTGGGTCTCGGCCCAGAGGGCTGCGTGGGTCAGGGCTCATGCGTGGAGAAACTCGCACCAAGCACTCAGGCTGCTGTGTGGTGCTGTGTCTGCCCTTGGGAGAGGAGGCTGGTGCAGTGCCTGGTGGCTGTCACAGCTGCAGACAGCAACATGTGGTCTAGGTTGGAGTTTAAATGCTTTGGAAGGCCTCCTGACGCCAAAATGTGGAGGACCTTATGCTCAAACTGTTCTCCAAAGCTGCTGGCTGCCTTGTTGGGGTGGGACTCTCAGCAAGCAGCTGGAAGCAGGTTATTTTCCCATGGCAGCTATCTAGAGAGTTCCAATGGAATTTAATTTAATTCTGCAGTGGTTTACTGAAGGCAGCCTGCAATGATATATTGGTTTCAAAGCATTCCCTTTTCAGCTTCGTCTCTCAGGTAGCAATTCTTCTAGATCTCCTAGGCTCCTTAAATAAAATATATCTGCTCTATAATTCTTCCCTGTCCCCTAAAAAGAGGTAGGAACAGGCATATGCCTGACGCAATACTTTTTATGCCACAAGCACCGTTACCAAGCAACCATCCCATGCAGCTTTGGCACAACACAAACTTCTTCGGTCACTAACCCTTCAAACACCTGAACCAAGATGTGCCAGCCGAAAACATCAGAGAACTAGGTGAAGAAATGCAGTAGCAAATGATTTTTCTGAATCAACAAATGATTAAGGACAATACAGTACATTAGGACTGCCGTTATCACGAACATTTTCCAAAACATTGCTGCAAATGAGTGATGCTTACTTGCAAGTGAAGAGAAATATTGTCTGTTTGTGAGAGAAGTAATCAGCAACCTCAGTAATCAGTAATCTAAATATTTTTATGGCAGGTTCAGCGCATTCTATATGAAACTGAAAAAAACTCACAAATTCCACCCTAAACCAGAATAAAGGGAGAGATGAGAGACTTGTCAGTTCCAACCAAATGCTCTCCCATCAAGCACTACAGGTAGTAATTTGTGTCACGGAAAGGCTAGCGTAAAATTTATCTTACCTTAGAGCGGCCTCACTGAAAGGTCTTCCATTTCACAGCCATTAGAATAAAATTTCTGTACTTTGCTCAGCTTCCAGATTTGTGGCTGCGAGGCTTTTTGGAGTCTATGCAAGTGCTTAAGCAAAGCTGAAGGATCAACAGGTTCAAGTTATCACGACTCAGTTGGCTGCAGCCAGCTGAGAGCTGCTGGGGACTGGATGTAGGGTGTGCTTACTTTTGCCCAGTGGGTTAAAGGAGCAGAAAATGAAGTAGGTGGAGACACATGTCTCAATCCATGAGTATAGACACAGCAACATTCCAACTGGAGGACATGACCATTGCCCAAAGTAGGCCAGCCAGGTAAGAAGTTTCAAAATGGGTTCCCACTCCCTGAAAAGAGGAAATTTCCATATAATCAGCCTTCCCTTTGCTTCTCTGCTGGTCAAAGGAGTTGACCTTCTACAGGAGCACAGCGTGGTTCCTCACAAGAAAAGGTCTTAAAGTCCACCAAATCTCCTCTCAGTCCATAAATAGAAACAGAAGTTAGAGACCTTTGAAAATGAGAACATAACTTTGTACAGTACCTTTATCTAGCTAAAAAAGAAGTGGTGGAAAGCAGTGGGTAGATGATGAAATTACTGGTACTCAGGGTCAGGTATTTGCTCAGCACGGGTATCTGCTTTGAAAATGTAAATGTTATGAAGTTCATCTGTAAATTACAGCACGCGGAATCTCGCATGTGCAGAGGCCAAGTTTGTCCTTTCACAAATAAATAAATATCCAAGAGCTGAGAGCAACAGTGCCTGAAGTCCATTCGACAGCTCTGTGATTGAATAGGTTTGACAGATCCGGTCCCTCACATGCTATAGATGCAGCATTCAAAGGTGTTTGAAGACTTCATAGCATGTTGGAAAAGCCAGAAGACCGATGCTGGCCAAATGACTGACTCAAAGGCACAAGTTTCTCTTTGTCTTTGATTTCTTGGAGGTGATTCCAGGTAAAAAGTTCCTGTGAAGTAACGCTAACTTCCAAAATGTATCAGTTCTCACAAAGAAAGACATTTGAGATATCATTATAAATTTTGCCCTTTGTGTTTTGTGAGGAAAAGGAATCATTAAGTAGCTCATTCTATTTTGGTCTTTCATGCAAAATTTCTTTGAATGGCCTTGCAGAGAATGCAAAAGGGCAGGAAGAAAACTGTCTATGTTATTTCCTTCAGCATTTTTGTGATTCCAGGGCTGTCTCCTGTCATCACAAATCATGTCTTAACGTGCAATTTACACTTGGCTTGCGGACCCTGGCTTTAGAGACTTTGTTGTACCATTTTTATTGTTTTTTGTAATAAAGATCTAAAATTTAATCACTGGAACTGTACAAATAACCATGACTAAAATAAGTGCTCTATTTCTTCAGGATCCTAGAAAAGCAGGCTCACATAATACTAAAGGTATTGATGCAGAGGTTTCACTAAACTTTCTGTGCTGTTTTCAATCTATACATGACATATGTGTTCCCATTTTGTATTTAAAATCTTGCAAATGTATGAATCTCTTTTTCTGGTTATATGCCAGGGTTCCCTGTTGCCAAGACAAACAAAGCAAATAATGAAATTTTCTAATCCTTTTCTATTTCCTTCCAGAGCAAAAGAGATCATTACAATCTGGCTATAGATTTTTTTTCTTGAATTCTCTTTTGAATGCATTATTTTAAATATGATTTTTCATGCAGAAATACTTGTTTCTAAGTGGTCTCCCTGTGGCATGAAAATGAATACTAAATGTTATTTAAAGGTGGACCACTGACAAGTTTAATGTTTCTTTGAAGAATTGTCTTGTTTTAAAATGAGTTATGGTAGCATTGATGCCTGCTAATCTGGACACTGTGCTGTTCCTGCTCATTACTGCAAACGGGGCCATAAAATTCATCTAATAAAATGTTCTGCTGCAGAGATGAAATATTGCAAAAGTCCACTTTCTTCTTTTTTTTTTCTTTTTTTTTCCTGTGTGTCTGTCAATGCTAGAATTACATAGCATGTATGCTCATCTTTGCTATTTATATTTTCTTTTTAGGTATTTGTCTTCAGAGTAAATAAGATTTTTTTCATGTCATAGTTTCAGCTAATTTCTACTGATATGATATTAAAATATTGTAATATGCAATGATTCCTTGCATTTAGTAGCTGTATGTAGAACTAACATTTTGAGACCCAACAAAAATCCTTCTGAAAAATAAGGGAACTATTAGAATATCATGCCTCAGTCTCCTGGACAATATACATAGGGGTAATTTTTAATTTTTGAGTCTACTTGGCACATTCATGACTTCATCTTTTCATGTCATAGGGTGGATATGCATGCAGATTACATTTGCAAAATTGAAATTTAACTCTTTCTTGTCAACTAACATCAACCCCCCCAAAAAACAACCCAACAAAAAAAACACCTAGTCTGCTCCTGCTCAGTACGAGAAGAAATTTCATAAGTGGCTAAAAGTAATGTTTCTTAAATTCAAAAGTAAAGTTTAGTATATAAAAAATGTAAATATTTTTGTAGTATTCAGAGATCCTAATCAAATCAGGTCTTTTTGATACTGTTGCATAAACACATGTACATTACTAATCAGAAGTTCTTTTAAAATTGAAAACATATTTCCATTTCCATATTTTGAGAAAGGGAATTCAAAATTTTTTTCCACAATTTTTATCAAAAATAAAAGCGCAATAACATGACGTAGGGATAAAGGTTTTATTTGCAGTAACAAGAATTTGTTTATTTTTGGTGAGTTCTTCAGTTCAAGTGGGGAAAGCAAGTCCAACAACGGTGTGACAGCTTTTCCGACTGACGAGGACACCACTTACATCCACCTCCAAGTTTTCCTGTGGAACTGTGTATTTAATATTCTTTCTCCTGGGAAGTAAATGTAAAACCGAAATGAATCACCATGGAATGCCGGTGTCCACTCAGCACTGTTTTGTCACACAGTATCTCAGCTCATGTGCATAATGGAAAGGCAATCTGATATTTCGCTTTCTGTTTCACTGTAGGATACATGCTTTCCAGCTTGTCAAGTATAATCAAGATATGACATGTGCAATAACCCTTTCTTTCATGTGAATCAAAATGTGTTATAATAAAATAGGCTGGCAGAGTTCCATCAAGCAGAACACTTTAACAAGTAACTTTCTGCATTTAAAAAGTAAGTGGAGGAGGAAAAGAATGTCAGTTTGTCTTTGAAACCAGGAACAGGCAGGGTCTCATGACACAAATTAATTTTTTTATAATTTCAAGCCACAATAAATCAGCTAATAAATACATTATTTATCTAATTTACATTTCAGAGATTTTCTTAATTAATTTTTGAACCTTCTTTGACAATGCATGACTATATATATCACATTACAATGTGGTTAATTCTGCTGGTATCAATCAGCTGTCAAGAAAAGCAACGTGAATTTCCTAGAGTGCTCCATCTCCAGAGAGCCCATGCTCTGCAGAACTTTCATCTTCCAGCAAAAGTTAGATTTAGATAAAGTGCATGTCTCTCACTTTAAACAACGAGGACACTTTCTTAATATATTCTTCAAGCATTCATTTCCCTGCTGTCTTCACCATTTTAGATTTTATCAACATCTGATCTATTACCTGCTTTTGCCCAATTCCGGTTAAGTTATAACAATAATAATTACTAATGTTAATATTACTAATGTTTTAGGGGCTTCTTAACCTGCATATGTGGTGGGAAAACAACTTCCTCTGTCTTCCTGTGAGTTAACCTGGAGATGGGAAATATTGTCATGAAGATTATCCTCTCCTGGTCCTCTGAGACTTGACTTTTTACATTATATCAAACCACTAATCATGGAAATCCTGTGGCTTGGCTCTTCACTTTATTAATTCAACTGCTTCTTTCTCCCTCTGTGTCTTGCATGGCTCCACTTGATTGCTTCGTTTTCTTTCTACTGCCACTCTCAGTCTTTAGGTACTTGCAGAGGGAAGTTGCTGAAGAGCAATAACAGCGACAGCAGTGCCCTGCCTTTCTGCAAGCTATCTTTTTCTCTGTGAAATATTTCATTTCCCATTCTTGCAAATGGAATTCACGAACATTTTTAGGCTTGGAACTGGCAAAAATAAGTGCTTGTTTGCTTCTCAAAATACACCTTTGAAAATAACGATTGTTGTTGAGAAAACAAAATTACTTTGATGTGTAAATATTAAAATGGGGAAAAAACCAACCTGTGCTGTGCTGTATTCTCTAAGAGAAAAACGTGTAACTTCATGGGTGCTTAAAATACCCATAATATTACATGAAGTTTCAATGACATCAAGTTGCAAGAAACATCCAAATTGATTTTGCAACAGACTCTTCATCCTTTGTGTGATTATCAAAGAAAACATTTCATACGAACGCATGTGGCTGTGTAATTACAGGAGCACCTTAAGCACTCTTATTCACTGGTGTCTCAAAGAACTATGGTTCAGTGGGTAGGACATTACATTGGTTATTCTGAGAACCAGGTAATTTTCTCAGCTTTGATTTCAGTGAATTTTAGACACTAAATGTTTGAGGTTATTCATTTGTAAAATCGGTTTGATGATGCCTGTCCCCACTCACAAATCTGTGACAGAGCACTTTTAGCTATGGTATCTTCAAATACAGAGGAGGACCACAGATTTGTTTGAAAAACAAAGACTTTTAAGAAGGAGGATGGTTCTGAAACAGAATGATTGTTTTAGTCTCCTGGCTCGACAACTGTGCAACACTTAACACAGAATTAGTCTTCCGTCTGAAAGTACTCTCAGCCGTTGTAGTCTCAGGTTTTTCAACATTTAGTTCTACTTAATACAAGGTGAATGTGGCAATTCTCCTGGGTCTGCCGCATATTCTCCTCTAATCAGGTCAGGACCAGACTCTAACTGTATCTGTAAGAGTGCCCAGTCATACACAACATTGTAAAAAGTATGATGGCAAAGTGATTGTAGGAAGGATGTAAATTAGCAAAAAGAATGAGAGCTGAGAATGTGGAGAGTACTGCCAGGAGTATTCATCGACAGAGTGCAAGCATGGTGGTCTAAAGTATATGAAGATCATGTTGCCTTAATGGTTTATTGTATGGCTTGAAAGAAAGATGGTTTCATTGATGAAACCATGATGTTTTCTTGCCTGTTACAGAATTAATATTTGTTTTTCTGGAATTCATTTAAACTGCATATTGTAAATCAGGATTTATATTACATATTGTAAATCAGGGCCATCACTTGCAATCACCTTCACAAACAGGGAGTGGCTGATTGTCAGCTCTAATATTAACCACACATTTACTTGTGCAGAAATGTGTCTCTGCAGAACTATGTACCACAGTTCATACCATTGAAATGCTTAGATCAACCCTCTGCCCTGCTGTTCTCTTTAGGAATTAATTGCATTTTTTTTGTTTAGGGCAGATGGACACAACTTGGCTGCTGGGGCTTCAGCGTAGGAGAGAACAACCCCCCTTAACTGTGCATGAACTGTACACATTCACTATAGCAAGAAATTTTTCCCTAAAAATAATCTCTGAAGCTCACCAGGGCAGGAAGAGAAGTGACTTGGTTAGCAACAGTCTGTGCTTTATTGCCTGAGACTCAAGATAAATTTATTTGCCAATTGAGATTTTTCAGTTAGTTGAGTGCTCAGAAGCTTTAATGTTCAATAAAATCTGATCTGCAGTCCTCCCCATGAAAAGTATCACTGCCTGTTTAGAAACCAATATTCAATTCCTTTAAAGGCAGAAGCAACACACAATCTTCTGCAGCCTTGGTGCAAGTATTGTGTTTGACCTAAGGAGAAGGGATTCAGGGACAGCAGGGTTCTGGGAAGGAAAAGGAGGTAGCTAAATCAGACAGAAGGATTGCATGATAATGAGATATGCAACACTGGAGGTACCTGGGAAAGATATCAAGGGCTTTGATTTTTTTTTTTTCCCCAAAGATGAAAGAAACAGAAGTTCAATATAACCAATAATTTAGTGTAAATTACTTATCAATTGTTTTGGTTCCACTCAGCTCAATATGTTAGTTATTTTCCTCCCCTTCCTGTTGGCTGGCCCAGCTATTTTCATCAGATAAAAGATGTTTCACTCCAAAGAAATAGAAGCCTTTTTGTTATTATTTGGAACTGCAGATAAGAGAAGTCCGTGAAAATAATTCCAGAGCCAGACCACCTTGAAATTTATGTGACAGAACTCATGAAACATCTTTATCAAAGTCTTCATAAATCACAGTCTCTGTCTACTCCTAGACTGTGAAATACCAGAGATATCAATTAACTTTTTAAAAAGTTGCCTGTTTCCTCCTTACAATTTTAGGAGTTCTGGGGAAGCATATGGTGAGGCACAGAATTTTAGCTTCGCTTATAATCTGAATTTTTGCAGTGCTTCACTTCAGTTAGAGATGGTGGAATTTATTGCTTAGGAATCTCTACAAACAGAAGATTGTTCTGTCAATCCTTCTTTAAGGATTGTTGCTGGGGTTTTTTTTGCCATGTCTTGTAAATCTGCAAAAAGATAAAACTTTTCACAAGGAAGATATTTTTAAAAGAAAAAAGCAACAAGTTAAAGAGGTGTAATTTTGGAAAGTGACAATTTCATGAAAATCAGAATGCTTTTCAGTTTATATTTATACTGTAACAATACTTGCTCACACATTTTGTAGAAGATATGGACACATAAAAAGTGAAATTATGGTTTTGTAGTTTAAAATATGCCATTTTCAATGACTTACATACTTTCCCCATGAAATAAAGCAGAAAAATGTAATTAACCACTAAGAAAAAAATGTATGTATGAATTTTGCTCTTCTTTTAAACAAATAAACTTCTAATAATATTCCATGCAAATAAAATGAAATCTATTGGAACACAAACAGGAAATATTTCTGTCTGATGTGTTGGTAGCCTTCAAAATATTATGCTACTTCTCTTTAGAAAACTTTTCTGATGTTCAAGTTCACTATTTGAGGGTGAAGAAACAGCATCCAGAAGAAAAGAGAGGAAGGATTATGGAGACCCACTGAAAATCAGATATCGGCAGAAACAGTGACTAAAATGCCTCTCTGAGATGAACTAAATCATGTCTTAGCCAGAAAAAGACTTCCTAAACAACATTTAATGGTGTAGATAATGGGATGTGTTTCATATTAGTACAATATAATAGACTTTATGGCAGAATTTGTTATACATATAAAGGGAAGACAAGGGTTATATATCCCTTTAAAGGTTATAAAATGAGGATCATAGTGAAAAGAGGTAGAGTACTTATTTTCCTGCAGGGGACTAAATTGGAGTTGATGGACTCTACTCACAATTTTTTTACTACTGTAATAAATTCTTATGTGATTAATTTGGATTATGGACACCTGTAAGGATACCAAGTATGGAAAATGGAAATAAGTGTGAGACCACCGACATCTAGTTTTGAGGATGCAAGCAAAACAAAATATTATATTAGGATAAAAAGAAAATATAGCTTTTTTTCAAACAGCAAGCAATATGCCATGCAGGGAGGTGTCCTTAACACCTGCAACATGCAAACACCTCTTAGGCCTCTTAGGTGATAATGGAGAAGCAATGATCTCCCTGCTCCACACTGTGGTGGGCATGAGCTGAGTCTATCAGTTTAAACTGAAGATTGAAGGTGTCAAGTGAGTATTTCAGGAAGAAAATGAAGAACTGGACTTGGCAGAGAAATGGGGAACATAAAGCTATGTCCCTGTTGTGTGTGCAGTGGTGCAGCAAGGCCTCTGATTTTCAGCTGAATGAACTGCAAAATCAGGGAATTATTCTATCAAGTTCAATTCATTTGGGTGTATTCCCTAGAGCAATTAGAAGTGTTATAATTGTGAATAGCATTAAATCATTAAAAGGTTTTAGCCAGAAATGGATCTAATATTTAGTTCCCAAATGAAAAATTACATAAGAAAAGAGACAAGGAGATGGAGTTTCCTGAACTGAACTTGTTCTACACCTGCCAGCAGGAAGCATGAAATGGGCCAGGAACGCTCCCGACAATGAACACAACTTACCTACCCAGCTCTGAAAGGCAGAGAAACCAGGTAACCTTCCTGAATTTCAGAGAACAATGGAGGAAGAAAATGAGGGGCTAAATGGTGGCTGCTCTTTGTAAAGACATCAGTGGAATCTCCCCAGAACACAGTAAAAAGCTGAGGGAAACAGAGCTCATACATGAACAGAAGCTTTAAGCATTGCTCAAGGAGGTTGGAGGAAGAGGGTATAACTACATTTCATGAATATCAGTCCAGGAATACTCGAGTACGAGTCACATATCACAGTTCAAATGCTGGAACCATAAATGAGGATTTGGCAGCAGACAGGTGTCGTGGTTTAACCCCAGCTGGCAACTAAGCCCCACACAGGCACTCACTCCCCCCCAGCGGGAAGGGGAGAGCACAGGAGGAGTAAAAGTGAGCAAATTAATGGGTTGAGGTAAAGACAATTTAATAAATAAAGCAACTTGTACCATTCTGCTTGCAACTCTCTGAGGAATTGTAAGGACACTGCAGTTCTGTACCTGCAGGACATGTGTTTTATTACATGTAAGATACTTTATGCACTTTCAAGGCAAAAAAAACCAACACCCAAAGAATAAATTGTGCTTTACTAGCACAGAAAACTCAAGTTAACTCTGAGAATGACTGTTTTCTGCAGGAATTCAAGTAATAATAACAAAACATTTGTTAGGAAGGATTTTATGGGTAGCATCAAGGTGCAGTAATAAAAGCATGGAAACCCAAAAGTTATTTTCTTGGGCTAGCTGGCCACAAAATGGAAGTGTTGGACTTGAATTATGAAGGAATTATGCCTAAAGCAGCACCTGACATCCATACCAAAGTGCTGCAGAGCTCTAGAAGCAGCAGGAATTCGGCTATGCGGGGAAGAAGTTAAAAATAATAAAGCAAAGCATCAAAACCACACTAGGTTGTGGCTGAGATCTATTCCCCATAGCCAGAAGTGGTGCATGTAATAACAACCTCTGCTATGGAAATATCTAAAACCTGGTGAACCATATGTGCTGCACAGCTCAGTATAACACTGGAGACCTCCTGTCTAGCACCCAAACTATTCTGAGCTGGGAGAATGTTTGGGGAAAACGTTGACAGAGGCTCTGGTCAAAACTGAAACAAGACATTGCAATGAAAAGATTCCACTTCTGCATAAAATTTGCTCTGCAAACAGTGCCAGTGGGATTGCCTTTAAAATGCCAGCTGTAGAGTAGATTTAATTCCCAAGATCTAGGTTGCCAAGAGTTCTGGAGCATGAATAAGTAGGAAATACGATCTCCAAATACTGAAAAAGTGATGATATGCATTAACATAATTCCTGCATAAGCCAGGCAGTGCTGCCATACCTTGCAAAGGAAGAGTAGAGGAAATAACTGTTAAATCACAATGTTACTTTTAAATCTATTAAGCAGAGATCAAAGGCAGAGATACTGGAGAGTTGTGTTGCTCAGTTACAATCAGATGGAGATTTGCAGAGGTTATGAGATGAGGTTTCTCTGGCATGTAACAGGGGTTACAACTTCCGTTCACTAAAGGAGGAAGAAAAGGTGGTATCAGAAAATGATTGACAAGAACAAAAAGCCAAAGCACTTCTTCTGGGTATTGTTTTCATAGTTGCATTAAAGAATCAAAAAACATAACAAACCCTAAAAACTTGGTATAGATAACATCATCCAAAGAGAAATTTCCAGCTTACGTTAAAGCTACACTTTTATTATGTTTTTTTTCTGTTCTCTTTCAGCGTAGTTTCCTATTCTTGGTGTCTGCATACACATGTATCTGTTGTTTACAATAAATTCTGAATTCTTTTGCTAGCTTAACTCAGGTTTGCCCAGGGAATACAAGTTTCATAGGTGGTGCATTCCTATGACAGAGCGAAAACAGGCAGCCAACTATGAATATATTAATATGTCCTGTGGAAAAGACTGCAGTCTGTGCTCAGTGTTGTTTAGCTAGCTCTGAATCTACATTAGTGTTTGTGAAAGAGTCACAAAGTCTATTATACTGGACCACAGTGATTGCTGCCCCCTGAGCTACCTCAGGAAATATTTGGTTTGAACTGGGGAATATGCATCAAGGGAACAGCCATGCTGCTATTTTTAAGGTGTATATATGTGATTAGTCTTGATTGTAAGCTTGAGGGCTCTAAGGAAGCATGAGACTGAAGCTCAGCTTTTCCCATGTTTAGGTTTAAGCTTCTTGCACTGAAGTACGTTACAGTCTGATAGTTTATGAAGTTCTTATGATCTGGTTTCAGCAGAGTTTAATGGCAGCATTTACTGTTTAATATTCTCACCATATTTCATATTCAGAGGCATTAATATTTCCTCTTTGTTATCAGTTTTCCATTTTGCAAAGTGACAGATGCCAGTGAAAGTAAATAATATATACCTCCTCTATGGGGTCTCCTTCAAATATGGCATGCATGGTATTCAGGTGCATAAAACACCCTTTTCCCTCCTTGTTCTCCACTGATGGGTTCAAATACAAATATTTAACCTTTTAAAATCTTATGAAGCCTGCACAATATAAACACTATGCTCAAAGCCATCCTTTTTTAAAATGAATATTAAGTGTTTTATTGCTGAAAGCCATGCAGAAGAGCTAATGGTGGCATTATGTTCATCTTGTGCATCTAGTGGCAGATCTGGGCACGGCTATTCCCTTGATTGAGGTGTCCTAATCCTCAGATAAACCATTTCATTCCTCCTTGATCAGGGAAACAGAAGCCCAAAAGTTCTTTCCACTTGTCTCAGATTTTACAGGGATTTCTTTGCTGCCACGTTTGATGAAAAGGCCTCTGCAACTTTCTCCAGATATCAGACAAACCTGTTGCTTTCTAGCTCAAGGCATTATAACCTCCTCAAATTACGTTTTTCAGCTTTCTTGTTGCTTCCCCAAACTTTTTGACTTTTCCAGACATTTTGCTGAAAAGAAACCAGTTGTAAGCCTTCCACGTTCCAATTAGAAATGGAAAAAATCTTACTTCTTTTATAAAGGTCAGGTATATGAACATTATTATAGTGAAGAAGTTATACTATTTTCAATTTAGCCAAGGGATAACTAAATTCTGAGAAAGAAAATAATTTTCATAGAGAAATTCTGAAAAATGTTTTAATTTTCCACTTGCATTTACCTCCAGTATGTTTTATCTCTCCAGGGCTCTCCCTGCCCATTTGTATCATACACTGCTGGTCCAAATACAATTTCCAAGACTTAGGTTTGGGTTATAGGACATCAGCTTCCTCTGAAAGGATCAATTTTCCATCTAATAAAGGGCCATCTATTACAAATGACACTATAAATTTTCTATGATAAAATTGTGGCCGTACAGGAAAAACTACGAATTCTTGGCAGCATGCATTTATTGATTTCCCTCAAAACTTGCTGATTTGGCTCTTTGCTTTTAAGCCTATGTGATGTAAACTGATTTGAGGATCTCATAGTCCTTGAAGACTTTGTTCAGATTAAATTCCCCCAAATATTCAACACTTAGGTCCCCAGCATTACCATCATATCATACGATATGAAACTTTTCATGTGATGTTTCACCTGAAAAGATGCTGTTCACCCTGGCTGCACCCAAATTAGAAACATGGCATAGATCTGTTGCTAATTTACTATTTTCCCCCTATTGTACTTCAAAGAACATTCAGAGATGCAAAGATACTTAAAAATTAAAGCAAACAAAAACCCTAATTAGCTAATACTTCTATATCCCTCCAAGGGTCCAGTCTTGTTTAAGCAAGGGAGAAGATCTCTGTTGTAGACTGAAAAGATCCCTTCTTCCCTACCCATAAGTCAGTCAAGAGAGAGTTGGTAGACACACTAAGCCCACTCAGTCAAGACCTAATTAAAATACGTCCTGATGGGTATAGACACCAAGAATACAGAATTTAAAAATTAGAAAAAAATAAAAAAGGAGGTTATATTTTGATGACATCATATTTTGATTAAATCCATCAAAACTCATCACTTCAGTTATGCAGGAAATAGGGAACTCTTAAAAGTATTTCTAATTTAAATTGAATATAAGTTAAATGTGTTTGTTCTCCCTGAAAAATGGCTTTTCAAAGACATTTGTGCCTAAATGTCCACTATGTTATTTGGGATTATGAAAATTTTAATTTTAATTTTAATCATCATTCATTTCATTAAGATTTCATTTATTATTTTATGTGCTTTTCTCATATTTCAGTTATGGTAAAGTGTCTCCTTAAGTGTTCTCTATTTAGCTAGTGTCAAGCTCCTTCACTGAAATACAAGTGGAATGATGATAGAATCATTTAGGTTGGAAAAGACCCTCAAGATCACCCAGATCAAACACAAACCTTACACAGCCAAGCCCACCACTAAGCCATGTTCCTAAGTGCCACATCTACATGTCTTTCAAATAACTCCAGGGATAGGGACTCAGCCACTTCCCTGGGAAACCTCCACAATATTTGACAACTCTTCTGTGAGGAAATTTTTCCTAATATCCAATCTAAACCTCCCCTGGTGCAACTTAAGACAATTTTTCTTGTCCTACCATTTGTTACTTAGGAACAGAGACTTACAGAGTAATTTTTCCATCATGATTTTGAAAGCAAAAAAAAACCCTAGTAAAATCATATTCCAGTTATTTTACTACTTATCTGTGTCACCATTAAAAATAGCAATGCATGATGCAAACATTTCGTGAGAAGCAATGTAAAATTACTGAGACACCGTAAGTTTTGAATTTAACACATTTCAGTATTTTACAAAGCAATCTGTTGGAGGAACCCCTTCCATTTAAAATTTTTTGAAGGAAATCTGTTTTGAGATATATTCGAGAGTCTGAAAACATGGTCAGATAGAAAGCTGTTTGCTGACGAAAAATTCCATCTCCAGGTGAGATAGAACCCATATTAACACATGGCACCAACACAATGCCAGGAAGTTGAAAAGTTGAGCCCTGTGCATGACTGGCAATGCTGATATGTGCAAAAGAAGATAATTCACCAGCTGTTCTTTAAAAAAAGTAACAAAATACCCCTGTACCCCTTAAAAACATCCCACTCCAGGAAGAGTGTTGCACTATAGGCCATGATTTAACAATATCTGGTTTATGGATCTATCAGAACAAGAACCTTGTCTTTTCCTGAAGACCAAAGTCAGCAGACAGCAGGCTGCTAGGTGGATTCCCTGTCTTGAAATATTCTCCCAGATTTCTTAACCCCTTTCACTATCATCAATGCAGCTGCCTTTATTTTTTTCCACTAATATTAAACTAAATTTTACTAATATTAAACAGACAATCAAGACCCAAGTAGAAAAAAAAATCAACCAAATATTCTCAGAGGAGCAACAGAAATAGAGCTTTTCAAGCTGGGTTTGGGCAACTTATCTACATTCTCAAATGGCATCTAATAAGGGAAAAAGGACATCAACCCTCAAATATTAGAGTGGCACTAAAAGTAGCTGCTGAATTATGAACTCATAGGAAATTGCATGACCCTATGGTACTATTCTCTGATATTCCAGTTTGAAAGAAATGATGAGAAGATACTATCAGTGTTCAAACATACATGGAAATATGGCACTAACATCTTTCTTGGAAGACTTAATATATGGATTAGGCCCTGGTTTTTTGAGGGAGTTTAGGTAAGGTTTTTTTTTTTGGTGGTGTTTGTTTGGGGTTTTTGGTGGTTTTTTTGAATGGGAAGCATTGTTTGCTGGGGTTTTTTTTTGTACTTGAAAGTATTCCCTTCGATATATCATTCACAGAAAACTCTTAATATTTTTAATAATAGGTCTGCTTTTCCCTTGTATCTGAGCAAATTTTATCTGCTCAGTAGAAAAGTAGAAAGACTTGAAATAGATCATTCATGTCTGCTTTTTCAGGTTTGTATTCAAATGAACTTTTAATTTTAGGGAGCAGGCTGGCAATGACAGCATAGCTAAATAGTGATTGATAAAGAGTTGTTACAACCAAATGTTATTATGTTAGCATTATGCTAGATCCTTAATGAAAATTGCATTGAAAATATTATTTCCTTTAGAAGAATGTAAAAGAACTATACTCAGAGATATTAAGTGTAGCAAAAAAATTAAATGAGCCTGTTAGTCCCAAAAAACAGTTGCTTAAGCACATATTAACTTCCCTAATTACTTAACAAGCCTTTATAAATGCAATGATTCACAAAATTTAAATAGTTGTTTCAATTAACAATACTTTGATGGTGTGGCAAACAGAATAAAACACTGAATATTTTTTTTCTCTGAAATATTCTCTGAATATTTCTATCTGCAGGTTTCAGGACATTTATCCTTGTGATTTCTAAGTGCAGCTAAGATTTGCAAACTTCTCTTTTGGTAACATGTGACATATAAGTAAAACCTTATAAAGTGAAGGCCTTGTTGCCTTTGTAAAATCATGGCTCAGGGCTGTTACTTTGGCTAGAGAAGGACCATGGGAAAGTGTCGCTATTGTCCCATTAATAACGACATGGAGTCCAGGATGAATAAAGCAATATGAATGATTTTTTATTAATATACAGAACAGTTTTTATGAATTTAGCTCATTTGATGTTTACATGAGTGGCAGGAGGCTATTGGACCTCGAGTTTAGCCACCTACCAAGCTCATTGGTCAATTTCTCAAAACATTAATCCCAAAATATTTCCATAAGAAAATCAAAACAAAGTACAGCTTCGCGGCAGTTTACAAAACTCCTAGAATTGTTTCTAATAGTTTTGCTTGGGAAAAGAGAGGAGAGAAATCTCACGGAAATGCTGGGAAGAGAGGGTTTTTTAACAAAGTGCTGAGACAGCTTAGAAAATCTCCCTGCTGAGAGCTTTTTGCATTCACAGGAAAGAGGCACAGCTGAATTAGAGGCAGAACAACATGCTGCGTGGTTATCGTGTGTTCACCCAGTGGTGTGTGGTGATTGGTTGAGTTAAGCTTGTTGTGCTTTAAAACTGTGTAAACAGCTAAGAAACTGTCTAAAAGGGGCTGGGTAGTATGAAAGACAAGCTTTTTGCCTGGAGCTGTTGGTGTGTGTGTGTGTATGCGTCATGACTGTCCCAACAGCGACAGAAATAGGCTCTGACCTTTTGTCACCTGTATCTACAGCTTCAGATTTATTTATTCTTATTGACAGCAGCTAGCTGTGGTAGCAGAGAGGTCAGTAGGATTACACAGAAGGTCCATTTCTTGGTTAGTTTTTCTTGACTGGACTGAACTCCACCGTGCTATGAAAACACTGCAGACAATACCTGTGTCAGTGCAGCGCTTGCTCATTTAAATCTATGCAAACGCCAGTCAGAGCAGTGGCTGTTGTGTGCTCTTATCCTGAAAGGATGGCTCTGTCAACACTTATTCCCTCCTGAAGGATGATTGATTTGCTCCTTTGCATTGAACTATTGGGAGAAAACCTTCTCCAATGTTGAAGCCTTACAAGGACAGGATGTTCTTTTGTTTAAAGATCCACTTGTCACAAAAGTAGTGCTATATTGATCTTCTGCAAATGACAGGGCTGTAGATACATATTAGTATTCCCATTTTTCAGTGATTATATAGGGGAATGTACAATTTCTCTGCTGTACTAAGACGGTGTGAGGTTTTTGGTGCCATGTTCCTGTCTTTACTCCATCTCTACTTTTGTATATAATGTCTATTTATATTACACATCACATTAAAAAAAATGTTGCATTCATCTTTCACAGTTCTAAACAACCCATAAAACTTCAGGCTGATAGGAACAGTACTTTAAACCCACATCCATTCTTTATCATTTATTGCTCTCTCCTTTATTGTTACCTTCATCTGGGTAGCTCAGTAGGAAAGAAGACAGCCTGAGATTTTTGGGTTTGAGTTCACTGACCCTTTTAAAGCAAATGCTCTGGAGTACTCCACCTTTCAGTCCTGTGCCTTGGCTGCAGGCAGTGCTGGAGTTCTGACTGTTCTCACGCTGTTATAGCAAGAGCTTTCTCTTTGAATAAAGTGCTTGTTTCAGAAGAACAATGAACTAGTCCCATGTCTTCACCAACCCTAATCTTACAAGACAAGTTATCATTGTCCTGTGTGTAATATGTATTATCAATCTCAAATACTCAAAATTACTCAAATTTACTGAAAAGAGGGCAATTGGGATACACTGACTCACGGTCCACGAGAAAAAATCAATTGAATTCTGAAGCAGTTCAATGTGTAGTTTTTTCCAAATGACTGTTATTCTTAGATGAGAATAAATTGTATCTAAGTGGGAATTTTGAGCCCAGTCTCTTAAACTCTATTTCAGTCTCCCAGATCTCAAAATATCCCGTAAATTTTAATCTCAGTCACATTACAAATTACCATGACTCAGGAGGAGCAGATCTTAGAGCTGAAACTGCTGGTGCTGAGGATGCGGTGAACACACCACACATGGTTTTGGGGGAAAGGGCCAGAAGCAGAGCTCCAGTCTGGTCCCACGTCCTTACGGCACTCTTGACCCGTGGCCCACTAACATTTGGTCAGCAGCTTCCAGCTCAGTTTGATCTGAAAAAAATGAATTCATCTCATGCAATTGTAGGTTCACCTGAAAAGAAACCAGCTCACGCACTCCAAAATTCTGCGGTGGGAGCCAAAGTGCAGAAAATGGTGATGACCAGGAGAAGAAATTCAGGAGCAGTCACAGTTGACCTGAACTAAAACTCTAGTGTAGACTCCAACTGGCTTGACTTTACACCTGTCTTTTCAAAGAAAGACAAAAGGGAAACCAAGTTTTTAACTTTTATGCCTACTCAGTAAATGTCCTTCAGTTATGTCATAATCTGTGAAAAGGAGCTGTGGGAGTACATTGAAAATATTGAATGTGGAATAAAATATCATATAATTTATAAAGAAGAATTTACAGTGATACAGTGTTTAAAATTATATTCTTTCTGAAAAAAAATACTTTAATTGGTGTAATGAAATTTTGAATATTTTTGGATCAAATCTCCAGGTTACAGGAGATATCTAGATACCGAATATAAAAACTCAACTGAGGTTTGTGTTCCTCAGATATGATAATGACTAATAAAAGCAACAGAGTCTAAACTGTAGGTAGGATTCTGCACTTCAGTTTCCTTTGAACTCTATCCACAGTGACAACCGCTGAACGCATCAGGATCGGAGAGGTTGACTAAAAGTCACAGATGAGAATTTAACAAGAAATTATCTGATGATGTGCATGAAGGATTCAGGCCTCATTCACTTCAGCACAGCTGCTCTTACTCCGTGAGGCTGCCCTTTGTTTTGTCACTGGAGACAGTAAATCTATACCAAAAACCAGGTCTAAAATTACTTTCCAGAACTACTTTAACTCCTGTTTCTTGACTTCTACTTTGTATTTTTATTCAGTCCTTACTAGCCATGTGTTTTTACCTATTAGTCTACCATGTTTCAGTCTCAACAGTTTCTTAAGGAAAAACAGATACACTAGTTTTCTGAATCTGAACCTTTGGTCTTAGTTAGGCTACAATATTAATTATCAAAGGATTATCAAATACATATATATTTTTTTAAGCTGCTAAGACAAACACAAACTTTGATAATAAATTTTTTCTTCAATGTAAGAAAAATTTTCTACCTTGCCTTACGCCATTTGACAAAATTTTGATTATTGTTTTCTCTTGAGGATAAGTTTGAACTGTTATTTGGCATACAGTTAATGTGTTTAAGTGTTAGTGTTTTAAAAATTACCTATGTAGTTTATTTATAAAAGAGTAAAATATCAAAGGCAAGAAGACATAACAGATAAAAATCTGTTAATGAAAAGAAATAAAAATTTATTTAGAAAGTTAAAATTTCAGGGTTCCTTTTTCCTCAAAAACCCCCAAAACTGTTTAGAAAAAAAGTGGTGTGTTTATTCGACATTTTTCAGTATGAAGGTAAAACTGCAAAGTTATCTATATAGTTTTAAGGACGCTGGATGGGGAGGAATTAAATTATGAAATGAAAATTAAATTATGAGACATCTTCCATTAGTACAGAAATATTCCCAGCAATATTATTTAAATAAAATATGTCCTTCCTGATAATCACATCATAAACAAGACAGCTACTTACTGCCTTTTTTATTAAGTTAATTTATTATTGCAGACTCAGAGACAAGAGGCTCTGTAAATGTGTGAGTAAGACTGTAGAGGTACAGATATATGGTATGTGAAACAAATTATTGAGGAGTTTCAGAATATGATTGTCCATTGCTGCTTGTTGGTACATCTGGCAAGAGTACAATAAAAAGAGAGTAGATATTTTCCAGCTTCAAATTAAATTTTTATATCAAGTCCTTGAAAGGACTAAGAATTTTAAAGAAAATGGCACTCCTCTCTTCTGAGACTGACCACAGCTCCCTGTAGTGTGTGCCTTTAATCCATGGAGGCTGATTTTGCCCTCAGGAGAGGGAAATAATGAAGTCACACATTCTCTCTGTGGAGCAGTGAGCCCCAAGGGTGTTTGGGATAGTTCTTCCTACTTGTCTGTCACAAAGAGTTCTTAACTCCACTGATCTTGTTAAAGATGGGATTTTCAAAGCAGGTAGGTTAGATATTGCTTCCATGATTCCTTTGGAAAATCCCACATCACAATAAAATGAAAGACCTTAAACCACCTTTGTAGTTTGCACAGTTTTTATTAAAACTTCTCATATGATTAATGATGAAGGAAGAGAAACATTTAAGAAAAATACTTAAAAACTCAAGTTATGCAATGTATATTGACCCAGCATTCATAAGGCAGGAACTTTTAATGACTGTGTCATGCAGGTGAACATCAAGCAAAAAACCCCATGCATCCAGTTTTTGAGCATCCACAGAGGTGCTGTTGCTTATGCCATGAGTTCTGGCTCATTGCAGTAAAAAATAAGCTGCTCAGGAATCAGAAGACTGCAAAGCAAAAACAAGAAAAGAGCTATTCAATGTACATCTATCACAGAAAATTTTTAGTGAAACAAGAGATCATGAGGATTATAGCATGAGTAGCAAAATGAGCAAGAAACAGGCTGAAGGGAAGATATTTATATTGCATTGCGAAAGGAGCTAGGAAGTTTTACTACAGTCCTCGAGGGGTTTTTTTTAACACTTTCAATAAAGTAAAAAAAAAGTGTGTTGATGCCATTTGTTCAAGACACAGAGCAGTCAGGGAGAATTACATAATCACAGAATGGGTCAGGGTGGACAGACCAAAGTGGGATCATCTTGTCCAATTTCGCTGCTCAAGCAGGGTGATCCCAGAGGACATGGCACAGACTTGCACAGCAGTGGCTGACAGATACACAGATCTTCATTTGCACAAACTCATTAAAGCTCTGGTGGAACAAAAAAAACCAGTATTTTTGCAGAGTCCATTCATTTAGTTGATTAGATACCTTAAAGATAGTTATTAGAGAAATAGGATGAAATTTCACACTGTAAAAGGAAAATACCTCCATTGAGAAATTAATAATGAAAACTGAGGAATTACCAGTTAGACGATACAAAGGTGCTGAAAGATTTGGAGGCCCTGTGGATCAGATGGTGACTCTGAATTTTCTATCTCTCTGCAACTCCTGCTGTGATGTGGGATTAAGAAAATAAGGTATTTTTGTGTCAATCTGACAGTAGATATCCCGTCAAGCCTTGACGTTCACACCAGGAACTAGCAAATTGTCTTTTGGAGTTCAGATTCTCCAAATAAAATAAAGAAAGAAACCAACCCGATGAATTCATGGCATGGAGTTCAAAAAAAGACTTCTCAACAATTTGAAGGAACAGAAATCCTTTAAGTTTTAATTAGACTTAATTTAATTAACTTTTGATTTGATCAGCTGAGTAAATCCTTAAAACTGCGTGGACTAAACATGAGAGAGGGAGAAGAATAATTAACGTTAATTAATAATGGCCTGAGGAAAATAAAAGCTAGATAAATACAAACACAGTTGTATTGACAGTTAATTTACAGGTTCTAATACTCAGAGGACAGACACTGAAATATCCTTCCTACAGTGGACATCCAACTGATTTTAAGTGAGAATTTCGTAGGCATGTGAAATATGATTAATATTTTTACCTCTGTCAGCGGGGGACATCACTACAGGACCCAACAGGTCTGCTTAAATCTATTGTTCATTGAAAAATCAGTCACTGCACTGATTGCTCTGAGGCAATTCGGTAGCAGCAAAGTGATACGTTATATACAGTCAGCAAAATGATTTAATTTCCCTGGTGCCCTGGTGTTCATGTAGCACATTCTCTATGTTTTGGTAATTTTTTTCAATAATTACATTTCTCTAATAGCTGCAAGAATTTATAAAACATCTTCATTTCATTAATTTAACAGCCAGTGTAGAATTTTAAGCAGCAAGCATTCCCAAACTTCAGTGGCTTTGCAGATGTTGTGATGAGTAGAACTAGAGAATTGAGGCATATTAGTTAAAGTGACATGCAATTAGTCACACCAAATTACATTTGTTTGTTTTGATAAAACTGGGAAAAAATCGATTCCAACAACAAGAAAAGAACTTTAGATGATCTCATGTGCTTTGTAGAGGATCTTGTCTTCCATCCTCTTGGATGTCTCTCACCTGTCTCTGAGGATTTGAATTCTTTTCCAACTTCTTTTTACTCTCCACTCTGGCTTCCTTTCTTCTGATACCACAAACAAATTTCTGTCAACTCCTTTCTGACCAAAAATGCAACTTTTTTTCTGGCTACAGTGCTTTTTTGAACCTTCTTCAGCTTCTCTACCTGTGAGCCTTTCCCCATTAAAATTGCAAGTGAGACTGAGAAGGAAAACATAAACGTTATGTAAACAGAGAGAGCTTTCAGTACCCTTCCTGTGAGCCAAGGTTCCCTAAATGGTGCACAATCAGAAAGGGGAGTTTAATGTGCAGTAAACTGGCTTTTTTTTCACATGGTCCGTTTTTTAGTTTACTCCAGAGGCGAGATGCTACCTTTTCCTGCAAATCTCAGCCACTACTTCATTATGCAAGAAAAGTAAAAGCCACATCACAGAAACACAGAATCATTAAGGTTGGAAGAGACCTTCAAGAACATCTAGACCAACCAGCAACCCAGCACCACCACAATCACCCCTAACCTATATCCCCAAATGCCGCATCCAGACACCTCTTAAACACTTCCATGCCTGTCTATTCGAGAATTTTTTGGTGCAGGCTAATGCACAAAGCATACCAAAATTATTAATTTAACCTTATATGTCAGACTTTGATGGTTTCAGGGACAGCAGACAATGGGTTATGACTGGAAGGTCTGAAGTAGCTGGGCACAGAAAGCTTTCATACACAACACCCTTAAGAAATAAAAAAGGCTAACCCAGTGAAAATGCTCATTTGTGTGCTTTGTGCCTGTGCTTGTGTTTGGACATATGAATGCATTTAGGCTTAACTGTAATTAAAACATGAGATAGTATTTAAATAAAAGTATGTCCTTGTATTCATTAGCCTTGTATAGTGGTTTCAGAATTATCTATATTCTTCAATTAACTGAGCATTTCTTACTTGATGTGGAAGGCCAAGAACGAGGCCACGGAATAACTGAAACCAACACTATTCTTAACAAATAACAATACTCATTAACTGCAAGAAGGTCATTATACTGCAATTCCCTGCTGCTTTGTTATTTTCATAATCAATTTACATAATGAGATTTGAGAAATCCTACAAATTGTACACTGTTTACTAAAACAAGCATGAAGTGCTTAATTTAACTCAAATACGAAACTATAATATTTCATCATAGTAATTAGAATTATTTTGTAGCATCTGCATATTGGGATCCTGATGCTTCATGTATGATTAAGACTTCATTAAAAGCAAGCACATTATAAACTGGAGATACAAAGACAAATATCATCCTGGAGAACTTCCCATTTTAAATGTCAGTCAAATGTCAGAGGGCCATAAGTCCGTATTTGTGCTGACAACAGGCTGCTACGTTTAAGCTGCACAAGATCACATCTTTGCTTACTGCAATGAACTGGAACTATTCTTTGAGAAAGAGTTTGCTTGTCCCCGGGCCCCCTGCATGGTCTAAAAGTGGCCATTTTCTGCCTTATGAAGTCCTTCTCAAGCTGTTCCATGTGGGAACAGTCGTACCCAGTTGTCCTGGGTCATTAGTTAGAGACACATTTTCATCTAAGGGGTCTGTTGAATGTGCCTCTGATAACACAAATCACAGGAGACGCTGCTCCATCATGTGAGGCTTGAGAATCCCTGTTGATAATTCAGGTGTATTAACCCTCCCTGATGGTTGTCATATTCCCCCTGGGTGGGCTGGCATCCTCTGAACAGTGACAGGAATGTCACCAGTGCCCCAAGGAGGAAGGAATGGTTGTGGACCAAGGATTGACCATCGCTAAGTTCCCCCCTCCTTCTCTCTGTTCAGAGTTGATGTGTCCACACTGCACATTATTGGGGGTGATCTTTGGCTTTATGCCCATCCTGATCTCTCAAGGATGGGGCCAGGTGAGCTACCACCTGTCAGAGTAATCATAGCAGAGCAGGAAAAACTGCTTCCAGGACTCCCGGGATGTGCACAAGGATTTAAAATGTGAGAACTGCCCTAGATTTTGGAGTTGTTCCAACTTCGAATTATTATGATCAGGTTAATTTGCCCCAGGTAGTGCAGAGACTTCTCTGCAACCACTGAAAAGAGAATTTTAATAGTACAATGCACTAAGAATATATAGGGTACTCTCAGGCATGTTTGAGAGCAACAAGGAGCACATGAGAACTCTAGGATGGCTGGAATGCTGAATAAATCAACGTTTGGGTGATTTTATCCATAAAACTGATGGATACCATTAATATCCATTACTAGCAGGACCCACAACAGGTTGCTTCCTGAATGATTTCCAAGTTTCATTTAAGAGAAGGCTAACTTAATGACACCAAAAGAAAATTTGACAATGCTTTTAAAATTGCACAGTGTTGCTGACCATGCATTTAGTATTTCAGCTTGTTGCCTAGATTTACTAATTTACTAAGATGTACAGACATACTGGAAGCCACCAGTTAAATTCTCTCTATAGCCCTCTAAGACTGCTCAGACTCCAGGCAGAGAGCATTACCTACTCTCTGTGTCCATGTTTATCCATTAAAATGTGCAGTGAAAGAAGCAGAAACCTCGTAGTAGAAGGATTTGTCAGTAGGAGTAGCATAAATAAAATTAAGGGGTTCTAACCCAATCTGCCTGCCAGAGTCAAGTCTCCATTCCAAGCTACGGGCTGCCTGCCAACGCTGTATTCATTAATGTTGTATTCATTAATGCTGCCTTTACAAGAAAAAATGAGTTTAGCCTACCTCCAAAAACGCAAAACACAGGAGAACCAAAAATTAAGGGAAAATATACTTCATTTAGCCCTAGTTCTACCTTTCCTTGCCCTTAATCTTGTTGATCAAGTGCTTCTATCCCTTCCTCTCCTGCTGACATTTTGACCTCCGGCGAGCATGTCCACTGCAAAGCTGCCCAAGTCAGAGGAGTCCCCAGTTGTTGTTCCCAGTCAGGGGGCCAGATGGCTGCCCACTCTCCTGGCCAGGAGCTCTGTGGGGACTGGGACCTCCTGACTGCTCCTGAGTCAGGGGACACCTGGATGATATTAACTCCTGGATAACTACTGAGAGTACTCTTCAGTCTGATTGCTTACCCAGACTCACAGTCCCACTGAAATCACAGGAGTGCTTGTCAGGAACTGGAGCGCTCTGTGCCTGGCCAAAATCTTGTATAAGGATGATATGGAGTGTAAAACACAGTACAGAGCTTGGCTGGATTCAGGTGAAGTAATCTTTTGTGATATAGCCTAAAACTTGAATCTGAAAAACTCTCAGGTGTTCAAATCTCTTGACCGAGATGCTTCAGAGAGTTCTTGAATTTTCTCATTACGAACGGTCAACAAATATACCAAGCAGAACAAACTTTTTTGCTCAAGGTGGAATCCAGAGGTCTAGATAAAAGCCAAACTCATTAAATACTGTTTTGATGGTTAATGAACATAGATTAGCAGGTTGTTGGATAGATGTGTGTAAATTTGCTCTTGATGTTTTCCCACAATGAACTACTAAAGAATATTTTCTTCTGACGACTCTTTAATGCCTTAGTTCAACTGCATGCAAATCAAGTGCAGCAAGAATACGATTTTTTTTAATTGATGATTTTCTTCAGCATCTTATTTCTTTACCCATCAGCCTAGTTATTTTGTCTTGTAGCAACAAAAGTTTTCCTTTGAATACAGAATCACAGAACCACAGAATTGCAAGGATGTGAATGAGCTTCTAGTTTGGGAGCTCTCCAATCATTCTCCCCTACTATACAGTTGAGTTTCGAAAATCTCCAACAATGGAGACTTCACAAAGGCTCTGGGCAACCTGCCCCGATGTGTGACCACCTTCACAGTGAAAAAAAAAAAAAGGTAATGTGTAAATTGTAATGTTTAAAACAATTTCCTCTATTTTAGTTTGTGCCCATTCCACCCTGTCCATTTCCTGGCACCAACGAGAAAAGTCCAGCTCAGTCTTTATTTTCCAGTGAGGCTGACTGTGGTACCAAAAAGTTCAGTGAGTCCTCCCATGCCACAGAGCCAGGCAGTGACAGGGGCAGAAGGAAACTTAGCCCCTCTTGAGGGGAAATATTTGTCCTTGCCGAAGCTACAGCTTCAGCCTTTTCACACGATCTAAGGACAGTTTGGAGATTCCTGGGACTGGAAAAGTCTTGATCTCTTTCTTTTTGTCCAAGCTGTAAAGTTCACTTCTCGTGCCTGACATCTGTGGACTGCTGGTTTGAAGACTTTGAGGGGCTTTTTGTAACCTTTTAGTGACAAGAGCTTTTCAGTGATACAGATGGCTCGGAAAAAAATATTGATTTACTTCAAGGTGCTTGTAAATAGCACTACTTCACTGCATGGAACTCAGTCTGTTTTTGCTGAACGTCAGTACTTTCAAGTCACCAGGATTTGTCTTAATGTTTATGGTGAAATATAGACGAAATATTATTCTTACTGTGGCACCCATCACAGATAGCTTATGTCACACACACCATTTATTGTTCGGAAAAGACTCAGGTATGTCCATTGCAATTACTAAATTCCCTTTTCCAAGCACAAATAAATCACTCTTTATTCATTAAGAGACACACTAAACAGTCTGAATTTGCAGCATTCTGACCTGTATGAATAGTCTGCTGATTTCCTCCAGGAGGAAGAAAAAAGTGGCTGCTAAAATAGCTGAGGTCAGTCAGCAGTGATCACACTGCAGGGACACTCGCTGCACCAGGAGCACAGTGAAAGCCTGGAAAACCACCTGAGACCCATTAAGCTTTCATTCCTGCTCATGCAGAGAAGTTGTACTTTTTCCTCTTATTTCTTCCATAATAATTTAGGAACAGTGAGAGCCTGTAGAGGATGTCAGTTTTCAATCAAATCAAGTTGAACTAAAGCACACAGAGCTTGCATTTTCATTATGAATTTTCAGGCTCTTCTAAAGCCCAGAAATCTTACAGTTTGATGGAAAAAACCCAACTATAATGGCTATTATTAAGATTGCTAAGTCCTCTTATGATGATGGCAACCAAGGGCCCCAGCCAGGATTGAAACATCTTGTTCCCCTCTCTGCCTTCGACTTGATGAGATATAAAATAACTCATAAATGGTGCCTGACACAAAGAACTTGCTGCCTATGCAATGCCTGTCTCTTCAACCTGCCTCTTACTCTGCCACTAAGCATGCTGGGCAAAACACTATGACTTACTCTTGTACAGTAAGTAAACAGTGACAATTATTTCTCAAAGCGTTTATTTTCTTCGCCAGTTCATTTTCTCTTTTATCCAACTTTTGCATCCTTATTTCAGGGACCTACATCCATTTTGTGCTCACTTGCCCCACTGATTTTCCATTCTCCCTCAGCCCCTTTCTTTCTTCATCCTACTCTTGAAGGGCCTTCTGTCTTTCATATTTCTTTTATGCTTCCTATGCCATGTCCATGGTGTGGAATTGCCAAGGCAATGTTCAGACTAACCAGGGATTGGAATTGCCTACATGACCTTTCTCATGCTGTGCCTGTATAAAAAGATTGGACTAAGAAAGAATGATACCAGGAAATCCAAAAGAGCAATGATCCTGTGTGATCCTGATACCAATTCATTGCTCCACGTTCACTTCGTTCTCCTCATCTGCACCATCTTGTTATGCCCTGTGGGTAATTTATAACACATTGCTTAACTTCTCTTCTGGGATCAGAGTGACTGAAAGAAGGGGTATTCTTATTCTATAAAATTTGCACCATATTCATGATTAATACAGCTGATATTTCTCTGATGAATATGCCTAATAGTCAAATGAAGAAGTACTGAAATAGACATAAAAGAGGAAGTCCCTTCCCATTTCAGACTGAGGGTCACTTTTTTCTTTCAAGCCCCATATGTCAGTTAGATTATTGAATCATAGGGTGGGCAGGGTTAGAAGAGATTTCTACAGGTCATCTTGTCCAAATAAAATGCTCAGCCACTGTCTGTTCATCCAACCCATAATTCATCATCTCTATAAATATCTTATGGGAGTTGGTGTTGAAAGCCTTGTAGACAATATTCACTGCTCTCCCCTTGTCTACCAAACCACTAAGATGGACAACATATATGATTCACAAATTTTCTTCTCTTGTCTCCCAGAATTCTGGTGTTGCCCCTCAGTACTTCGGCAACACAGTAGGAGTGTAAGGTCTGTGTTTCCTGGCTCAGAATTACACTCTATCTACAAATGAATGTTGTAGTTCATTTTCTTCTACTCAATCATTTCACCAATAAATTCTAACCAGATCTAAACTTTATGGTCTCTATTTTATTGGATTCTGCTGACCTTTGCGCTGTACCTTTTTCACTGTCTTATTCTTCATTATTCCCCTTACATAATCCTTTTGTATCCCAGACAAACTGGAAAAGAGTTTGCAAGAACAGAGATTTGCCATTAATAGGACAGACAGAAAGAAATCTGTTGAGTAATGAAAAATAAGCTTTTCTTTTGCATTTAAACAATATTCTAAGTATTCTTTCTGTGTGTTGTCATAATGTTCTTTCATTGACTGTCCTGTTGCATATTCATCAAGTGTTACCTCCTGGCTGATCAGGACTTTATTGCTTATAACAGAGATGTCATCTGCCATCAGATAAAGACCTTGATCCAGGTTTTCCATGCAGTATTTATAATTGGGAACAGCATCCGACTCTCTCCTGAGATTAGCAGCCCAGTGATCAGTGCCAGTAGTTAATAAGTTCCACAAATCGCTGTTATGAGAAAGTCAGGACGTTCAATGGAAAACCGAGCTGTGCGAGAATCAGGCAGGCAAGATACTTAAGGACACAAAAAATCTAACAAGGGAAAAAACACTTACAGATAAGCTGCACAGGAACTGAAATATCACGTAGGAAGTTCAGACTGTTTAATAGTCTGGAAGCTTATTCATATGTGATGTTCTCAAGACAACGGTATGATGGTAAAGAACAATCTGTACTCATTTGAGTCTCTCCGAACTAATTTCAGTAGGACAAAAAAATTAGGTATAGGTTTAGTCATAAATGTTCCAGAAAGAAAACACTTTAAAGAAAACTTATGATCCCACCTTTTGACAAGGAAAAAATATTCAATGATAATCTTCAACCTGGTAAAAAATATAACACTTTAGGATAACTATTAGAATGTTAAAAAAAGGAAATAAAACAACCACAGTATTCAAACAAATCCTTCCAATGGTTCTCAGTACAGAAAAAATATCAATATTTACTGAGGCCAACAATTCAAACTTTTATTCAACTTTAGTTCTTATCTCTTTCAAAGCTTTTCCTTGCTGCCTTCTTGTAGTGGGTTGACTCTGACTGGAGCACAGGCACCCACCAAAACTTCTCTGTCATTCCCTTCAACAGCTGAACAGGAGAGAGAAAATAAAATGAAGGGTTTGTGAGTTGAGATAAGGACTGGGGAAGATCACTCACCAAATACTGTCACGGGCAAAACAGGCTAGAATTGGAGATATTAACTGAATTTATTGCTAGCAAAATCAGAGCAGAATAATGAGAACTAAAACAAGACCTTAAAAATGCCTTCCCCACAACCCCTCCCTCCTTCTGAGCTCTACCCCTTCCCCCAGTGGCACAGGGTGACAGGGAATGGAGGTTGTGGTCAGTTCATCACCTGAGGCTTCTCCTGCTGCTCAGGGAGAGGAGTCCTTCCTCTGCTGCACTGAGGGGTCCCTCCCACAGGAGACAGTCCTCCACGAAATTCTCCAGTGTGAGTCCATCCCACGGGCAACACTCCCTGTCAAACTGCTGCAGTGTGGGTCACNGCCTTCCCCACAACCCCTCCCTCCTTCTGAGCTCTACCCCTTCCCCCAGTGGCACAGGGTGACAGGGAATGGAGGTTGTGGTCAGTTCATCACCTGAGGCTTCTCCTGCTGCTCAGGGAGAGGAGTCCTTCCTCTGCTGCACTGTGGGGTCCCTCCCACAGGAGACAGTCCTCCACGAAATTCTCCAGTGTGAGTCCATCCCACGGGCAACACTCCCTGTCAAACTGCTGCAGTGTGGGTCACTCTTCCACAGGGTGCAGTCCTCCAAGGACAGGTTGCTCCTGCATGGACTCCTCTCTCCACAGGCCTTCCACGGGGTCACAGCCTCCTTTTAGGCACCCCCCTGCTCGGTGTGGGTCTCCTCCGTGTGCTGGGGGTGTATCTCTGCCTCCTTGTGGATCTCCATGGGCTGCAGAGGTGTCACCACCATTTCTAATTGGCCCAGCCTTGGCTAGCAGCATATCTGTCCTTGGGGCCTCCAGATACTGGCTCTGCTGGACACCAAGGAAGCTGGTGGCAGCTTCTCACAGAAGCCCCTGTATCCCCTGCTGCCTGCTGCCAAAGCTTGGCCGTGCAAACCCAAACCACTTCTGTAACTTGTCAGCCTCTTGGTTTGCCCGTCAGGTTACAACTCGGCTTCTCTTCAGATCAGCAATTCACATTCTAGTGGCTTCAGAAAAAGAAACTTTTTGTCACAGATGAAACTTTTTTAAAACACCAGAAAGGCAGGCGCTGGTTGGTGGGAGAAAGAATGGTAGAAAACATGGATCCCAGTCAATGCTTATTTTTCCAAGGGTAACTCACTAGAAAATAATACTTGCTGTGGAGTTGCACTGAAACCAAATAATTTCCTTTCTCCAAAAGTAACATCAGCAGCATAAAGCAGCTGGAAGCTGGAGGTAATCCTCATCATGAGGTCAGCAGTGATCTGGGGTACACAGCCTCCCCCTCACTGTCAGTGGGTTTAAGTCAAACTCTGACAGGTACAGAAAATTATCACCATCCAAGGAGTGCCCTGGGTGACCGAGCTGCGAGGGGCTGGTCTCTGTGTCAATACTGACACCTGGATGTCTGGATGCAACTGGGTGTGTAAAAATGACATAGTGTAAACTTATTTGCTGGCTGGTCAGGTGGGATATCACCAGCACATGAAGTTCTGAGTCTGTTTTACTTGTTAGACACGGGTCATGGTGTTACATGACTCTCCTGAGAGCAGCCATGGTGAGGGATTTCTTCCCAGAATCATCACCAAGAAGGCCAACATCTTATTGTCAAGGACAGTCCTCAACACCAAGTACAGTTGTTGCTTTAGTAACACTCTAACTGGCCTTTGAAAAGGTGTTCCTGACTCAAGGACCCAGGCAGCTGTATTCCTGGAAAGTGTTAGATTTCTCTGTAACATACCACAACAACCTCTTATTTCTACTTTCAGCACGCAGGCAAAGCAGCAGGTGAACTTTAGTTGAAGGCTTGTACATAAGAGGAACACAGAGCAACATCCTCTCTCATTCTCTCAGGGTTTTCATGTAAAGCTTTTCTTTTCCCCATTATGAAGTGCCACAGCATTTGCCAGAATGAGTCTTTGAGCCCCCTCGAGCCCAACACATCCTCCTTAGAGGTTAGTACAAAGGAAGTTAAAATGCTGGAGATCTGCAACTTAGGTGAAAACCATGCAAAAACTCAGATGTGTTCTACCTCTTTTAAATGGCTTCCTGTATCTGTGCTTTTCTGTTCTTTTTTATTGAAGTAGATCCCATCCTTGTGAGCAGTAATCAGATTGTTTTGCTTATTAGTGTAAGAGGCTAAAAATGATTATGGTTTAATTATTAAAATGACAGAGACAGAAGCTAATTTATCCCAAAGACACTATAATCACTATAAATGATGAATTTTGTATCAGTTGTTATTTCTCATAAATTCTGTTCAATAAAGATAATCGTGCATTCTGCTAAGTTATTGCTGTTACAATTTTTGTCTTTCTAAACCATTGCTAGGCAAGAATATGACAAAACAATCATAAAGCTCAAATGTATTTGTACATATTTTAAAAGAAAAAGATATTGAAATCCCATCTGACACTGTAGATCCAATCAAAAAATATTTAACGTGCAAAATTAACATTAGCTGTCTATGATTAAATTGAGGTTTACAGAACTCTTATGTACTATCAATTTATTTCAGAACTGTGGGGCTTTGCCAGCTTGGCAGTAGGTACTAACAGCCATGGTGAGGCTGTTTCTTGATTTCCAGCTCATTTCACAGCATAGTTTTGGACAGCTTTTCTGAATCTAAAAGGTTTATACAGTTCATAAAGTATTACGCTGTGTCCTGAGGTACAGCCATGTACAGAAATCCTGTATAAACTCCTCCATAAGGAAGCCTTAGAGACCCTGAGTTCATCATCACTTACACACTCAACAGGAATATGTGCTATCCAACTTTGTAAAGAAAGCTGTGCACTCTTAGTTAACTTCTTCAGGACTGGAGCAGAAATCATTTCTTCTTTGTAGTGATTGTGCAATTTATTTCAAATGTAATACTTGTGAGCTGCTCGAATACTGAGCAGATCAGCAGAGATTAAGAGTTCATTGCCTCTGGCTCCAGATACCACTCAAGACCAGATTGTCATCTGGACTGAATAATTTGAAATTATTGGCATACCTATTTATAAAATCCTATGTTAACAACACTTTATCAATTACATATATTTGCATTTATTTGCCATTTTTATTAAAAAGAACTCCGGAAATGAATAAGTACTTACTATACATTTTACAATTTATTATTTGTGAGAAATTTCACTAGTTTCTGATAAGTGGAGAGTTCACCTACCCCCTCCTGGCACCAAGACAAATTATGATTCCCCTTTCTCCAAAATTCGGAGATGATGTCTCCCAAGAATGTGCCAATTGCCATTGATCCAATTCAGTACAGAAGATATCTGAATAACTTCCTCTGATTCCTTCTACCCCAGCTTGCAATTATTTTATTTTTAAGAAGACCACTACCAAAAAAAGGGAGCTGAAGTGTATCCTTTTGTAGTCTGAAGCACACAAACCTTTGAAGATAACAAGGTGAAATGTATTCACGGCTTTATCTTTGAACAACTTCATTTACGTGACTGCTTTAAGTATGTGTCAGATACAATTTACTTTTAATGAGTCCTTAATGAGCCTAATTACATCCTGCAATTCAAAAGGCTGCCTAATTTCTCCCTAGTCAAAGTTGTACATTTGTTTTTCTTACTCATTGTAATCAGGACAGTATTTACGGTCCTAATTCCCTGCATCATGAGTCTCTTGTTTGAATCAAGTAGAGTCAATGATTCCTGGCTTGAAAAGCACCAAGCAGCTGACACAGATGTACCAACTCTTGAACAAAAGGATCAGCCGGCACATTACCTGTAAGAGCTGATAAACAGCCTCTTTATGTCTTTTAATATCAGAGAAAAACACCTGATTACAGAAGTCACAAAATCGCGGAATCACAGAATAAACTGAGTTGGAAGAGACCCTCAAGGATCACTGAGTCCAGCTCCTGGCCCTGCACAGCACCTTCCCCAAGAGTCACACCAGGTGCCTGAGAGTGTTGTCCAAATGCTTCTCGAGCTCTGTCAGCCTGGTGCTGTGACCACTTCCCTGGGGAGAACTTCCAGTGCCCAACTGGGTGAAAAAGGTACAGCCTTTTTCTAATATCCAACCTAAACTTCCCCTGAAACAACTTCAGGCCATTCCCTTGGGTTCTGTACTGGTCACCACTGAGATGAGGTCAGTGCCTGCTCCTCCTCTTCCTCTTGTGAGGAAGTTATAACTGCAATGAGGTCTCCCCTCAGTCTCCTCCAGGCTGAACAGACCAAGTGCTCTCAGCTGCTCCTCACATGGCTTCCCCTTGAGGCCCTTCACCATCTTTGTGGTCTTTCTTTGGAGACTCTCTAATAGCTTATTGTCTTTTTTATATTGTGGCGCCCAAAACTGGCCCCCAGCACTCGAGGTGAGGCTGCCCCAGTGCAGAGCACAGCAGGACAATCCCCTCCCTTGCCTGGCTGGTGATGTTGTGCCTGATACCCCCCAGGACATGATTTGCCCTCCTGGCTGCCAGGGCACTGCTGACTCGTGTTCAACTTGCCATCCACCAGGACCCCCAGGTCCCTTTGTGTGGCACTGCTTTCCAGCACCTCACTGTATATTGGCTTGTTAGATTGTATTAGTTCTTTCTGCTTACTGGCTGGAATTGTCCTTTTGTAGTGTAGCAACATAAACACATTTTCAAGCAATGGTGAAAAGCAGCAGCCAAACCAAACAGAAACTCCTCATAATACCTGTGACTACACATGTGACCTCTCTGTGTGAAACCGAAGGGTCTTCTTAAGGGCTATAAAGTAGCACTTCGCAGCCTCCACAGTAGAATAGATATACTGATGGCAGGAGTAGAGGAGGAGATGGGATAATCTCAAAAATCTGTGTTTCTCCAGCTGAAACACAGTTACAAATAAATAATTTCTTGTATTCAATTGAGGGTGAATGCACAGTTTTAGGCTTGCAAAGAAAGTAAGAAAAAAAAAATCAATGTCGTATACAAATGAAGAACCAGATCATAATACAATTTTTGCAGAAAAAAAATTGGAATGTAAAATAGAAAATGTAAATTAAACAGGAGAAAAACAAAGAGAACATAGTAAAAAAAAAAAGATGGGGACACATTCATTTTACTGAAGAGACGATACGAGGCTTCTGATATAAGTGAAAAGAGACTTTTATCTGTAAAATTTTAGAATAGATCAGTAGTGTTAATGCTGCTGTTATTCTGATGTAAATCACGATGGAGGTTAGTCCCTTAAGCCCTAACTCAATGTATATTAAAGTTATTCAGAAACTTTAAGAGACATCTGGATTAAGGGATCTCAATACATAAGCTGCACTTACACAAAAAAAAAAAAGAGTAAAAAAGTATGATTTGCTTAAGAAGCTGGGGAATCTCTCTGGGCTAAAAGAGATAAAGAAATAAAAGGAAAATGATGTAATTTGTCTTTGGCAGGAAAGGAACAAGTGAAATGACACCAATTTATCTTGAAAGAAACAAAAATGGAAGTAGGAGAAGGCATGAAAAGGCAAGAACAAGAATTCTGACTAAAATTCTTTCAGTTTTTCCCTAGGCTAAAAATAAATTGCTAAATAAACACATTAAAACATTCAGATCTTTTTACAAAAGAAGAAAATAATCCTCATTTCACAGACAAGTGAACAGAGGGGATGTGGGCTCAAGCACAGGAGGTATTTGTGCTTTAGGATATCTCCCACCAAGAATTAGATTCTCCAAATCCTGTTTATCTGCTGCCTCGCCCTGGAATGGCAAAACTGCCGGTGCTGAAGTTCTGCTTGCAGTGTGCCCAGGAGCACCCCAGGGCTGAGCACAACCAAGCCTTGCTGGAATTAAAGGAGGCGTGGATGCTCTTCTGATGGCCTCGTCACCAGGGCTCCATCCCTTAGAAGTCCTCAGACATCCCTCTTATGTCAGAGAGCCAAGCGCTGCCCAAGACACCCAAGGAACACACGCTGCTGGCTCCTCTTTTTTCCCCGCAGTTCAAAGACTATCAGGCTGCAGGAAAAAACAGGCCTAGATCTCATCTGAGTCTACACCTGTCCCAGCTTGGCAGTGACCAAGCTGTGCAGTGTCCTGAGACAGGCCCTTTTTATTTGTCCACATCAGAACTGTTCTCCTTTGCGTGAAGTTATTAAATATTCATTGGACTGAAGAGGGGGAAGAGGGAGTACATTGATCTGCTCTCCCTCTGGACAAATAGTTTAGGCTCTAAACTCTAGTAAGGGAAATTTGGATTCCTGTTTCTGCTCCAGACGACTATTTCAGGTTTTGTTTCCCATATTTTCTATTCAATTTCCAGAAATATTACTTTCTCCAAGTTTTATTTGTCAATTTAAACTGCTGAAGGATGGCCCCAAGAATTAATGGGAAAAAAATTCCTTCATGAATGTTGTCCTCATATATCTGATCTAAACCCACTGAAATCAGACTTGATGTGTCTATCCGCTTGTTAAATAAGTTTATCCAGCTGCAGCCTATGATGATGCAGTCAACCAGAGGAAGCCAGCAAATCTGAGTTAACATAGTGTGCTTAACATATTTTTTTTCCTGACTGCTGGCTTGCTGCCTATCAGTCAGGAAAAAACATTCTTCTGAATCTGAATACACTCTTTCTTTTTTTATCTCTGTGAGCTCATACCAGAATAAGAAATGAACGTTATATATGAAGTACTGATTGGGATCTAAATCTATTATTAAATAAAATAATTTTTAAAAAGAGGTAACAACACTCAGAATCATTGATTAACTCAAAAATTATTGCCAAAGCTCCCCTTTACTTCCAAGGGTTTGGCTGTCATCCCTGAGAAGTACAGCTGCAGTATTCTCGGTGTACAGATCATACCCATCTAAAAGCTTTCTAGACACCTACAGAGACAAATCTCAGCAGCTGATGGGTCTGAACTGGAAGGGAGCAACCTTGGTGTAAGAAGGAATCAGACATCCTGTACTGCAGGTCTTGCTGTAAAAACAACCTTCAAAGGAATATCAGTAAAGTTAATAATGGATCTCAGGAAAAGTGTATCCAAGACAACTCACCAGATGTTTAGAGTTTGAAAAAAGTGACTCTAGCAGATTAGTCTTCCTGAAAAGCTTGAATTAGAATACACATTTAGAAGGCCACAGTGTTATTGATGGGAGAACCTTACTCACTGAGAGGCACTGCCTCAGGCATTCTTAGTGGTAATTACAAAATGTTTGTTTTGCACATCCTGGTCTAGTATGGAGGGTGTGAGACGACGTGTAGGCATTGGTATTTTAAAGAAAACAAACTCTCTCCTGCTCTTTTTTATTTACTACCCTTACACCCTTAGGCTTCAAGCAGAACAGCTTTAAGATTCAGTATGGAAAAACTGCTTGTTAGAATCAGGCCTGTAAAAGTTTTGTTCATTCTGTCAAAGCCCTACATATCAGAAATTTGTGGACTGGTATCCAACAAGCTTGAAAGATAGATGCAAAGAGTCATGGCTGGAAGGGGCCTGGTAAAGATGTCTAATCCAATTGCTTGCCACAAGGCAAGATCAAATGCAGCAAAAGTATTTCTGACAGATGTTTATCCAGCCTATTCATAGGAATGTCAGTGATGGATGTTGTACAACGTCTCAAGACAAAATGTTCTTAAGACAAAGAAGAAAATTTCAAAATGCAGCCTTATGTTCTAGGACTAGGAGCTAAATGATGGCTGTTTGAGAGCTTTGTTATACTGGTACTTATCTTGATTTACATTAATATACATGTCATCCATAGGGTGTTGAAATTATACCTCCTGCACGATGTACTGGCAGCTGGCACTGCGTGAGGTGACTGGAGATGAGTAAGTGAATCATGTGCTGAATCTCTCTCAGAAAACTGCTCTTATGAAATCTAAAATCTTGCTATGTGGCAATGTAGTTTAAGGATAACTGTCTTAAGGATGCAATCTTTAGTCATATTAAGAATGCACGCTGGCATCTTCAGATACATCCAAGTGTATTGACCACAAATGCCATTAAAAGCTAGGAGACTTTGCGCTCAGAAGGTTGCACGCACACTTTAGAAAGGAGCGTACACCACTCTGCCATTTCATGGAAAAAGTGTGCTATTGAAGGTGTGAACCGCAGTGCTGTTAGCTTAGAATCTGTAAGTACTTTTGGAAAATGTGGTGTTACCTTAAAATGGGTATGCTCATGGAACTAAATCAAAGAAACATATCACAGGTTGGTGCATGTGTGGACTTCACTGCATTTTTTCCTTTGTCTGCTTTCAAGTACCTACTTGGCTTTGTGCATATATGAAAGGAGGAAAAGAAGATAAAAAATCAACTAATCTTTCATGGCCTCAAAGAGAAACCAGATTGAGACACAATTTTTAAATACATTTAATAACTTCTAAGGGACTTTTTCCAAAATATTTTAAATCTTCAGACCTTCTGTTTAAATTATCTGTGAAGTCAAACTCTCAATTTTTTTTAACTATGTGGGGCTCTGCAGCATTATGAGCCTTTTTAACAAATGGGTGAGCTTAAAACAGAAATTAGTCAAAAGACTTATGTGCTTAAAAATGAGGAACCACACTGAACATCTAGGTAGATATTTGTCAGCTTCCCATGTCAACAATGCCACTTACTCAAAGAAAATATTTAATGAGCTCTTAAAATTTTCTGATCCTAAGGCATATTGAAGACATGAGTTAGTGAGAATAGAATTTTCAAGGCTATGCAACTGCTTTTGAAGACTTTTTGGGGTTTCTCTAGAAACTACTAATTTCACAATAAGCGTTTGATGATACAGTCTGAACTTGACAGCTAAGCAAACTTGGGAAAAAAATTGGGTTTCCCCACTAAAAATACAGGAAACAGAAAAAGGTAGTTTTATTCAGCTCTGTCAATGACAATTTCAGTCTAGTATGACAGGGTGTAGAAAGGAGCACTGAAAAACAGAAGTTAAAAGACAATATTCCTACATCATTGTGCCTTTACCTTACTTCTATTGCATGTAAAATTTTTTTTCAGCAAACATATGCAAAACAATGCATAGCAACGCTTTTATGAAATTACTTTCAATGCCTGAGATGCACTCTCTTTCATTCACAGTCTTTTTGGAAACTGAGAGGTGTTCCTGGTTTTAAAGGAAATCCATCAAAACCATAAAATGTGTATAAAGTAAATGCATGAATTTTAGTATTAGCTTGACTCTTGCTCGACATAATAGAAACTAGATATATAACTATAACCATTATTTTTTAGCCATACTATAACCATTATTTTTTTTCTGTTTGGTGAATTACAAAACATTTCTATCATTTGATTTACTACAGGAGAGAGTATTCCTCTTCAAACCTGCTCTTTGTGTTCTGCTGTACCCATTCTTCACTCCTAATGAAATCTCAGGATCTGTAGGAGCCACAGGAGGATTCGGGTGCATCATGGACAGTCAGGAAGATGAAACATTAACTTCTCCTGTGTATAAAACCCTGTGCTGAGAAATGAGAAACGAAAGGCAGACACATTGAAAGGGCATTATCGATACCCTCACTTCTGGAAAGTGTTCAGCATTTTTCATTCACTGCAAAGAGACACTAAATCATTCCTATCTCACAGTCCTGGTTTGCTTATAAGGTACTTTCCAAGACATGCACACTAGGAAGGTAAAGTGAATTTGAAGGTCCCTCCTACAGTCCCCTAATAAATAAGCAAGCACAGCCATCCAAGAAATTTTGATTTTTTAACTGTCATTCTAATTCTCCACAGTGTCACAAGGCCTGTATGTTCCTCAGAAAATCACCCCCTTCCCTGACAAAGCACTTTATTTAAGTGGACATATGCTTTAATAAGATACCTTTTTTTCATACAGTAGTCCTAGGTCACAAAATCACTAATTCTTAAATATCAATTCTTTTTTGAGTTAAAGGCCTAGATTTTTGAAACTAAGTTGTGTAGGTACCTTAAGAAAAGTTCTGCTTTCTCTGGTGGAAGCTTGCATAACTCCAAATTTAATCAAAAGTTTTTTAGACCTGCTGATAATCGTCTTTGGGGGTACTCTAATCATAAAACAGAAACAACAGCTATCACTGGAAGTTTGATCTGAACAGGCCCAGCTGAATTTCTGTGTAACTTAAGAAGGTTAGCCTATTTATTATTTTTGTAACAGAAGTGCAGCCTTTAAACCTGCCAAGTAAATATGCTGGCAGGAGTTTTAATTGAAGAGACATCATGGTTTTTTCAGAATAAAATAAGCCTTTATCATGATAAGGCCTGCAGTATAGATGGCTACAAAATGTGTGTTTGTTGAACAATTGCAAGAGTGAAAGAGAGCTCTGGCCTGTCAACAGTAGGACTAAGCTGCAGCTGATAATCAGGTGTCTGTGCTCTGCCTCCCAGGGTTCCCTCCTCCATGTCACTAAGTAGAAAAACGAGTTTACTTAGATGAGACCAAGTACTGAATTATAGAAATGGGAACTGTCTCGCTGAAGGAGAAACCACACATTAAAGATATGGCGTTATTCAGATCCTCGTCTTGCACAGTTTCACAGAACTTGAAATACTTTTGAACACATTTAAACTTTGATTTTTCAAAGGCACTCTGCCTTTGAGCCTCAGCTCTTTTTTATTTTTTTGGTCTTGGGAACTCTTGGACTTACTGTAATTTTTTGTGCCTTTGTCATTTCTTCCTCTCTGTGAAAATATTTCAGGGATATGCCACACGTAATCACAAACCCTAACAAGTGCTACATTATCTTTCCTTTGCATCTAACTCTCTTCCAAAGCAGCTGCAGTGTCATAACTGATCAGGGACTTTTAATTGCTATAACAGTACAAGGAACAGTTGGGAAATATTGAGCTTTTATTTGAAGTGATTGCATTCTTCTGTGTTATACTTGCTAAAGGGACTTAGTAATGTTGATAATACTGATTTAAGAGAGCTGAGATTAATTTAAATAGAATCTGACTTTAAAGAGTCATCCCAAGTGTTGCTTAAAATTGAGGGGAATTATGGGTAAAGGAGACATCTGGGGAGAAGCCAGTGAAAAGTAACTGTAGATTTTAATTTTTTGCTTGTGTACCACAGCAATACCAAGAAAACAGAAATGAGCTAATTCCTGGACTTGTTCTAGCAAGCACTACATTAAGCCCACTGTAATTCAGATCAAAACTCCACTCTGTAGAGGACACTGCTTAACTTTTAGTACCTTTTTCAGGCTACCTGGAGTGTTTCACACTGTACAATGGTTGCTTCATTAAAAGGAATCCTCAAAGTAGTTTCTGAGAAATGTGTGAGAGCTTATGTAGTCATATACCACAGGCTCTTCCACTGAGACACTAGCAAGTGTCCTTCAGGCATCTATTTTAACCACACTTTCCAGAGAACCCGGCCTCTTAGAAAATATATTGTATTCATGGATTATCATGTTTCCATGTTTTAAATATTTATGGAACTCATAGTCCAGCGTGGTCCTTACTGTAGTGCATGATACAAATGTTTGATGAGAAAGTGTGGACATATTTATATAAAAATAATATCTGGTCTTTCCTTGCAGTAGATTTGAATTTCTCTACTGAATACACTGCAGTGATTACACTGATTTTTGTCTGTTTCATTCTGCTTTTTTCCTTCATTTAGTCTTTGATTAATTTTGAGGTTTTCAGCACCAGAAAATTATCAAGACGGCATTCTGGTTGAAAGCAGCATTTAATATGCTTATAAAATGCCATTCTTTGTGTCTGCAAGTATTTCTCAGGGTACATGAATGGAACCAGTTGGTCCTTTCTTCTAAGTACAGGATTCCTTCAGGAACATCACACATTTTCATATATTCTGAAAGACAATGCAAAACAGGCACCCTGGCTTTTCAGTTTGCAGGCGTAGCCAAGACAATAGATCTAATTATTTCTTCATTGACCTTTGTGTTGGAAAGGTAGATGCCCAATGAATAGGAAATAGGAAGAAAGGAGTTATACATATACAGAAATTTAATTTTCTAACTACATTTTGCAACAACCAGACAAGTGAGATAGGCTTTTGAGTGGATGCAAAAATAGATATTTCATACAAGCAGAAGATAGTGAGACTGACTGTTTCCATCCGAAGAGGGAAAGATATATTTGAAATTAAGAGGATTTCAACTTCATCAAGAGTCAACAAGATTTCAGCTTGTAACAGAGACAGAATCAAGATTAAGGAAGCTCCCAAACTGTTGGAATGAATATAAGTTGTAAGTTATAATGATGAATAATGAGAAAGAAAAGTAAAATGGTCAGTGTGGTAATCTGAGGAGCTATACCAAGAAAATCTTGAAATGCTGGACAGGATGAACAGCAAAAAGGAGTCAGTTTCCCACATCTGGTTTATGGGACCAAGAGATGGAGAAACAGTGACAACACAGAACATAGTTTATACCTGATGCCTCCTTGAGCTCCCCCCTTCACACTTCCATTTGTTCTGCCTCAAGAATGTGTCAAAGCCTTGTGAGCATCCAAAGATAGACCACAGGGGAAGGTGAAAGACAGGAAAGAAAGATCTTGAGTAGAGTAATAAATCAGAATGCTGCCCTTGAAAAAACAAACTGCTGAGTATATCCTTGTTCAATAGATATTTGCACATTGATCAAACTCAAGAGGAAAAGAATGGGGAAAGTTGCCTATGTTGCAGAAAAAAAAGTCCCATCTGTCTGTCTTGCTCGTGTCTATTCCCTCACTTTCCCATACACTGAAAATACACTTCTTCATGTAGGACATTTATGGATGAACCTTAAGGGGATTAAAATTTTGCACACCAACCAACCTCATCTTTTGAAGAATGAAATTTTATCTAGTCAATAGGAATTAGACAATTGCAAATTTTTCATGCTTTTATTGATATTGTTGACATGTGTAGTGGGTTTCATAATTTCAGGAGAAAAACAGAAAGCTAAAATCCCAGAGGAAGAGATAATTTTGACTTTTCCTTCATGTATATATTTTGCTCTTTCTAGAAGATGTGATCTAGATACCAGTTAAACTAGGAGCTGAATATTTTCTACAAAAATTGCTCCAGCTGTGAAGCTTTGCAGTCACATCATCAGGATTAACTTGTGATCTAAATGCTATATTGCAGCTCAGTTGTCTGCTACTAAATATTGGATGCTTCTCTGTGGAAACCATTTTATTACTTGCCTAAATATTTCATTCAGAACACTCCTGTGAACAACTGACTATTGGACAACACAGAAAGAGCCTGGAAATATCCAATGGAAAAAACCAAACCAAACTGTAAACAAAACAAAAGAAAAATGAGCCTGTAGGTCATCATGCAGCCAAAGCTTTATGACCTTTTTGAATCTCCAGTATTTAGAACAAAGTAGATCAAATGAGGAAAAATTAAGGATGGGAGGTATCTGACGAGATATGCTGACAAGATGTGATCACCACATGTAACAGTTGTGTTGAATAATCTCACCGCATGAGAGCAGTGGATCTTAGACAGCAGCAATGGTGATATGGACACTTCCCACTGCACTGTCCCATGAGCACTAAATGGGGAGGAGTGGTCTGCAATCAATGGAACTAGTGCAGAACCAGTGAGCAAACTTCTTGGAGGGCTCACGAGAGGATTCCACAAGTTGCTGTGCTGTCTCCAGCTGCAGAGTTAGAGCAACAGCAATGGCATTGCCCAATGCAATGAATACATACCCAAAATATTATCCACCACTCTTTAACCTCTTATGGGACAAAGTAAAGATGCACTGCTTCATTATTTCCACTCTAGTCTGTATTCAGAAAGGTAGGTAGCACATCCTTGTCCATCCATTCAGTTCTGAGTAACTCAAAGAACAGATACTCTGAGATAGAACTATTGATTCTCTAAGGTACTGTTTTTAGAGAGAAAATGAACTATCTCTCTACGGAAGTAAATAAGACTTCATTGACCAGGAAGGAAAAGAAATCCTCATTCACAAGTATTTTCAAAGACAAATCCTTCTAATTTAATTTTCTTAAAGTTTGCTTTAGTAATATACTTTTGTTGCCTTGTCTGTAACCCTAGATTTATTTATTAGCTCTTCTTCTCCATAATCATTCAGAGTCACTGCTGTTTTCAGGGCTATTTGCACACAGAAGATAATAAAATATTCGTATTCTTGGTTCTAATTAACTGCAATTGGTTCCACTGCAATTTCTGCAGCCTGTGAGCCCCTGCTCCTCTCTTCTTGTATATAAATAAAGAACAGCAGGAAATATTGACACTTGTTTTGGATCATGAAGCTCAAACAACAGCGAGTTGTACCTATTCTATCAACAAACCCTAGCGAGCTGGATCTGGGGCCATGCCCATCTGTACCTTCTCTGTTATCCTTTCATTAAATCAAAGAAGAGCTAACCAAATAATTAATTCCCTATCCTCTGAACTACTATGCAACATGCATCATAGTTGTTCGTACCAGATCAAGTGCACTCCTGCCACCTGAAAAAATATGATGACTGGTACAACACTGTGTAAGTTCGGATCCATAGAATTGAAATTCTGCTATGCATTGGCCTGAACATTTGACCTATGAAGTAGGCACGGAAAATTGCATTTTCTTCAAAGACAACTAAAGGAAACAAGCACAGTGGCTTTTCAAATTTTATTGGATGCAGCTATTATCTATTTAATTGGGTTTCAGATATGTTGGATATCTGCAAGCATAAATGAGACGGTTAAAACACTTAAAGGCTTTAAGTATTGTACTTATGCAGGCTACTTATTATCCACATTTTGATTATTTCTCCGAATCATTGTCGACAACAATAATAACAGCAGCAATATTAATAATCCAGCTGGGAATCATTCTTTGATGTTCTTTATGTGGCTAATTGTGAGAACATAAAATAAATCCTACTTCTGGCATATTTGCCAGCAGTGTCTGTTTACATCTGAAGCTGTGAGTGCATGTTGGATCTGTCAGCAGTAGCTGCCTTGGAGAATATGTTTTACATAAACAGTGAAGGAAAATGGCCTGAGTGGCATGAAAAGAGACTTAACCTCTGTGTAATAGATGGGTCAATAACAGGGTATGGTTTGAATCATGTCTTACTCATTATTTTTGTTCCATCCAAAAAGCTGAAAAATTCTGAGATGTCAGACTGTTTTGTGGGTCTTTTCTCAGGAATGAGAGCTTATTCCACGCAGAAGCTGGGAAAGCAGGTACACTGAGGTAGAAATACCCTTCTGAATCTCTCTCCCATAGTACTGGACGAGTGAGCAAGCATTTGTGTGTGGCTGAGCTGCCAGCTGGGGTTACCATGCAGCAGTCAGGCAGCATTGTCATCATATAGACAAAAAACTGCTTGGTAGCCCCTCCATTACCTGTCCATTAGCTCAACTTTGGAAACTGACTTCATGGATTTTTCCTGTTGTGAATATAGCAGTAGGTATGCAGGAGAGAAATAGTTTAAGTCAGAGCCAGCAGATGGGAAGGGAGACGTTCAGGACATTCAAAATAACACAGAAATGAGGATCTGAAGCACAGTGTAGAGTTAAGCTATACCTGTTGGATGTTATCTGTCTAAATTACGTTTCATTACCCTGATGCAATTGCAAGCCACCTCCGATTTCCAGCTGGATACAAATATTTTCAGTGTTGTTATTGTTTCTCATCTAAATTAAATTCCGTGTTTGAAACTTTTTTCCTCTATTGATTTTTTCCCCTGTTATGACAAATCAGTGACAGGCTACATTATATTTTCATCTGCTAGAAAAACAGGTTTCTATCCAGGAGGCTCTTTATCCTTTGGATTAGGGCTCTTTCTGCTACAGATAACCCCTTCTAGCCAGCTTTAGTGTATGGTCTGTATTTGTAGGCTAAAGCACCTTCTCTTTTCAGAAAAGTCTAATTTAGGTTCTACCTGGCTCACAAGATGGATAATGCTCCTAGGGATAAATCCTCCCCAATCTAAATAGTTGGGTGCAGACAGCCACATATGTGGAAGGGAAACCCTGCTGGGCAGAAACAGTTAAAGTGAGAGGAATATTTTGAGTGGTTTCTAATGGATTTTCTGTTTACAGTTGGAACTTTGGTTCTGAAAATGCTTTAGCTTTCATGCCAAGTAACTGTAAGGTGAAAAGCTAAGATGGCCTCAGAATGAGTGCCTGTAACCTCAGAATGTCTGATACTCAACTTGCTCCACTTTAGAATGCATTCCTTGAGATGAAAGAAAGAGAAGTGTGGGACACCAAATGAGTTATGTGACCACCTCGTGAAATAATATTTACTTATTGTGTTACAAGGGGAAAAATCTATTTGAAGTTAAGCTAGTGTTACTTTCATTTAGCTGTTGTGTGTAAGTGAATGCTGCATGTTAAATTATGCATGTCTACACAGACATACGTAACAGAAAAAAATCCATTAATTTAGGATACATAAATAATATGCATTTCCAAAATAGGTGACATGTTTACCACACCCAAGTGGTCCTTCACAAACCATCTTCCCTCTGTCAGAGTTTATCATGCAGTGTGTATGGGTTGATGGCAGAGCCACACTGGACTAACACTACTCTGTTTATGATCCTTGCTGGCATTCTTAAGAGCCTTCACATTACAGCTTCAGCAAGGATCACACATTTCAGAAGGGAATCTCCCAGCGGTCTCCTTTAACTTTCTGGTTCACATCACAGAGCGGTCTCAAAGCACAAACCTGTGCTCCTTCTGGATGAAATTAAACTGGATGATGTGTCCAGGAGAAAACTTAGTGCACCCCAGCTGCAAACGGGATTTCAGTCTCATGTAATTCTCTCCAGAGCCAATTTGAAGGAGCTCCTCAAAAAACCTCATCTAGTTTGTTTTCAGTAGAAACTTTTTGGCTCTACAAATCTCTTTTCATTTTGCTGCGTTAATTACAGATATTGTTACACCATTGCAATCCCAGACTAAATGTTAGATAGCAGATAAAGAGAAGGGCTGTGTGTGCAAAAGTAAAACTTATTTTGAAGAAGTTGTATTGAACAGATTAGGTTCATAAAGGCATAGAGAGTATCTACACACCACTCATTCCAGTGAGCTGTAGGATGCTAAATATCTCTCTGGATCTGGGCTGAAGCATTTGTAACCCTATACAGCTGCTGTGCAGGTTGAGTCTCCAAACCGTCATACCAACACAGAGGAGTAGCTACATCTGTTACACTGCAGTGGTGAATGTGGTGCTGCCCTCTGGACCAACTCAGTGGCACAATTTTTCTATTCCTTTTTATGCCGTGTGCACAGAATCCCTCCAGAGTACCCCTCGAGACAGGTGTCAATTGCTGTCTACAAGGGAACATGTACAAGTTGAAACTCTCAGAGACTGCTGACAGCTCCTGATAGACTGCTGATAACTTCCCATCTGTTTGCAGTTAATTCTTAGTGTGCTCTTATAAGTGGGAAAAAAGCAGCACACAGAATTATTACTTTTGCTTCTACTTTGTCTCAGTACTCAGAAGGCTTTACGAGGGTCTCTCTCTCTGTAATTTATACCCACACCTGGGCTGTAGGAGGCTGAGGTGTGCCTGAACTAGCTGTTGCTCACAGTAGGATGGGTCAGTATGAACAGAAAGGTCTTTTGTGTTCACTTGACCTATTACCTCTCTCATAACAAAACGTCTGCTTTCAGTAAAAAAGTGATGAGATCTGTACAGCTGGCCAAATAGCCATTTTGTTTTCCAGCAAAATGAGAGAGACCAAATTGGCATACATGTTTTATGGAGGCCTAATCTTATGTTTGCAATTGTCAGCTCTAATCGAGAGACTATTTAACAGTGACCTCCTGAGGATGATAATGAGGTGCCTTGATTTAGATTGATTATTGTTAATTCTATATGGTCTTGTGTGGGGATATTTTGAAATAAAGTGCATAATTCACAAAATCCTTGACCCCACAGTAGAGAAAGAAAAGGAGAAAACTTTATATAAGGGCACGTTCTTGTAATCCAGCTCCTGTGCTTTTCTCATGTTTTGTCAAGAATTAGGGAAAAAAGAAAAGAAAGGACATCCTACAACAATAGCTGTTTTATCTGGAGAAAGTCACATTCTTTTTCCTTGAATGAATTCCCATATCTTGAATTCTAATCCAAACACTGATTAACAATGTTCTAGCTCTTTGTTTGTTTGTTACTTTTTGGCAGACATTGTGGCTTTCATACTTTATTCCTTAATTACTTGCCATTTCACCCCCTGATTGTTTTCAAGACTCTCTCAGCACAGCTTCCACAAAAGATTCATTTTCAGAGTGTCTTGTAAAGTACTATTTATATATTTGCTGCCAGGAAATCTGGCCCCTTTGCAAAGCCTTTGTCTTGCATCAGAAATAAAGCTGGCTGCAGAAACACAGAAAATAGTTCTTGTACTCCATGAATGTACTTTGAGAGGAGCTTTTCTACTGCTTGGCACTAGGTTCCCTAACTTTGGCCCCTTTTGAGGACACAGAATTCCAGTAATGTGAATGGAACTCTTCTTCCTGAAGAATAGAGAGGCCCTTGAGAAGCAAGCCATCAGAATAATAGTCCCATATCATCCTGCCGTGCTCAACTGTAAATTATATGAAAGATGGGTTCAGTCTGTGTATAGCTGGTTAAAGATCACAAAATATGGGTTAATACAGCCCTAGCACCATCCTCACCATCTCTCTGTGTAGTCTGTTGCTGATAAGTTTGCTAAGAAAGGAGATGCTCAGGTGTGGCAGGGGATGCTGGCTAGTCCTGCAAGACAGGAACCTTGCCAGACCCAAAAGTTGTTCTCTGCTTTCTTACCCCATTTACAACAGCAGGAGCAGAAAGTCCTTCCCTTTGGTGATGTCCTCCAGCATCACAGCTGGGCCTGCATCTATTCTTATCCTAGCAGAGCAGCAGGATCTTGCCCAGTTCCCTTCTCTCTCATCTGCTTTCACAGAAGGACAGCAGAGGGAGGAAGATGGTTCACAAAATGCATTCATCTGGTGAACACATTGTGACCACGCATGAAAACAGCACGACGAAGGCTGGAGTCCTGTACTGCAGCAGAACAGAGAAGGGAAATCCTATGGTGAGCAACCCCTAAAAAACCCCCTTGTATCCTCCCATCTCCTCTCCCAAGCTACCAGCACTTGCTTTGTTGCTGGGAAGCTGTGCATAACTGAGAGTATTTCAATAGTGGCTGCTACAACTGGCCACAAAACTCAACAGGATCATAGGCAAAATCAGGAGCAAATAATGAAGAGCAAAAACCCATTTTCAGTGGTATAACTTTAAAATTACCATGCTGGGCCAAGACATTTAATGATAACTAGAGACTGAGTGTTCTAATAATCTCATCTGCAAGAAAATTTTCCCGATCAATGAGGTACCCTTGGAGGATGATGCACACTCATCAAACCTTTGCATTTGATATTTGATTCAGTTGGAACTAGAGCACAGATAAGTGCATTAGGTATCACATTGCATATCTCTAAGTGAAGTGTCTGGCCCCACTCGAATAAAGAAGTCATTCCCCTCAAGCATCCCTGATCTTTCCTTTATGAATGTTCTGTGCAGGAATAACTTACAGACCTGCATGATGTTGTGAGTGCTATTGAAAAATGAGACAAATTATTTTGGCCGTAAAGGAGTATTCTTAAAAATAACAAAACAGTCTTAGCATCATAAATTAAGGAAGTGTTGAACCTGATGACATAATCATTAGTCAATCTGTTAATACAACACTTAGAGTATACTTCCTGTGTTTTTCTCAGAACAGCTTTCACTGAACAAGAGTTGGCTCCAGGTTAGATTGTATTCAAATGACTGACCTCAAGAGTGTGAGGGCTTTGCTAATGTCTGAATAAATAATTCAGAACAGTTGGTATGAAAGTAGCCATGGTCTCTTCACTCTTTTGCTGCTCTTTATTCTAAGAAAGAAAAGCAAAAGACTGTGATAAAAATGTCCTCTGATGACTCTCTGAGTGAGGGTAGGTCATGACAGTAGAATTAATTTCAAGTATTATCATTTCTAAAACTCTACATTAAGATAAACATATCTTTCAATTCAGGAATTCATTGGTTCCTTCCACTGACTACAAGACTGGAGGTGTGGATGAAAGAAGTACTTATTTTTCTCCTTGTTCAAAATACTGTTACATGACACAGTGAAATCTAATTGTAATTGCTACTTAAGTGGAATTTCACACATTATATCAGTGCTGGCTTCAGGGCAGAGTGATCTTTCTTGCATGGATGGGCGCTGCAGTGGCATCTCTGAGCACAAGTAGGCAGCAGAAAGACACAGGCAGCTTTTGGCCCAGTTCTTGGGTAAACCACAAAACTTCAGCGCCACTGAGCTAAGCCTGGGTGACCAGCAGGCTACAGCTGATCGTGTGTCACACAGAACCTCACTGAACTTTTCAACAATGCATCTAGGCTCATCAGTCTGCTCAGAGATAATTCCACTCCTCCCTTGCCAGCTACCAACCAATATTGAGTTCTTCCTATCACAGCCAGAATTGTCATGAGGCTGTACCTACCAATTTTACTGTATTTATTGATCTCACATGTTCCTTTCATTGCTGAGTAAAAGTATGGTCACTTTTTCATCAATTGCACGGATGCATTTCCTCAGATCAAATGAAAAATAAAATACCCTTTATCTAGAAACCAAAGCAGGTCATGCTGCAGACATACAAATTTAGTGTAAACTTGGAGGTGAGCAGAACGTGAGGTTTATTCCAAGGTAAATTAGTCCTTTTTTGTTACCTTCAAACAGTGCTTGAGCCCCCCTCATCAATAAAATATCTAATAGTTGGCACCAAGAGCCAGGAGCAGTCATCTCACCATGCTAAAGGTGGGCCAACCTAATCTCTCACTGATTTACCAAACAGCCAAATTCATCATTTCTTGTCATGCTGCTGTCTAACAGCACACAAAGGTGTGTGAAGAAGCAGAATTGGCTGCACTTTAGCAGTCCATCAGAATGGTATTGAGGGGAAATGTCACCTATTTTTCTTGTGTCCTTCTCTTGTCATAACTGTAGTAATTCTGTCTTTTAAAGGACTGAAGAATTATAGCTGATTCAATGTCTAAGCTTAGCTTTCCATAGTGGTTGTCAAAGATATTTCCCAAACCCCTCCTATTTACACCCATGGAGCTACCAGGGGGTATGTGTTCACCACAGCAAATATTTAGAGGATTTAGCATTTAGCATTACTGATTGACCGTACAGGTGAGAGAGACAGAACCACAAGGTCCAGTCTTGGTCCAGGAATTAACTTTCTCCCTAAACCATCTCCATATATCCTGCACACTCCACGGCTCCCCTTTCAGTTCAGCCATTGTTTTCAGCAGTACAAATGGATGAATGCCCAACTGGGACGTGCTGTCAGACTGAAATGAAACAGGGTGCCCAGCAACCCATAGTAAAGACCAGGACCAGCAAAGGGCGTGTAGGGCCTATTTGGGAAGCACAGGGAAATAGGTTGTCGGGGCCACTGCTGCCCTGATACATGTATTCAGACACAGCACTGAGCCAGAGACTGTGGCAATATGTAATAACTATATTCTATTTATATAACTGTATTTTGGATAAGGCCTGTGTCATGACACTCCAACCATAAACACAGGTCTCATTATTTTCTTTCCCCTGCATCCCTGAGGGATGTTGGTAGGGACCATATTGGACAGGGGAAGGAAATTTTGTACATTTGAATTTCTACAGCTGTATGCCCAAGGTAGTATGAATGGTGTCCTGATGCTACTGAATTTATCCCATTGGCTTCTTTAAACTGGGACTTTATAGGTCATGAAACAGTTGCTACAAAACATATATAGTACAGATCTTTCCTGCCTTTATATTTCTCTTTAAAGAAAAACAAGGATTATTAACGTTGCTGGAAACAAGTATACTGGTAAATTGATAAGCAAGAACACTTATAAGGAACCCTTATTTGAACTTGATTTGTCACAGCCTTTTTGTATAACATTTATGCATCTGGTATTAATGGATGTTCCTTTGTTGTATCAAAAGGGGAATAGAAAAAGAAATGTCCTTCAAAATTATTAGCAGAGAGAAGAGTGAAAAGAAAACATATTAGTAAAATAAGTGCAAAACAAAAATTACTGAAATTGTCTTCTGAATTTTGGGTTGATAGTTAAATAATTAAAATTCCCCTGGGATGAATTATTCGTCATTATTAATGCATCTACAATTTGGGTAGAACTCACTGATGAGACATGGATAACGCCATCCTCATTTTCAGAATGAATCATTTCCTGCTGACATTGTCTATCATCTCAGAGCAACACAAACACATGCCTGAAAAACAGAGTGACATGTACACAAACACCCAAACTGACTTTTACCATTCATGGTTAATCAATCCTTCATGATTTTCCTCATCCTGACTTGACTGATAAGAAATCTCTTATAATTTCTTATGGCTAAGTGCATCTCTATTGTCAAAGATGTTTTGACACCTGTATGTCTGATATAACTTTTTTTTATATCATCCCCTTCTGTTAATCAGGTTCCAACCTGAGTCCACTCCTTTATCCTTCAGCTAACAGCTAATGAAAGTTTTCTTCTTGTTTTCCTGGTATGTTCTGCCCATTTCTACAAAGAGCTGCATTCATAGCCTTACCTTTTTCTATTTCTGTCTTCTGTTTGTTTTTCCTCTAATACACCACAAATCTGCCGTAAGACAGGGTCTGAATCTTATTTACAATGCAGTTCCATCAGAGTGCCTTAGAGGAAATGAAAATCCGACCCTCTGAATGCACTCCATAGGCAACTTCTCTGATGAGGGATTTAATCATTTCATTCTGTTAAAGGTTTGGGTTGTGTTCATTTCAGTGGAAATTGTATGGATATCAGTGTTTTTTGGAAAGAGATTTTACCTGCTGCCATGTGCAGAAGCAAAATACTCCCTCTATAGAAATCAGGTCTAAAATTGTCCCTTGTTTCAAAGGGAAATCACCCCTCCTCATGGCCTCACTTGTAATTCATTACAAAATACTGGATTTTATGTTAACAGATAAGAAGAGTTATTGTTAATCTAATTGTCCTTGAGCTCATTGGCTAACACCATATGATTCTTAGAACAAAGGAAATTCTGCAGAACCTCAGCAAAGAGAAGTTTGATGGTGGTTGAAGAACTACAAAGCACATTCTTGAGAGAAAGATGCATTTTTCATGTGGGCTTATTAAAGAATATCAAAGAAACCTACAATATCCCCTTCTGCTGCTTTCAGGCTGAACATTGAAGAGACATCATTCCATTGTTATAAGCTAAGATGAAACTTGAAAACTTGCTGGTTGTGACTCTGCTGGTTTGGAAAGGAATATTTTGAGGTGACTTCCGTAACGAAAGCCAAAGTAACACGTTAATTCACCTTTGTGAAGGTGAATCCCTCGAGAAGAGATTTTCACAAGCAAAACCCATTTGTGTAGGTTGTGACAGCAGTGCTCAAGGCACAGCATGTGGGGAAACACAGCTCAGATCTCAGTTAGATCATCAGGAAAGGCGCTTGTAGGAACTTTTACCTGATTATTACCTCCTCGTGGTGTGGCTTCAATGTGCTGGCACACCAAGCCACTTAGAGAGAATTGAGTATTGTTTTCTTTCCTTGTAACCCTTTGCCTGTTGCTGTGTTAGTCAGTCACAGAAAAGGAGGTTGGGGGGATGCTTCTTTTGGAAGAATACCGTGAGAAACTGCTTAAAATAGGTCTTCATACGTGCAATGTCAAATTGTCACAGTGAGCAAGACAAATCTTATTTTTAGGGGATAATAAAGTAAATCCCACCATAAATCAGGGCAGAGCTGGGTATTCTCTAAAGACTGAGATGAAACATCATTTTCTTATTACAGGCACCACATTAAAACTGGATGAATCCTGTAAATATTTAGAGCCGTGGAAAGATTCTGTCTCTGTGGTGTTGGATGATGGCTTCCACAGATATATTCAAAAATCCAGATAGGATGCCACTGCGTCTCAAACAGTCCCTGCATTAATGTCTGCTCATATACCAATTGCTTGAGCAGGCTGGATTACAGACACAGCAGAGACTCTGAACTGATAATTTGTTGCAGATAGAGGCTTTGAAATGTTAATTACAGGACAGGAAAAACACTCTACTTTATGTTATCACTTTTGCCTGGGTGGCCCAGTGAGATAAGATATTGTTCTAAATTCAAATTAGTCCAAGTAAAGCTGGATTTACATAGCCTATCAGTGACTTAATGGGAGCGAAATGAGCTGATCCAGATAAAAAGCATGACACTCCTAATCTGTTTATGCACTGGAACAGATGGCAAAGCCACATTTGGTTTTTACCTGCAGAATCTCCAGCCACATTCTCCCCTTGCTCCCTGGATACTGCTCCTCTTTGTTGGGCTGTGCCTGCCTTAACTCTGCTGCAAACACACAATGGGACCGTGTTTAACTCGTCAGTCAGGGCATTCAGTGGAACTACTGAAATTCAGCCAGGTGCTAATTCCCTTGTTTTAGTAGAGGTCATTATAATCTGGTACACTTGAAGGGCACTTCTGCTTTTAGCGGCAGTAGGTGGACTAATGTCAGTTTACTTCATGTCAAGAGAAATGTCAGTGCATTAAGCAAGGCCTTAGATGAAGCCATTCACTTAAAGTAACTGCAGGGTTCTTCTGCTACACACCTTGCAGAAAGACATTTCTGGAGTATATATATAAGAAATATGTTATGTAAGGGGTTAACAATTTATTTTTTTTATAAAAAAAAGTATAGTGTTTATATGTTAAACCTCTGATGTCACGTAAATCAACCTGAGTGTTAGTGTGACCTGACAGAAAGCCCATTTGTGTTTATCACAGAGTAACCTGGATGGGGCTTTGAGCAACTTGGTCTAGTGGGAGGCATCCCTCTCCGTGGAAGAGGTGTGGAACTCTATGATCTTTATGGTCTCTTCCATCCCAAAATGTTCTAAGATTCTATGATACTATGAATTAAAGCATTTAGTGTGCTCATTAATATTATGAGATGACATTTCTTTTGAATTATGCTTCATAAATCCTTAATATTCCAACATACTAATATTTTCTTCTATTAAAAAGAAGGGCCAAATGGGAATAGTGACCCACATACTGCTGATTAAAGTGGCTGGTTATTTGGCTACAAAAATATGTCATATCTCTTATTTTTGCCATTTAATATAACATTAGGTATTTTCCTTGGCTAGCTGTACCATCCAGTGTCAACATCGTGTGTAACACCATCAAACTGAATGAATAAGACCCTATATTGTATATTTGAGGTCTCAAAAGTTGTGTTCAACTCAAGTTATCCAGTCCATGTTGCAGTTAATCCACTCACCAATGAGCACTGCCAGTGAACAGCTCTGAAGGTTGGATGCAATGTTGCCAAATTGCTGTAGAAATAAGACAGCGAGCGAGAACTCTTTAAACCATTAGAACATAAAAATTAAGGTAACTAATCCACAATTATTTGAGGTTATCTGAGGAACTCTGAGACAGAGGACAGTTAGAGTCTCCAGAAATAAATGCCTCCCAAGTCAGTCTTTTGATTTTAACACCTCTCTTCCTAGATTCTGTCAAATTGTGATAAACTATTTATGTACCTTGAAAATTTAAGCTTGATTTGCTTGGTTTTGGATCAGTGGATTAACTGCCTGTTCTGGCTGAAATGCTATCTTTTCATTTCTGCGTGCCCTTCTCACCAGGGTGGTTTCTCTTGTCCCTATTATCCATAAAAATGTCTTCCAAAGGCTACATATTCCTTTTACCATTCCTGTCACTCTGTGAGCCTGCATCTTTAGCCCACTCCATTCAAATGACTCTAGAATTACCTCATGATGTGTTCACCTTAACTGACATAGCTTTGCATGTATCTTCCTCTAATTAGGTTGCCTCACTGTCATTTAGAGACAGCAGAACATGTGTTCAGAATGTTCTAGGACATTAAAGTGATTGATGGCAGAAAACAAAGTGTACCAGTCCTAAAATAAAAAAAAAAATCTTCCTTTCATTAATTCATTTTGAAAACAAGTGAAAAATGTTTTTCCTCATACCGCAGTGCTTAATCTATTCAAGCAATACATTTTAAAATTCAATGATAAGGAATTAGTTTGTTTTTTTCCTTTGTGATCTGCCGTCTGAGGAGGTTTATTCAAAACTCCCCACAGTAAGTCTATTTCAGACTTATTAATTATAAAATAATAGTGAAAATAAGGAACAATTAGGGTTGTTTTTTTCACAAAAAGGTAAATCATGTCCTGATTCAGACTCTTCAAATAACAAATCCTTAACTCCCGTTTCCTGAGGACAGAGTTAATAGCCGGCAATACGGGTGAAATTCAGAAAGCCAAAGTGGTGCCGATGCTTCCTTAGTTATCCTCATAGATAACCTACAGAGGCCTAATCCTACAGGTGCTCTTCTAGAAGTTTCCACCTCAGAGATTCCTTTTTTGGGAATATAATTCCCTTGTGCATGTGCAAAACCTCTCTGGAGCTGCAGAGCTCCTGCTCTGTTATTCCGTCACCAGCTGTAGGGACAGCATGGTGCCAGGAATCACAACATCCAAGTGTTCCTGTGTTTTGGAGCTGATAGAGGAGTCAGCTGTCATGAATGCTCACTCAAGAATAAAAGTAATAAATGCAGAAAAAGACAACACTACAGCTGTGATTGATGGTGGGTGTGAAATCTTCTTCCAAAGAGCAGGAGAGTTGTCTGGCATTTGAAGACTTGACTTTGCTGACTCTACTGCAGAAGATAAGAGTTTTAGCTTTGGGAAAGTACGTGGATTGTATTACCTGGGAAAATGAAGTCTTTCAGAACCCATCTTGAAAGGAAAAGAACAGGCAACAAAGCAGTGAAAAGGAGAGTAGTGAGAACTTCAAATGATGCCATGATGATTTTTTGCTTTTCTTTTATACCCCCTTTTATACACTCTTTTATATAGCTTTGTATATTCCTTGTGCCTTTAGCTTACATAGTTATAATTCTTTAAGTTCGGTAACTCCCCTTAGACCTAGTATTTCGTTAAGTTTAGAGACTAAACATTCTAAAAGCCCAAAAGAAATCAAGGTCCTCTCCAGAACACATTCTGTAAACAAAGATAGGCCCATCCAGGGGGAAGGTCCCTTGGGTGGGGGGTCTCACCCGAGTCCCTCAGTGGGGAGCCTTTGATAGATGTGCTAATTTTTGCAAGGCCTATAATTGTATACTCATCACATCGGGTGTGGCCATTTTTTTCGGTGGGGACTTCAGGGTGCACCTCGATGTGCATTTCATCACACCTAAGGATCCTTAAATAAATACCGAGGTAAAAACTCTTTTTCCCTCCTAACTATGTTCAGCTCTCTTAATTTCCAGACCAGGAAAAGGCATCACAAAGAAAAAAGAGACCCAATATATATTCTATTGTGGTTTAAGTATCAAAATATTAAAAAATACTTCTGAAATCAACTGCAGAAAGATATTTCCCTCAGCACCAGAGCATAATATTTTGGGGAATATGCAATAGCAAAAGAACAAATCTGTAAGAAGCTATTTTCTTTTCCTGGCCTGAAAATGCTTCTTTGAGAAAATGGGAGACTTGACAGAAACATGAAGCTATTTGAAATCCTTCCATATGTGTTGACACACATTGGGACTTAACGGCAGCCTTTGAAACAACACACACAGTCAACATTTCAAGGATTTTGTGAGGGAGCTGAGGGAAAGATGAGTTCAAAATGAAAAAGGCAGAAAACAGTGGAGATAACATACAGAAACTGTGTGAAGATGGAGACACCAGTTTTAAGGAAAAGCTGAGACACGATGTGGAAGAAAGTGGGGAAAGAAAAACAACTGTGTCAGATGAAAGCTAACAATTTTCTGGAGCAGACAGGAGTTTCATTATAGGGATAAGGAGACAGATGCGAGGAGCTGAAATCAGAATTGGAGCGATGCAACTGTGAAGGAAAAAAAAAGATGGAGAATCTCTGCTAGGTATCCAAGATATGTTTTTAGGTTCATAAGTTCTCTTCAGAATGCAGTAAAATTGGCATTACTAAAATTTAACAGGAAGATTCATTTGAGAAAGATGTGAAAGAAACCCATTTAAAGTCTGATATTGTTATTATTATTGTTGTAAACATCATCATGTTTGTCCCCATTGTGTTTGTTTCTTAAAAACTCACAAGAGCAAGCAAATTTCTGTATCTTTTCATATCCTGAGAAAATGAAAAGGAATAGGATCTGTCTCCAATAAGTAGCAATCTATCACTGTACTAGGCATTTTGGCAACATGAAATGGTAGTTATTTCTTTTCCCAAGGAGTTTACATTTTAAAGAGACAGCAGGTACGTGGAAAAATTCAACAGACAAGCAGGGTGAACAATGTGTTACCTCAGCACTTCAGTTTCACTCATTTTCCCCAAGAGAGATGAAGGCAAAATGGAAGGGAAGGGTATAGGACACAGAAGTTGGAGTGGGCAGGCTGAGGGAAACTCTTATTCATCAGTCTCAGAGGAGAAGAGGACAAAAGAGTTTCTGTCCAGAACAGGCACTTCCTTCAAATTAATTTTTCAGAGTCATGTAAAATAAGGAGTAAAACTGATAAGGAGGAAATTAGGGAAAATAAAAGGTTGGCTAAGGTGTCTGATATTTCAAATAAACACTCTGTGCCTGGCATCATTTATGTTTCAACAAATTAGCATGTCCAAAGTAGCTACAAATTTCTATCGAGCTCTACTTTTACCACATAAACAAGGAGAAATGTTTTTCACTCTTTAGTTACTTAGACGTCTACTATCAACTGGAAAAAAAGCAAACCAAAATAAACCAAAAAGCAACATATGGCATTCCATAAAAATCGTCTGAGAGATCTCTGATTTGTTAAATTTAATCTAAAAAATCTTAGAACTCCACGTACACTGCAGAGGACTGGAAGAACATCATGGCATTGGTTAAAAATGACATAGTTTTTAACCTTATTTGATAGATAAGTTGGAAGCTTGAAATCTGTTACAGGCTGAATCAGAACTGATCTGATATAAATTTGAATTCAGACAGAATTAGCAGCATAGCTGTGAAAAAAGCCCTCTCCGTGTATTTCTTGTTAGATAAGATGGATACAGAAACAATTTTTACTTTCCCTTTTCCTCATTTACTCTTGCACAAAAAAATCCTCCAGGAGCTTCCCAAGCCATCTCAGTTCCTCTGTCCACAGTGTTAATATTGCAGAGTAGAGAAATGAACCATAAAAGTGATACTTTACCCAGAAAATTGCAATGGAGATGAAAAAAATTCAATCTTTTGAGTTTTATTTAATAAGTACTGCAAGATTACTTACTTATAGTGTGTCTGTATCTTCATGTGGGGAAAAATCCCACAGCACTGGGAATTTAAGGGCTTTCTGCAGAAAAGCAGTCAGGACAAGTTGCTAGAACCTAAAGTCAGACATATTCAAGTTATAAACTAAACACATATTTTTAACCAAAAAGTTATTAATTGATGCAATAGACTATCCAGGAAAATTATAGATGATTCAGATTTGTGCTTCTTGAGGCCAAGATATAACTCCTCTGTGGAAGGCCAATTTCACTTTGTACAATCTCAACATAGGGGTGGCTGGTGAAGTTTAACAGCCCAAAATGTGCTGAGGATTAGAGTGGATTGTTTAAAGTATTTATGAGTCTTAGAATCAGCACACAAGTTACTTTGACAGATATATAACAGCAGGATAATTACACAGTAAGTTATATGCTAAACATTGTATTTTGTATTAATAGAAAATTATATTTATTTTTTAAACTTGCTAATAAAATGGACCCTAAAAAGCAAAACACCCTCAAAATCTCATTCTAAATTAGGCACAAGTTATGAATGCTCAGTGTAATTTTTCACCTTTCTCTTGAATTAGCATTTTCCATGCAAGACCTGACTCACACCACCTGAGAGTCACAGGCCCTGAGAGCACACGCAGTCCTGCAGTCCCAGTTCTGCAGATACTGGGACTGGGAATATCGAGAACTGTGGCTCCAACTGAGCTTCCTAAAGCTCCCTGAGCTCCCAAGACTTTCAGGATGTTGTGTTTACAAGGTCTGTACCATCCAACGAGCAATCCATATATGATCTCTCGAAGCTTGGCAGATATATAGCAAAGATCCCCTTCAATGAAGATATCTTGGGGTCAATGGCTTGATAGTTCCTTCAAAAACTGTTTCAGTGGAAATTTTATGGGTGTCCTTAATGCTAAGAGATTTAAACTAAAAATCCAATGTCCAAGTCCCCATGATTTATTTTTGTTGAGAACAAGTATTTCCCAAATTATAAAGAATTCACCTAATGCAGCATGTTTGTTCTCAGCTCAGAATGTTTCCATTTAATGAAAGGAATACTTGATGCAGCTGTTGCCATAGAAACAAGACATGTTTACACGGGAGCTGAGATAGAGAGTTTTATGTGTGAGTGGGGCTGCAGGAGCTGGGTGAAGTATTGGAACTGCACAATCCCTCCAGTTGTGTTTATTATGGATTTCCTTCTGGATTTATACTAGTTTCTTCTGGATTTATTCCATGCAGGGATGATTGTGTACAGATGTTATATCTGGGTGCATGGAGCTGTAGAAGAGTATAAAATAGCCCACAAGCAAATCTAGAGTAAAGCTACAATTACCAGACCTCAAGATTTCTGCTTTTTGCAGTGTTAAAATATACCAGCAATGTATTACTGTCCAGCTTCGCACCAAGAGCTTCAGTACCAACATTTCTGCACTCAGACTCACTACCAGAAGTGCTGACGTCTTCTTGAGTGCCGAAGTCAGAGATCAACTTCTCAGAAGCCCAGCATATCAGGCTATGAGATACTCTGAAAATGTGGCCATCATTGCCTGAGTGACAGCAGAGTGGATTTAAAAGTTATCCAACTTTACATTTTATAGAAAATTAGTTTTGCAAAAGTACTTCTATCTTTGTACTCCTGTCCTGCCTTTTCCTGGGGGCAGGATTAAGTAGTCTACTTCTAACACAATTTCCCCCTGTGAAATACCCTTAAATATTTCCAGTACTGTGGACTCCATTGCTGCCTAAAATAGTTGAGGTGGCTGATTATTCCCACCAATGTGGAGGTCTCTGCACTTGACCCCATCAAAGAGCATCCTGGTTCCTTCTTCCTGCTGCCAGGTGAACCTCACCAGGTCTGATTTTTTAGACTATTTCATAGCTCTTTCAGACAATTTCAGACAATTATCCATACCTTTTCCATCAAAAATTTTTTGTACATTTCTTGTTATAAACAAACATATCAGGCCACCCTTTGAGTTAAGACTCCTTTAAATACCACTAAATCCTTCAGCCTTCTCAGCATGATCAGCTATTGTTTCCCCACCTGGCTGAATAATAGAGCAGGCCTGTCTTTTATTTTGCTCTTATTACTCCTACTAAAGAATTTATTGTTACTCTGTATTTCCTTTGATAATATTGTCTCATTTATTATCTCAATAGCCAAAAGACACTACTTTTTAAAGGAAAACATTGGCATGCAATCAGTTGCTACTATTACTAATCATCTAACTGCACTTTTGGTACTTGATAATGTGCTTTCTGTGGTCTTGGTGAGTGGTCTGTTGCTTTCTCTCAGGGGAACATTGTGTCTCTCCCCCTGATAAAAAGCCCTGGCTGCAATGTCCAAGGACTAATTGAGATTCTCTCAGCAGGTCTAAGTGCTGTTTTGTACTTCTGTCCAGAAGCAGTAGTATGCTGTTAATAAACTGACCAGACAGCCCTCTTAAAGCCAAGAATTATTTTTTTAGACCCAATGCTTTACAGAGAAAATCCATCTTTATGCAATAAACTGTCTACTCACACGTTTAGCTCAGTGATTATCTACACATGGTGATTTTGATAGGTCTGAGTTTCCAGCAGACCCTCTCTAAACTCTGGGCTCAGTAATGGGTTCCTTTTGTTCAAGGACCAACTTCTTTAGCTTGGACATAGAGAGAAATGTGTTTCACAGAAGAACAGATGTGATTGTCCTCTTCTTTTCCAGAGATGAGAATACTTTACAAATATTTTTTATAGCTTTTGATTCACCTGTTTGCAGCACTGGCAAAATGGTTTTCTAATTTTGGGAGATGCAGCACAGAAAGATGCTGTTGCCATGGATCCTCTCCCTCTCCTTCCTTTCCCACTGTGTTCATTTGGAAGCAATTTATCCACATCCAGCTGCTGCTTTCCTGCTTGATTTTTTCCAGTGGTCTTCTATTAAGCAAAATCAATATATTATTTACGGGATATGTATCTTATTGCCAAGGTTGCCTATAAGAATCCCAACACTGCTGCAGCAAGGAATGTGTTGCAGCTATTCCAGTAAACATCTCCCCTATCTTGCCTAAAATATATTTACATGGGCTACTAAGAAACTGGATCTTTTTTTTTTTCCTCCTTCCTGTTCTGCACATGCAGAATGTTTAGAACATTCCGAATGCCTTTTCAGTAGCTCTAGCACCACACTGAAGGGAAAAAGGTCACACAAGAATGTTATCAGTCAGTGCCTTGAAAGGGGGGAAGGCTTTTTCAAAGGTTTAATATCATTTAGTTAACTCCTCTTAAAAGAAAATCACTAGAATTTATTCTTCAAAGAGGAATTCTACCTTCAAAGAGGTAGAGGGTGTGGTGAAAAGGTAATTCAAATGTTTATGATTGTAATAACCCACCATATATGAAGAAAAAAATAAAATCAACATGTCAAAGCAGATACATCCTATCAAATGCTGTCCTGGAATTGTAGTTACTGTAATAAGCCTGTATCCAAATGCTGGTTGTACACTGAGAGACAAACTGTGAGGCTCTCTGTGATTAGACTTGCTGAGGAGCCCCAACCTGCTGCTATGGCTGTGCAGGAATAATTAGCAGGTGTAAGGCCAGAATAGGGAAGGGATATTACTGTATTATTGCTTAAAACTCACTTTTTGGGTTTGGGGATACCAAAGCACGCAATAGGTGAATGAGAGGATTTATGGCTGGACTACCCAATTTTTTTTGAACAAAAATGACCTTGGAAGCATCTCTATGGCCTCATCAAGTCAATTGGAAACTTTCCTTCCCATAATTTTTATCTAAGCTGATTTCTTTCAATACACAGTTGAGGCAGGTGCTGGAAAATGGGCATTTGGAAATTCAAAATGTGATGGGCTGACAGATCAGTTGTTCCAGTTGCAAGCTGGGGGGTGCTGTTTGCCACTAGGGAAAAATCCCAACTGCCAGTGAGATTGTTGAGGTGTGTTTAGTGCTTGGAAAAGCCAGTGAAGCTCCTCTGGGAATGATACAGTGCTGTGTTTATTATATCCTTGTGATACAAACTGTGAGACAGGAAGTGAGGCATATTCATCTCATAGACCATACAAAGACCAAACAAGTGTAAAAGTAGAACTGCTCACTTGATGTCATCGAACTTGTACACCTCAGGCACTGGTGGCACCTTTTCGTATGCAAGCTGCACTTTATACCCCTCAGTGGAATAAAAAGCACACAGCAGATAAGATGCTGATAAGGCTTTAACAGCAAATATGTGCTTGGCTTTATTTTACTTTTCTTGAAGTTATTACTGTGATGGGTACAGACCCAGCTTTGAAAGATCAGTGTGAGAAAGCCGTGTAACTTATGTAAAATGTTTGTCTAAACATCTGACTGGATGATTTTTCTTACTAAGAATCCTATCATTATGACAACACATAGAGTACTGTGCCCCTTGTGACTGCTGAGGAAATACCTATAACATATGTTGTTGTTAAGCAGAGAGAAAAGAAACCAAACCAAACACTTTAGGTAGGAGCAAATTTTAAAAAGGTTACAAATTGAAGTTGGTGTGTACTTAAATAGGTCAGAAAAACAAGACAGACAATGCACAGCATATTAAGAAAGTTCATACATTTAAAAGTGGGTGTTTGAGACTTAGATGTCCAAAAGCATCAATGATAATTTAGCAGTAAATCTTAAGGTCACCCAGTTCAAGCCAGTTGTAACAGATTGGCTCAGTGCTACTCTGTAATAAACTCTGGCAGTTCAGCAGAAAATAGCAGTGGTTCAGCTACTCACTAAGCTGCAGCAAACTGTGAGTGAGCTCGTGTGCTCCTGTGGAAGGATCTGGTCTCTGCAGCCAGGATCTGTAATATGGCCAATGCAAAACTGCCTGATAGTGGAGCAGGGTGGAGTCTTCAATCATGAGTGAACTTGGCCAGGGTTGAGCACAACTTGTGGAGGCTGAGCACAGCTCCAGGGAAGACAAGGACATTTTGGTATAAGGTACATAGAATGTGATTTATTTAAATGTCATAGAGATATTAAGGGATTAATAAAACAAAGCCAAGACCAAACTTGCAGACCAGTCATTCTGTACTGATCCTCAAGAGCTGGTTTGGTCAAATACATAATCTGTGTATGAACAGAGGAACAAAGGAATAATGGAATGATGATTATTTTAACAGATTAACACAAGATTTGTACTTTCATTTTACAACATGATTTGTGGGAGATTATATAAAGAAAAACAATCAAACTGATAAACCTGCTTTCAGGTTTGCTTCGCCATTTATGAGTTCATGCTCCTGATGGAAATTTGTCCCTAAGAGGGCTAAAGCAGAGTGTGAGCTTCAAAATAAAACTTGAAATAACACTTCCATATCTAAAATTCCTACATGGAGTGAACGACACTTTCTTGCAAACATTGCCCATTAGCAGAATAAGTCCTGAATCAGAAGTGATAATTTCAGCTGGTTATATAATTCTTAATTTCATTTCTCATAAGCCACTGTTGTGTTTTGTGTTTGACGACCGCTCATCCCATCCTGAGACGAGAAGAAGTGAATTAAGCCTATATACATGTCAGAAGTAACCACGTGATCCTTGTGGAATGACAGGTGAATGTAAACACAGAAGATGTTTGTTCACTGCCTGTGTTCACACAGCTTGGTATTTCCTTGGGAGTATTGGGCCAACTGTTGCGAGGAAGGCACCTGTGGTGTGAAGGAACACTTCACAGCAATGCCCTTATCAACACACTGCAAGGGTTTATGGAACACTCCATTGTCATCTCCCTGACAAAACTTTCTGTCATACAATACTCTCTTTGGAGACATGCGTCTGTGAAACTGACAGGAAAGAAAATGAATTAACTCTGTTCCCCTCTGTATGCATATAGACACCTCTGTGTCCCTGGCAATTCTTCAGTGCCATTGCCCCTCATGTTGGTATGTCTGTCTTAACCCTTGGTGCTGAGTTGGGTATTGTTATTTTTATTAAAATTACAAAAATTTTTTTTATGAAAGCAAACTCTGAATTTTTTCCTTCCTTGACCTGAGCACCTTGGTGTCCAGAGGCAGAGACAGAGACAGAGGCAGAGCCAGGGCTGGACCTCTCCCAACAAGGTTTGATGAGATAATATATCAGGCATGTTTCCAAATCAATCTAGTGCCTGGCGTGCAGGACTCCTGCAGTATAAATCATAACTCAGGACAGATTCTCTCTAGTCTAACAGCTGGAGTCTGCAAAGTCTTTGCAATCCTCTTTCTCATGTGCCCCACGCCAGAAATGAATTGTATAAAAACAGTGAAGCCTCTCTTTCTCTCAAAGGCACAAGAATCACCAGGAAAATATCTTCTTTTTTTTCCTGAAAGGTGATTCTTAAGCTTTTTAATCCTCACCAGACAATGGCCATAAGCTGTGGTAAACAGGACCTGCCTGTCAGCTACCTAGTATTGGTTTCCCTAATTCTTCTGCTCTTTGATCTATCTAGACTATAAACAAGATGGAAAAATAACTTTCTAGTTCATCTGGTTGTTTTGATCCCAAATGTAAAAGCATTCTTTTTATGTCGTAGGAAAGGCAGGGGGTCATACAGATTTTGGAAGCCATGGCCTAAAAATTCCTGAGAATGTTCACATTATTTAAATTTATTTATATTAAGCGAGAACTGATGAAAGGAGCACAAAGTTGCATTTTGGCAGTGTGAGAGCCTTTGCTCAGGTAGAGACTTTCATTTCACTTCTCCTTACAATGTCTCTCACTCGGGGAAAATGATAAGGGCATTGAGCTAAAGATAATCCCATGAGAATGATGGGTACTCTGAAGTGCTGCCCTGCAGAATTTATCAAGATGAGCTACTCAGAATATTTTAATAGTTACCTGGCATTATATTTGACTAATTGGAAGGATCTTGTGGAGATTCATCAGCTCTAATGAAGTTTAAGAGCAATGTCTGGGGCTCTGGGATCTCTGTTGAGAGAAAGAAAGAACAGGAAAGTGTAAAGCTAACATTTTAAATCTGAAAATAGCCATTTTGATGGAGTTTCATTTTGTCTGAGAACATTGGTTTTGTCTCATCAACAAACTATTTTTTCCTGAAACCTCAAAAGCTGTCAAAGCTGGAGTTAGCATCCTTGAATTGTCTCAGTTTAAAAAATCATTGTAAAAGCTTCCATAGGAATTAATGTGCCCTGAAACAAATCATCAGTNAAACCTCAAAAGCTGTCAAAGCTGGAGTTAGCATCCTTGAATTGTCTCAGTTTAAAAAATCATTGTAAAAGCTTCCATAGGAATTAATGTGCCCTGAAACAAATCATCAGTGGAACAGGGCTGAAGTGTTAGATAAAAACTACTTCTCTCCTGTATTAAGAAGCTGCTTTCTGAATTACACCACAAAATGTGTCCATAACATCAGATGGTCCAATCTCAATGGACTGTGTTTCTGTGAAACCACAGATGAGTTGAAATTCAGGCTTTAGTGAGTCAGTGTAGATCCTATATCAGGATTTGTTCAGATCAGAAAATCTGAAGTGTTTTAATGGGCAACGACTGTGGGTTATAGAAGACCATCTCATTTTGTCTTCTGGATGTTTTCTTATTATTTTTCTTTTTTTTTACCTATAGTTGTTTTAGCCAGGCCTAACAGAAGAAAAATTTCTCCTTTCACACGTCTCTTTTTTAACAAGTCTTGGTCATAAGTCATTCTGTCAGCAGATCATTGAAGGAGTTAACTCTGAGATGAAGGAAAATCATTCTGAATCAATCACTAAACTTGGTGATGGAAATGGACAAACTGAAAAGTACAGTTGAGAAGGGAATGCCCCACACAGGCACGAGCCTGACAGCAAATAAAGGTAGAGTGGTCCAAGCACTGCATCCAGGAGCAGGAGCAGGAGCAGGAGCAGGAGCAGGATCAGGAGCAGGAGCAGGAGCAGGAGCAGGAGCAGGAGCAGGAGCAGTTTGACTCTATCAGAGCATTTTGCTGGCCCTTTTCGGACAGCCAGGGTAGGAGCAGGGTGTTTTCAGGGTGGCTGAAGGAGACTGACTGACTCCAGTTATTTGTTGTTGTGAGTTTGGGTGAGTATTTGTTTGGGTTTGGGTGAGTGCCATGATGAGTCCCAGGGTCACATCCTGCCCTGCGGGATACCAGCAGCCTGGTGAAAAGATGGCTCCTGATTTAAATTACCTTCCCTCACTCCAAACTCAAGGGAGAGAGATGGCATCGGTCCAGGATTATCTTTACAAGACCATTTCCATTAAAGCCAAGCGAGAGCTTTTACCCTTCCTAATCCATAAACTCTTCTGTTCCAGAAAATAGAACTAATCATGAGTTTTTCTGGTGCTATTAAATAAGCAAATATGTGGCTGAATGATACACTCTCTGTCATTTCATCTCAGTTAAGGACACAATATGCTTCCTAACCCTGTGACATCCCTTTGTGTTTTTCATAATTAGAAAAAATGTTGACATTTAGATTCAGCAAAGCTTTGGATATCAAAAAAATGGCCCATTTAATGTAAAATCTCCAGCTCACTAATTAGTTTCTAAAGTTGGAATCAGGTGTTTATAAGCCATTTAAGCAAAACAAATTAGTGTTCTACAGAGACTGTTGTTGGCCAGGCTATTAACTGAGTTAAAACACTCTTTAAAAACTTTGCAAAGCTGAAAAGTAGGAGCTTTATACACACCAAGTCCTCTGAAAAAGTATGTGTTTGTTTCTATTTAGTACCATCTCTAAGTCTATTTTCTGATATCTTTGAATAAACACCTTTTAATTATTTCTTTATCCAATCTCAAAAGCAGTGTTTGCAAGGAAAGTGTGTGTTCTGGTTTTGTCCAA
>VXBT01006754.1:0-40360 GCA_013400235.1 Oriolus oriolus
CGGGGGTGCGGGACCGGGAGGGGGCACCGGGCCGGGGGTGCGGGACTGGGGTGCGCCACGGGGAGGGGACACCGGGCCAGAGGTGCAGGACGGGGAGGGGGCACCAGGCCGTGGTGCGGGACAGGGCACACCGGGCCGGAGGTGCGGGGTTGGAGCCGCCCGTCAGCGGGGACGCGGTGACGAGGATTTTCCCGTGTCGCTGCGGTTCCCTTGGCCCCCTCCTGCGCCTGGAGCTGCGGCGGCCGAAGGCAGGCGGGTGGGCAGGGGCCCGGTGAGGAGTTCTGCCAGGTTACCTGTGGCACGGCGTGTGCCGGAGTCACTGTAAGGCTCGAGCTGTGCTTGCAACAAAAGGCAGCTGAGCAAAAGGTCCGTGGTCTGGGCCCAGAGGGAAAAGGTTGGTTATTATTCCCTCGGGATGGCGGGACCCGAGGGAGCGGCTCGAGCTCTCTCAGGGGACGTTTAGCTTGGATATCTGGAAAGTTTCTTTCCCCAGAGGGTGGTCTGGCACTGGAACAGGATCCCCAGGGACGTGGTCACAGCCCCAAGGCTGGCAGAGTGTAAAAAGCAGGCACATGGTGGGACTCTTGGGGTGTCCTGCATAGGACCAGGAGCTGGACTCGCTGATCCTGATGGGTCCCTTCCAACTCAGCACATTCTATGATTTTATGTTCCATTTTACATGTTTTGTCGTCACACATACAGGAACTTGGCTAAACTTTTCCTTCCCAAACGCACAGCAGGAAAATTGTGCTTTACAGGCTGTTCAAAGCACATTTGGTTCCTGCTTCATCTGTCGCTTGCTTTTCCTGCACAGGTGGGCAGTGGGTATGGATATGGACAGTGTGTTCTCAGGCTCTTCTCTGCAGAGCCTTGCCAAACTGCTGCATGATGCTCAAGAAGAGGAGGATGATGATGATGATGGTGATGATGTGGTGAGCCTTTCATAAGAGTTGCTGCTTCTTTTACATATTGTCCCATAGCCTTATCTTGTTAATCAAGGAGAAGCAAATCTCTTTTTCTCCAGAGTGAGTAAAAACAGAATGAAAACCTTAGAAGGTTTTGGACTGACTAAAACAGCTAGAGGTTACTTTCAGAGTAACAAGCTCTTGAGGGAGAGAGTGAGCAAGATGCCCCAGGAAAACAGGGAGACATTGTGAGCACAGCATATGAGGGAGGTTTAATTTTTCAGCCTGAAGGAAATGAGAACGTGGAGTTGAAAGAGCTTTAGAGAGACTTCAGACTTCCCCCTACTTTTCCCTGAACTCTGCTGGAGATGAAGGCAATTACAGCCAGATACTTAATATGAGGGGGAAAATTTGCTGCTCAGCTTCTGATTAAGGACCAAAATATCCAGAGGCAACTGGGTGTATTAATTGTGTATGTCAGGCATTGAAGAACTGCAGAGATAATTGATCATTGATGTACAATAGGTGTTTTGGTGGTTGTAAAATAGGAAAAGGTGAATAACCATCCTAAGGTGCATAATATGAAGGAATAATGAGAGAAATATCTGCATGTATTCTTCTTTATCAATTCATCTCAGAAGCAGAAGAAAACCACAGCACTTGGAGAACATGCATTATTCCTGCACCCTGCAACTGCTGCTTTTACCTAAGCCTGCCTGTGTGCTGGGAAGAAATATTCCCAGGAGCCCCAGAGGTGCCAACAGTGTAGAAGGCCTCTGTGAAGGCTCAAAACTTTGCCAAGTCACTTAGGATTTTTAACAGATCATATTATGACCTGGATAACAAAAAAAAATGTGGATAACAAAAATGGCAAATGCCTCAGTGTTCCTCCAAATCACTCCTCAACAAAGAGCTGACCAGCCCCAGAAGTGGCATTACAAGTAATATTTGGGATAAAAGGGGTGCATATCCCTTGAAGTTTTCTTTCACTGGGTTACAGATGTGGTCCTTCACACTCCAACTATCCTCCAGCTGTTTAATGCCTGCCTTTTAAACCCAGCATTATTGCTGTACATCTCTGCAGTAAACATCCTGATTTTAAAAGAATTTGTTTACATCTTATTAATAAAATGAATGACACTTCAGAGACAGAAATGGAAAATTGCCACGAGGGATGTCAATTAAGTCTGAGTCAATCTGGGTAAATTGAAATCTTTATTTTGATTTAATTTAATGCTGTGTGCATATGAGGCACTTTTAGTGAACCAAGGAATCTTCATATATAGAGAAATGCCTCACATTGGCCTATTAGCACTAAATTGATTCATAATTAGAGGAAAATGCCGTTGCCTCATGAACTCTAGTGTGAAAATGAATCCAAATGCTGTGATGGGGCTTTCATGTAGCACCCTTGGTTTCCTGTAATATTTTCATGGCAGGCAAAGCATGGAAATTTTGCCAAAATGCCATGGAAACCAAAATTCAAAAAGCACATCTGTCTATGCTGCTGGGCTTCTGCGAGTCCTGCTTAAACCCAGCATGTCAAGGTCACTTTCTGCTGTGTGAGAGTGAGGAAGAGAGAACATTCAGTGGTTCAGTCATGAAACTGTGGGATAAGGCTGTTTCAATTCTATCAGGGATTTCTTTGACCTCAGATAACGTGTTATATTTACTGACATTATGGTTGTCACCGAGCTTGGCTCTATGAAAATTGGTTTAAGATCCTTTTGCCTTTCTTTGCAGCCACGCTGTTCTGTTGGTGCCATGACTCCTGGGAGCGTTGGACCAGTAAAGAAAGAGACCACCAGTAAGGAGGAGTATTTGTATGTTTTGGGCATTCAGTCCCATGTCAGCAGACTGTAACAGCTGTAGTAAGATACCACTGAAGGGTTTGCTACAACAAAAGAGTGGTCACTGACCTTTGAGATGGGCATAGCGTGACATTTCATACAATTACACTGTAAAATTATTCCTTTCCTGAAAGCTGAACTGTAAAACATGCAAAGTGAAGCAGAAAGGGTAATGCCAGAGCAGCCTCCAGTGGAGATAATAACAGTTCAGAGCACAGCCTGCCCAGGGGCTGCAGGGATCATATCTGAGCAGCAAAAGCTCCAGATAAGTAAGACAGAAAGACAGTTTTGGTAAAGTCTTGGCAAAGTTAATGTTAAGTTTTTTAGGAGCTAGTGCTGTCAAATTATTGAGCAGCTTAGTTTTGAGATCTAAGAAAGGCCAACAAGGGCCAGGGCGAGTTTTGCAGGAAAGGAACTGTGGCAAATATAACAGATTATTTTTGCTTGGGATTTCAACAATAACCAGAGATTCTACTCTTAAAAAACTTCAGGTTTCACATTTACCAGCTTGCTAAAAGAATATTTTTCCATGCAGGACAGACATAAACCATACTATTCTGCCCATAAACTTTCATGTGTCTTAAGCACCTCGTCTGGACTGTGCCCAGTAATTAATGGGAGGAACTGGATTTCTTTGTGGGGAGGTGGTCCTCTTGTGAATGACTCTGCTCACTGAAAAATCTCATGTCAGGGGGCTTGTGGAAGATTAGTATTTCATCCTCCTACACTTTACCCATTTTGAAGTGTTAGATATTTTATGCCAGAAAGGAGGATTTCCAGGAAATAAAGGTTGGGTAAAGGAGATTTAAGTGAAAGGAAAACATCGTCCCTCTGCAAATCCTCATTCATAAGATGGTGAGGTGAAGAGACTGTAATCATTACCTAGAATGCTTTTAATGCAAAGATTTTTCTCAAGCCTAGAAATACTTTTCTAGGCTTTAGAAATGGCTTTTCTTTTATTTTTTTTTTTGCATTCTTGAAAAATACTCTAAGCTTTCAGCAAACCTTGAGGAAGAGAGAGACATTTCAAAATGTGTCAGTGTGATTTTTCTCCGCACTTACAGGTACTTTTCAAGTGAAATCTGAAAACAAGAAAACCATTTGGAATACAGAGGAGGTCCCAGAAGGATCTGAATTTGATGATACCTGGGACCCTAGAGAAAAGCCAGAGTAAGAGAGCTCAGACTGCCTGTGTGGGCTTTACATAGCATTAATGGAAATGAGAGTTAAACAGCATCTACAGCCATCTGAAAAGCTTGAGTCGTGCAAGAAGAAAGGAAAGATATCAGTGTTGCATCTAAAGCAACATGTGAGGAATGGTTTTAACCCCTCTCTTGAAATCTTCTGATCTCATAACAGAAACGTGGTGTTGGTTTTTCCCATCATAACTTTACGCGCAGTGTCAGTTACTCGTATAAAGTGGGATTAGGAGGGGAAGTAGGTCAGAAAAACGATTTATTAACTTTAAAATATGCCATTTGTGTGAAATACCTGCTTTTTCCTGCTGCAACTGAGATGCATCCATTTTTCCATACTCATAAATTCATAAAGTACCCCAACGTATATTTGCATTTCAAAGATTTAAGCTTTTTAGAGACAAATAGTACTGCAGGAAGAAAAGCTGTGTGCAGGCAATTTTGAGCTCTTAAATCTTGTCATTCAATCTTAGTCTGTCAAAGTACAACTTAAAACCAGAGCTTTTTCCCTTGCTCATAGAAAAACAGCAGCAAAAATGTTCTTGAAATGGATACAATCATGTAAGTTGTAGTTTGTAGAGGTCAGAAAGCCCCGAGGGTCAGTCCTTAAAGCAGCTTTTGCATTTCCAATCATTGTTCCAATGCCATATCCTGGAGTGTTAGAGGCTGGAGCAGATGGACTGTAGCCCATGAAGCTGCACATTGTGCACCAGAATCTTCACTTTTCCCTGCACATAAGTCAGGACATGAGGTGTCCAATTTCCCAGTTAAATACAGGACTGAGACCCATCTGAACTTGGGCTCAGTCTTTCTGAAAATGAGGTTTTCAATTTCCCAGTTAAACACAGGACTGAGACCCACCTGAACTTGGGCTCAGCCTTTCTGAAAATGTTTTGGAATTCACCCTCACACACAACTGTCCTTGAAATGGTCTCCTGTCGGGTACAGAACACACTCTGTTTGTATTGTGGGCACAACAGAAGCTTTTCTCATGCCATTCTTTGACCCTTCCCCTCTGCAGTGCTTCTCCAGCCTCAAGCACTTGTGACCCATGTTGCACAGATGAAGGGAGAGTATAAGTCTTTATAACAGTTCATCAAATGAAGCAAAGAAAATGTCCTAAAAGGAGAACAGATGGCTACAGAGGTGCATCCAGAGCTATTAGAAACATTTGTCATTGACTTAGGCATTATTACATATGCAGATGCACACTGGAAATGTGAAAGGCTTTGCACACACTTTCTAACAGCTTAGACAAGTGATCCACCCCACTAATTTTGCTGAACTTAGTAGGAGTAGCATATGTTATAAATACAAATTTAGTTTTCATTTCATCATTCATTAATTATCAAGAGCAAGGGAATACGTGATTCTACGTTTTGTAAATGTGAAGGGGAAGAAAAGAAATGTTGGCTGAATGCAAAACACCTACAGTCTGGCTTAAGAGTGTTATGCTCAAGCTGCAGGAATATCCTGAAGGACAGAACAGAACACACGTAATTGTGACATCCCCCTTTTCAAATCCATTCCCCAAGAGTTTGTGGTGTTTGGCTGGTTGATAAGTATCCTATCCACTCAGGATGCATTTCCTGATCCTGCCAGTGCTGGTTAGGGAAGCAGAGGCAGCATGGTGAGTGCTTTGGAAGGTGGAGTGAAAAATCCTCACCTGCCTTCCAGCTGTCTCAGTCATGGCTCTGAACAGAAACCCAGTGCAGATGGATTGGAGCCTTAAAGGGAGACTGGAAAGGAGGAGAGACAATGTGAGGAGGATTTACAGTCCTCTGAGAATCACAGCCTCCTTTAGTCTCCTGCCCCTTCTCCGGTGTCATTAGGCAATGACTTCTCTTTCTCAGGTATGAGATTTTGTTCAAGCAGCATGTGGGAACAGAGGATGTCTTCTTTGGGATGACTGGGAAAGATCCCTCCACTGCCTGCTGTGAGGACATAGTGGTGAGCTGAGCCTGGAGCTCTGATCCCTTCTTTGTGTTCTTTCTCTGCCCTTTTCCACCTTCCCATCTTTTTGAGGGACAGAATGTAAACATCAAGCTCTACTGCTGCCTTTGACCTCCTGTAGATTTTTCTTGTGGTTCTCCAAGCGTTTGTAGATGACATTTACACTCGCTAACCTGAGGAACTTGTGTATCTCCCCAAGGACCAAGGGTGCTCAAGGGAATCTGTGCAAATGCATATGTCCCATATAAACTTAGAGGGAATAAAATGTTGCTCTAAGATGAAGTTTCATCTTGGACGCAATTTCGGAGAGGAGAGGGGCTGGGAAGGAGATTTTTTTTTTCATCCTCCTGCATTTTTTACAAGCTATGCGGGCTAGCAGAATGCTACAACACTGACAGCCTTTAAAGTTGCAGCTATCAGATCCTGCCTCATCATTATATAATCAAAGACCTCCCTGGTTTCTGAGCTCCAGGACAGGTGGAACTGCTGTGTTATCTTTCCAGCAGAAGCAAACTGTCCCTGCAATGCACAAAGCCCGAGGCTTTTGCTGGATGTCGAACACCTGTCAAGCACGTTAGCAGCTCAGGATCTGGAAGAGAATAGGATATCAATACACATCACTGAGCTATTGAAAGCAGTGATTATCACTGTCGTATTTTCTCGGATACAAATTACCTACTCAAAATGTTGCTCTTTGATACTAGCGTTGAAATATTCATGAAAATGAGATCTTTTATGGCTTTTAGGGCAACATATGTAATCACAGCTTTACCTCTGCCCATCATTTCAGATTAAAATCAAGCTGCCAGAGACAAAGTACTCAGACATCACATTAGATATCCAGGACAAGGTTCTTGACCTTCGAACTCCCAAAAAGTAAGTGTAGCACAATTGAGACAATTGCACTTAATATCTTGTTTGAAATGAGGTTTAGCCAAGCTTTCAACTGCAGGCTGTGTGGAAAGCAAAGATAAAGATTGTACTGTTAATTGCTCATGAGAAATAGATACAGAAAAAACCACCCATAGTCCATCCATAGGTGTATAGTGTGCTGGCTTTGAGTCTGTGATACTGTCTAGTAAAAAACAGCTTTAAAACAAGTTTTGGCTACTTAAACAACAAGGCTTCAAGGGCCCAAAACATCTGGCAAAAAGCTGCCCACAGTCTTGAAGGACTTCTTGTCTAGGATTTCTAAATACTAATTTGCACAAATATATATGACCAAAGATAGTAAAAAAAGTGCAGATAAATTTTCAGTAGCTGAAAGCCAAATTATGGACATAACCAAGTACAGATGCAGAGATGGAAATGTTACAAGGTTTCCTAAAGAGATTTCCTTTGATTTTCTTTTTTTTTTTTTTTGATAGAGCTATTTCAAGCCTATAATCAACTGATACTCTCTTGGACTTCTCAGTCTTCCCCCATCTCTCCCTCAGCATGCAACTGCCCTGCCTGAGATTTCCAGATAATTCCCATGTCTGTTTTGCTTGAAGTCCTTCTTCACAAAGACTGCTTTCATAAGAAAGCTTAATCCTCTCTGGGCTGACTTGCTGCACTGAATGGGATGTGGGAAGATCTATATGTGAATAGCTTTCTGCAGATAAATTCAAGGTGCAAGCCATGGATTAAGGCCCAAATAAGTCCCCAGTAGGCTAACTATAGAAAAGCCACCTTTCTCACAGCCAAAATCAGGCAGAGTCACTTACCCTGTGCTTGGTTTTAACCCGCAGATGCAACAGGAGTGGAAGAACATTTAGAAGTGTTAGTTTTGAAACTGGAAAATAGGGATGAATAATTGTTCAGCTAATGACTTGCAGAACCTATGGGCAGTAAAAGAAGTAGCTTAATGCAATGCTGCAGATGTAGGAAAACCTCAGCATCCTTTTTCTTTTGCAGTTCTATCTTTTTGGTGACTCAGATCTGCCATTATCTCCTCAGTACCCAGCTGTCTCTAGTCACAAGACTAGAAAATAAAAAGTTCACCATAAATCTGATGGTTGCTTGGGTACAGCCTGAACCAGTGCTGCTTTTACAAATATAAGTGCAAGTCTTCTCAGTATGAAAGAAACAACCAAGATGTCAAGTTCCACACACTGAAAAACACTGTTCTCCCACAGATGGGGAGGAAGACTCAGGAACTGCTTCCAGCTCTGTAGTCCTCGGGCTGCTTCTAAGCCAAGCTGCTTTTAAGTGATGGAAATATATTTCGGGGCCAGTCTAGCTGTGCATGAGGTATTGCAGGAACCCCACAACCCGTCACAAGAAGGAGATTTACTGGAGTAACATTCCCTGGCATACTGATTGAGGAATTGCAGGAGTGACTTGCAATGACATCTCAACTGCTCCCCTGATCTGAGACGCTGACATTCACTGTGTCTTCTTTTACAGGAAGCTGCTGCTGCACCTCCCCTACCCTGTGAACAGCAAGGAGGGTAGAGCTCGTTTTCTCTCTGATGAGGAGACCTTAGAAGTCACCTTGAGAGTATCAAGGAAGTTTGATTTCATAAATTCTTCTGATGGATAGAGAGATAGAGAAAGTTTCCAAAAAACAATGTTTTCTAGTTAGAAGTCTTTTTGAAACCAAACTTGTTCTGAAATAGTAGATTGTTTCCCTTGAACAGTCTGGGGGGAATGCCTCTGGAGAAATGAGTCAGGAGGAACACAGCACCCACAGGTTCTAAAAGCTGGTGCTGTCTGGCTCTTACACTGCTCTGGGTAACTTTCTGCTTCCTTCAGTCTGATACAGACCCTGTGAATGAGAAAGTGGGAGATGTCAGTTCTGTAAGCCAGAGAGAGCCTTTTGTGTGGTTGTGCCTGAGAAGTAGCACAGTGAGGCTCTGGACAATGAGTCTGGTGCTTTGGTACCTTTTCAAGACTTGCAAGTGCTCCTGCTCTTGCTTGGACTCCGGTGCTGGGACTGGGGCCAGTTCAGAATCTTCTCTTACCTATTTCTTGGTGAGAAGATCAAAGTTCTTCAGGGATTCATATCCACATCTGAGGCTCCTTTACACTGGCAAAACAAGTCCAGCTATAGTTGCACTGCTGAACAGCTCAGCTCTTTTGAACAGTTTTTGACAATTTCTGGTTCAGTGCTGTCTATTCGCCTGCTGTCCCTCCACCTATTCTTCTGATCTTTCTTGATTAATAAAATAATAGGTTCTGAGGAACAGTTCCAGTTATCTTTGAGTCTGCCTTCTCTGTGTTATGCTCTGCGAGACCTCCTAAAAGTTGAGCTAAGAGGAACTTTGCATAACAAAACTTCTCTCAAAGGGTTGAAATGCTGCAAATTCTGCTCTTTCGCCTTCAGGTCCAATCTAGAGCTACAGAGATGGGTAACCAAGGTGTTTCTCTCAGTAGCTGCTGGGCAAATATATTCATTTAACATTGTTAGTCCTGCAGGAAACAAAGGTGATCAAAGTGGAGAGGACAAGCAGGCCCTGGCATGTTAATGGTACCCTTAACCAAAAACCTGTGAGTGCTTTCAGAGCAAAATGGCTTGAGTCCTGCATTCTTCTGGGGTAGAAGTAGAGGAAAATAATTGACCAGCTAGGCTGCAGACAGCACCCATGCAGCTAAATGTGTGGCAGGCTGTAATGAGAACATGGATACTCCAGGATGGACTGCGGACAGACAGTGAGTTTAAAGGTGCAGTCACAGTATGTAACACACTGCATTAAAACTCCAGGACAAATCAGGCTGATGTCTGGACATTTCAACCACTTCCCTGAAAAGTGAACCATTGCTTGGGTCAGAATAATCCTAATTAACTTCTGCTTTAGCCTTAATGCACTGGAAAGCAGATACCTCAGTTATGATTCATCACAAGCTATGAAATATGCTCATAACACTCAGGGGCTACTCCAATTGGTATCTGCTTAAGTTTCCATAAATTAGATCTGAATGTCTCTTATTCCAAACCTGTGGTTGAGCAGGACAATGTAGATGTATGAGAAAAGGCTGAGATCATTCCTCCTGACTCAGTTTTTCCCTCCTGTGCTTGCCAAACAAGCTGTTTCTTGGAAAAACGTTGTCTTTGTGGTCCCTAGACAATATGCTGCTTAATTTTTGCATTTCTTACACACATTACAAGAAAAGTGGAAGATTGACCAGTATTTGTATGCATGTGAAGATAACATTTGTCCAAATTAATTCAGTACATCCATGGCAGGGTACAAGTCTTCTGAGCCCTACTCCAGTGCTCTCCACAAGGTTATGTTGCCTTTATAGTTGGGAGTGATAATTTACTAAGCCTTAAATCATCAAGTTCTGCTTAATTTAATGTGTTTGATACTGAAAACAGTGATGAGTCTGGCTCATTGTGCCTCTCTCTAGTGTTTTAGTTTGTTATGGAAATGAGCATATGCCACACTGGTATCCGTATCGTAATTTATCTCCAAATATTTTTTAACCTGAGGGCATTTTATCAGCATTCAGGAGACAAAAATCTGAGCTAAGTATGTTTTGTAAGAAAGCCAGCTGCTGAATAGAAAAGGGAAATGCAAACTTGTACTGCTTCAGGGGGAGGTTGTAATGTGATTTCTTGTACTTGCTGGCCACTCCCTCTGAGCATCCACCTCCGGGCTCCTGTAGGTCATCCATGAGGGGGACCCAGCAGGCTGGTGACACTGGATAGGAAAAGGGTGATATACTGGCAGGGGGAAGCTGAAATCACTGAGTGAGGAGTTAGGAACAAGGGACAAACTCATAAGCAGCCAGGCTTTGCGTGTTCCACTCAGGATAAGTGGCACATCTACTGCCCTTTTCACTAAAGCAGGGACACTGCTCTGGGGGTGGGCAGTTTGCTGGGCTGGTTGGATCCACTGCCTGAAAGCACCATCACCACCTGGAGAGCCTCTCACATTCTCACTTTCTCCCTGCCAAAGACACAGAGGCTGCCCTAAGCAACAAGTTAAGTTTTAGAGTTTGGATTTTTTTCCACGTATCCTCCCAAGAGGAAACTGGTCAAAAGGACACACAGGCTGTCAAAATTCACGGAAATCTGGAGGCTACTGCCAGCTACAAGGATTGATTTTCTGCACAGGCTTGAGGGCAGCTTTGCTTTGCTGAAGTAGCACTGGCAGAAATCCTCCAGGAGGAGAATCCCCTTTGCCTCTGAACATCAGCGCTGTTGCCGAAGTGCCACTCCAACACCTGCAAGCATCTTAATTAATCAAAATTATGAGCCCAGTTAAACAACCCAGCCATTAAGCCCCAGCCATTAAGCATCATCAAGCTTTATTTGGTTCCCATAAGAAGCAGCTTGATTAAATGTATTGCAGTTAAGTAGAGGGTACTGTAGATGTGGAAATGAGATAGAGGCTTGTTTACAGTAGTATCCCAATAAACTGCAGGTTCTCATCTCACCTTGCTCACACATTCTGTCCTCCAGCTATGGTTGCAGACCCACTATCCTCATTTTGGTTTGTTCCTGCTTTCTCTCAGAACTGTGGTGGTGTGCTAAAACACATGGCCCAGCTCACTCTCTGAATTTCACCTCTCTTCACATTCCCCTTTGTCCACTTGCTGCCCTGGGGCCAAGATACTTGCCTCATTCTATAGCTTGAGGAAGAGAAAACCCAGAAGAGTTGCTCCATGTGAACACCTGAGACAGTGCAGGAACTTAAGTTTAGATTTTCCCTTAAACCTGCAGGCTCTCATTCTCATCTCCCTCCAGGTCTGCTGTTGATATCATCATACAGCCTTTCTATTTGTCTTAAAAGACTACTTCATTTTTCTGCCGTTCAGTTTGAAGTTTGTATCCAAACTTTCCGTGCCCTTCTTGCACTGTGTGAGACACTGCTTTATCAGTATATGCTTCCCTCCAGATAAAGTTTATCTAGAATGACTAAGCTGTATCTACGTGTACAGACAGATCTGTCTCACTCATGCTGGAGCAGCTCCTTTTCAACCTGCTGGTGTTGGTGTAGACTTTCACTCTCTGCTCTGCAGCACCTGCAGCTTGGATTCCTCCTTGTCCTCTGGGATCCCCTTCAGGAACTGCTGCCACAGACAGACAGTCACTGTTGTCTGCCCGTGGTCCTGGCTCCAGGGAAGGTGCCTGGAATTTGCTGGAGGCTGGTTTATTTTTTTCCTATCATCTTCACAAATAGGAGATGATTTGTCTCCTGGTGGCTCTCTTTGCTCTCTTTGTGTCTCTTCATTCTGTTTTCTCCTTCAGGCAGAATTCACTTTCAGATTGTGATGAATTCATCAGATGATGGTGAACAGCATTCCTGGTTTTCCCTTTCCCTCCTGGGTGTTTGTTCTGTGCTCTTTTCAGGGGACTCTGATCTCTTCTCTCCTTTCCTAAGAGCTTTATCTCCCCCTGATTGTTCTCACATTAGGACATTTCTCACCAGAGCCTCCTGGCAGGTTGCAGTTGATGTATCTGACCCTTGCTGGATGTGCCTAATGTGGGTGAAGTGTTTGATTCACCTCCCCTCACTCAGATCAGAGCTGGGGGAAGAGCTTTGTCCTTCCTTGATGTGTGTCCTGTCTGTGTGGGTGGGAAGGGGACACAAGCACGAGCACCACGGGCAGAACCTGGAGTGTGTTAAGGCACTTTTAGTGAAGGACCATGACACAAAAGCAGCAGATGCTGCAGGCTGTGTGAGGAGTGTTGACAGAATTGAGAGGTCTCTTGAGCCTTTGCTTCAAATGCCCCACATAGCCCTGGTGGAATCTGGTTATGAAGGCATGAAGCAATTCAGCAAAAGTCAGAACCATTCAGAATTTCAGCCTTCTCCAAGGCCTGAAAAGTTTCTCTCTGCTTCCTGATGTGTGTCCCCACATCCCAGATGAATACTTAAAGAAGTTTTTGAAATCCACTCCGGGGCAGCAGTGACACAGGCAACACAGGAATGCCTTTGGTTTTGGAGTATTTCTCTCAGTCCATAGGAACCTTTGATCATTTGGGGCTTTCTCATCTCAAGGCCTCCCTTTCATCTTTTTTCTCTGCCTCCACACGCTCATTTCTGAAGAGAAGATCATAGGAAGTTGCCAGAACGATGGCAGATACTGTCTACCTACAATCCTCAGAGACCACCTCTCTTTAATTGGGTGTCTCCTTTGTGGATCCCAGCAGCCTGGAAACTCATTTCTGATGCTGATCAATATTTTTTTTTAATCCGTGCCATTTTAACTCGATGGTATCACAACCCAGCAAACACTGCCAAGACTGCTAGGTTGTATTTACTGAAACAATTCTCTGATTCTATTTGGCAACCTGTCTCCTGCCGCTGCTGAGCAGAGAGAAAAAGAGCCACACAACCCTTCTGGGAAACTCTTTTCATGTTGGAAAGCTGTGTAAAAAGGAGTAGGATAGGAATGGGGATGGACACAGCTGATTTTGTTCCTTCATCAGGTGATGTGGGCAAGGCAGGCATTTGCCAAACAGTGGCAGGTGAGGAACTGTACAAATGTAAGCACCAATACTTGAGTTTAATGACACTGTGGGCTCTGGGTGGGTTCCAGCCCTCACAGGTGCCCAAGTAATGAGAGTCTGCCACCCCTGGGGGTTTCTGTGACTGGGAACCCTGGTGATAGGATCTCCTGACCCAGGAGATTCCTGTAGCTAAGTCCCCAGAGCTGCTCTTGGGGGGCACAGTGACAAGCTGGCAAGTATGTAGAAGGGAATGAGGGATTGACTTCATCTGAGATAGTCAGCTATGCCTTTTCTCACCTGAGCTGATCCCAAGGACTCCATTCAGGAAGAGTTAAACGCTGAGGAGCAGTACTGTGAGAAACTCGGTGACCAGGGGCTGTGTTTAAGGCAAGCTACATGGTGGGTGTGGAGTGAGACATTGAAAGCAAGGGAGTGATGTCAATTGGGTAAAAGCACAAGTGGGAGAAGAAAGACATCATCAAAGTTTCTTTAAAACTGCTGTGTTGAAGGGGAAGTTCAGAGCAGACAACCGCCCTGAGCTTAGGGCTGATGAGACACCTTTGTTAGAACGTCACCAGCACTGAAAATCCTGTGCCAAAAGAAGCTGTGGGAAGGGGACTGTGCCTGGAATAGCTATGAGGTCTCCAAGACGGCCTGAGTGCTTGGGTCATGTAGATTTATTGAGCTGGGAGCCTTGTCTCACTCCGGGGGTCAGACAAAGGCGGCCCGTTGCAATTACTTTTATCAACAGTGGATGAGAGGGGAATTGGTGTTGGGAGTTCATGATCCCTCTCAAATGCTCCCAGCAGCCTGAGTCTCTGTGTTGTCCCTGCAGCACCTATTTCTGGCTAAGCACAGTTAGTGTGTGCCTGGGTGACAAATTGCTGTGTCCTGACCTGGAAGAGGGGATGTCACATCTAGTTTTAGGCCTACATACATATGCATGCTTGCCTCCATCCTCTTCCCTATTTAGAACAGCCCATGTTTATTAAAAAAACAAACTAAAAACATACAAAAAAAACCCCCCACAAGCTTTTGCTCAAAGATCAGTAGGTAAATAGATAAAGGATGGATTAGTGTTGCTCTTATTCTGGAGCCAGGTGCTACCTTCAGACCAGGGGTAGGGCACCCCTCAGATCAAGAGAAGGGTTTCACCATCTGGAAAGATCCTGCAAGGTTGTCCTGAACCAGTGCTTGGATAAGAGAGCTGAAGGTGATTAACTGCTTGCTGTGATACTGATGATAAATGAAGAGAATAGCTGAAGTAATAGAAAACCCCATTTCTGTTCTCTTGCATACTGAGTTCCCAAGTTTAAGCTCAGTGAGTTTATTTAAATTGGATCTCTGGTTCTATTTGGAACTAATATTTTTGTTTCCTTGAATAAAATGTGTTTTCCAATGTTGTTGCCCCTCCCCAAACCACAGCCAAGCAGCATCTCAGCCTACTTTCTTAAATCAAGAGAATTGTTCATGTCCTTGAGAGCTGGAATAGTAACATCTGAAGGAAGCCAGGAGACACAACAGGAATTCATTCCTAAGTTAATGAAAGCTGTGCAGTGCAGCATAAGGATGATCAGGGCAGGTCCTGGGCAGCATTTGTCAAGCTAAATTCCTTCCTGTTGAAATTGTTCTCCTTGGAAGAATCATGGAGCAGCTTAAATAGTGCTTACATGCAAGTTTGTGATGTAGTATTTCTTGGTACAAAGCTGTGTAATAGAACAGGGTACAGGACAGAAACAGGAGAAAGTGTGATATGGATCAAAAGAGAAAGAGAAAATTGCTGATATGCCCTACCAAAGAGGGGAAAAAAGTACCACCTGTGTAGTGTGGCATATTTTCCATGGAATTTGTCACCTGGAAGCAGAATGTTTTGGTAGTCACTGGTGGGGACTGAACTGGAGATGGGGCTGATGCCAAACACCTGATAAAACCAGAGCACACAGAGCCTGAACCCAACTGAAGAAACACTGAAAGAGCTGGGAGTGAGTTTGTGTGCAAGATCTTAACCAGAAGCTGCTACAGCGAGCAAGGTCAACTCTCCACCTTGATTTGGGATTGCTCTTGTGGTGGGAAAATGAGGTCCTGCAGTCAATATGGACTTGAATGCTAAAGCTCTGCCTCAGTGCTCAGAGCAGGTGGACAGAGCAGGCCCATGGTGGAATATCACAGCATCTCTCGGGCTATGAGTCAGACCAGACTTGTCACCATCATGCGGCTTTCCCGTCACAAGGACGTGTCTGTCCCCTCGCGTACTTGCGTTGCCGTGTGCCTTCAAGGAAAAGGAGCCACAGCTCAGTGCTGTGGTTTGCTCTGCCACAGGTGTGCAGCAAGACACTGTGCCCGAAGGAACAGGCCTGCTTCTGTTTGCTCTTGCTGCAAATCCAAGTGGCAGCGTGGGGATGGAGATGCCCATGGCCAAGTGCCCTCATGAGGCACGGGCTGGAAGAGAACCTGGGGGTGTTTTCAGCCCTTTCCCACATGGAGAGGGTCCCGTGCTTTTCCTGCCTGGGAGAAGTCAAACTGAGTCAATTTTGCATGTGTGGACAATCTCTCTCAAATGAGAGCAGGGAGCTGAGTTACCCAAACGTGTTTCCTATGGATCTGTCCTGCAGTGCACACAGGAGGATCTAACACGGACCTCAGCGATCAGAGCTCTGTTGCAGAGCAGGATGTGCCTGTCATCCACATGGATTGAGATGCCTGAATCAGCACACTGGTATCCCCAACAGTGGGAGCATCAGTAGGTTTATTTTCCATCTAGATGCTTGTTGACATGCATGGTGTAAACCCATCATTCCAGCTAACACTGACAGAGGCGGAGAGGTCTCGGAGTAATTAACCACCAAGCTCAGATGTTGCTGAGAGTGGGAGGGGAGGGGAGCTGCAAACAGCATACTAGCATCAGCTGCCTCTTTCTTAAAAAAATAAAATCTGCCAAACAAGTTTAAATTGCTTAGAAAGCTCTGGGAGTTGGAAATAAAAAGAAATAATAAAAAAAAAACCCCAAACCTGAAATTACTCTGGGGAAGGAAGAGAGAGGCAGATTTGCGGTGCTCTAACAGAGCTGCCAAGAGCCCAGCTCCGAGTAGCTAGAGGAGATAGACATCACGCTTGCAGTGATTTCTCAGACTGGAAGGGCTTAACCAAGCTGTTAACTTTTCCATTCCCAGCACCTCAGGCTACAAGATAAAGATGAGTTCCCAGGAAAGACCCCCCCATCTCCAAATATTGGCAAGCTGTGAGCTACAGCTGGTGTTTGGCTGGAGGCTAATCCTTGAAAGCCCAAATGCCTGCGTCCCCCAAGGCTGATCATCAGCCTGAGCCTCAAAGGAAAATCCACGTGCAGCACCTGAAGCCCCTGTCCTCACAGGTAAAGGGAGACACTGGCTTCTTCATCTGCTGCCACACTGCTGCTGCTTCTTAGGGCAAGAAGAGGCAGTGGAAAGTGGAGCAGCCACTGTGGACACCCCTCAGACCTGGGCTGCAGTGCAGGTGGGGCTCTTTGCCTGCCCTCTTCACTGACCCAGAGCCCCTTCCCTGCCCTCGCTCCTGCGGAACCTCAGGATGCAGCCACACCCGGCACGAGGGAGGCAGCCCCAAATGGCCGGGTCATTTTCCTGTCTCTGTTCTATCTTACTGCGATCTCGTCTGCTGACTCCCGGCCTGACGCTCTGCAGGCTGGTTCAGGTTGCCAAGGGAAGCAGACATTCCTCCCCAGGTCTCAGCTCACCGCTTGCCGCTGCTGTCTGAGCTCGATTCAGATAAGGGGCTCTGTGGGCAGGGACACGGCTGCCCTCTTGCTGATGCAATGCCAGGCGGGCTGGGAGCTTTCAATAAAAAGTAATTAATGGTAAAGCAGACTCCTGCAGTCCTGCAGTCTCTTCTATTTCTGTTACTTAAGCTTTTAAAGGCGACAGGATCACAGTGGCTTGACTTCCTTCTCTAGCCAAAAAAAGGGAAGCACACTTAATCTGGTGACCTCACATCCATCTTCTGCCCTTTATTAGCACCATCTGTCTCCTCCTGCCTGCTGAAAGGCGACTGTGCCTCTCCTCGTGGCTGGGACAATCCAAATACTGCTCAATTACAGCCACAATCCAAATGCAATTACTCAGTTGCAGTATTAATTGAATTATTTGAGTTAAATTATTCCATTAGGACTTTTGTCAGTACAGTCTAAGCTGCTTGCTTTCTCTCTGGGCTAGCATCACAATGCAGCATCTGGCCACACAGGGAAGGACTGGTTTTACTCACTCAGGCCGAGTTAGGCTGAGGAAAGTCTGGCACTGTTCAGAAATGGTGCTCTCAAGTTCGAGGAGAGGTGTCAAGGCTGCAGGGACCTTCTTTTCTCCAGTCAAAGGGTTTCCATGCACAATACTTGTAAGCAGAGAACAGAATTCTATTTATGCAGAAATAATTTTGTGTGAAGAGTTAGTGACAAAAATACTTGGGAGGGTTTTGTAAGTGAAGGAATCAGTCCTAAAAGATGCTTGGCAGAAATCAAATGGAGCAGTTGCACAACATGAGCCTGTGATTAAGATGATATATAGTCAGTGAGACAGTTGCTAAGGGCTGCTTACAGTCCACACAGAGGGGCTGAGATAGGGCTGCAGAGTGAAGTTCTCCAGTTCCTGCGGTAAATTCCCCCAAGCAATCAGAAAAACTGCTTGGAGTTTATTTCTGATTCCTATCCCAATATCCTGCCGCTACCACCGAACCACAGAATTGTTAGGGTAGGAAGGGACCTCTGAAGAACATCTAATCCAACCCATCATTGGGTTTTCCTCACCCTTAACATCATCCAGAGCCCTTGACTCGTGGGGTACACTATTATTAAAGAGGGTACTCAAATCCTCCCCTCCCCTTGATGCCTTATCCTGGTCTTAAAATTAAGAGAGCTGAACACAGCTAAGAGGGAAAAAGGGTTTTACCTCGGTGTTTATTGAAGGATCCTCAGGTGCACCAAAATGCACATCGAAATGCACCCCGAAATGCCCACCCAAGAAATGGCCCCCCCACGATGTGATGTGTGTGCAATTATAGGCCTTGCTAATTAGCACATCTGCAGTATTCACGCATGGGCAAGGACTCCGCAACATGGTGGTAAAGGTGCAAAGACTTTATTGCGTATCCGAAATTCCCTTAAATACCAATAGAAAGACAGGAAATCACCTCATATAAACAGGAAAGATGTTCACCTCAGTGTCCTTTAATCACCTGGAATATTTCCCAGACATTGCCTATTATGGTAAAAGGTAAACAATACCTTACAAGGTCACAAACTACAATTATCACATCTCATGGGTCTAACACTGTCCAGAAACCCACAATCCTCTCTCAGCCCATCCCCGGTGACCTGGCTGTGATCCCAGGGTCAGCTCCGGGTCTGGGAACGAGGCTCTCTCCTCGGCCAACAAGGCCTAATCTCTCTTCCAGCACACAGTGTAGCCCAACACACATCTTTCAAAGGTTCCCCAGGGAGGGACTCCAGCGAGACCCCTCAGCGAGGAACCTTCCCCTGGCTGGGCCTGGCTTTGTTTACAGAATGTGTTCTGGAGAGGACCTTGGTTTCTTGGGCTTTTAGAATGTTTGGTCTCTAAACTTAACGAAATACTGGGTCTAAGGGGAGTTATCGAATTTAAAGAATTATAACTATAAAAGCACAAGGAATATATATAAAGCTATATAAAAGAGTGTATAAAAGAAAAGCAAAAAATCATCATGGCATCACCCTCCCCTCAGCCATATGAGCTGCCCTGGTTGATGTAAGACCTGCAGCATCAGTTTGGAGCTGTGACAGGGGCACTGGAGATAGCCCTGCCTATCTCAGAAGGAGCTTTTCACCCACAGGCTCTTCTCCTGCGAGCAGAGCTCGAGCTGTAATGCCTCTGTTCTGCAGCAGCCCAGAGCTCTGACAGCCACACACAGCCCTGGCTTTGTACTTGATGTGTGTGCTGCGCTTTGAACATCCTTCACTTGCCTTAAAGCTGCTGCCCTTGCAGCTCTGGGAGCAGAAGTTCCTGAGATTTGCAGGTGGAGGTATCACCCTTCCAAGAGACAGCAGCGTGCCAGGCAAGGATCTCTGAGGTGGGGACACCTCTTGTGTCTTGGGGCCGTGTATCAGATGGACCTTTTCCTTCTGGGGTAGCATCGTGGAATCCTGTGGAGTTCAAGCTGCTGGGGCGGTGCTTCCTCAGTCCTTGGTGGCTGGTGATCCCAGAGAATCCTTTTGTCTGTTTGCTCCACTGCAGCTCTCCCTCACAGCTCACCTGTGCTGCACGGTTTTATTGCATTCATTTTACTGACCCAGTGGGGCATAGGAGAGGAAGTAGAGGTCAGAACCAGGGTGTGAAATGGCAGTTTTGTGGCAGCTTGAGGGAAAATGCTCAGCCCTGGGGATGAGGAGTATCAAGGGATCATGGTTAAACACAGAGGTAGGGGGATTAGGTGGTACACACAGTCGTGCTTTAAATATTTTTTGCAGACATGGGCTTTATGTGCCATGTGCCTCATTAACAGCACAGAGATATTGGCACTTTGATCCTGGCTGATGTGGTGGAGTGTGAAGGTGGCAGGACCTGCTGTGGCTGTCACTTCTCAGCCCCACTTTGCAAACATCCCTCCCCTTCTGAAGGAGAGGTGGTTTTCTTTACAGGGTACCAGATCTCACCCAGCCTTGGTGAGCACTGCTTCCATCAGATCTTCCTGCTGAGGTCTGAGCTATTTGAGGCTGGAATACTTGGCATGGACGTGCCAGGAGTCCTGCCCTCCTGATGGCTGTGTGATTCACGACTCTGAACTCATCCTCAGACAAATGGAGATGTTGTGCTAAGAGCAAAGGATGAGCCTCTCTGGGGCAGCATGGTGGCTGAACATCCTGCAGAATAACTGCAGAGAATTGTGAAAACAGCTCCTAAAAAGCCTCAGAGGCTGAGTGACCCTCAGGGCTGCTCCCAGTGTCCTGGGTGCCACATGTGGCTGGTGTAGCTGCAGAGCTCTCTGTTTGCTGCTCGGGATGCATTCAGCCCATTGTGTGGCACTGGTGGTTTGAATTCCTCAGGTTCTTTCCCGTGTTCATTCCTATGTTCTCCAGTAACACACCCAGGGGCTCTGTTAGTCCTCTTCCCCTCCATGCCCAAGTGTGCCTTCCTGCTTCTCCAGCCTGCAGCCTCCCCCAGTGTGAGAGGTGTCACGCCATCAGCATTATCATCAAAGCCCTGCGTTTTCCAGCTGAACAAGGAATTGGATTCCCATGCCTGCAGTGTCTCAGCATCTCTCCCCTCTGTACCTGCCCTGTTTCCCTGTCTGCTCTCTGGGATGTCTCTTTATTTCACATCTGGCACATCTCAGGTCTGGGAAGCTCAGTCTTGCAAAGCTGCTTCGGTGCCAGCAGAGGTACCAAGGCACCGACTGGGGCTTTTCACCAGCACCCACAGCAGCCTCCTGCTGAGCCTTCCCGGCCATTCCTGTGGCAAAACGGAGTGGATTTATGGGAAAAGCAGTAGCCTGGCACTGAGAAGCCTTCATCCACTCCCTACTCTGCCCCAGGCTCTGTGGGGAACTCTGAATCCTGAAAGCCTCCTGTCTGAAGCAGGAGCTGGGGGTGCTCTGAGCATCACCAGAGCACTGGCGTGAGGCAGGGGCAGTGCAGCAGCAGCCCTGCCTGAGGCTGAGGGGTGTGGATGTGCAGGAGCCACCCCCTGTCCCCTGCCAGCTCTGGTGGCCCTGCTGGGGTAGGTTTGCCATAAATCCACACCTGTTTACGTCACAGGCAGCCGGAGCCAAGCCCTGGGGGCATTGGAAAGCAGCCTTCGGATGTGTAATTTTGTTCTTTTGACTCTAATGCCTCATTTAATATTTCACAGCCCCGGCAACGCGTTCCTGTGCCAGAGACAAAGGCTGGCTGGAGGTTCAGCCACTGACATTTACGTTATTAGGCTGGGGCTCCAGAGCTTGTGCTCAGCGAGGTGAGCAGGGTTCTTCCTGTGCTCCTAGCTGGAAATACAGGGTTGGCAAAAACTTTTGGCACCTGACTTTTAGTGCTGATCCAGCTGACAGTTATGGATGGTGGAGAAGGATCCGGACAACGTTGCTTTTGGAAACTTTGCCCCAAGTTTTGTTTAAATGCGAAGTCTGGACCAGGGTGAAGCCATCAAGAAGAGTGTTGGGCCCACACAATCCCCGAGTCAGAAGCTGTTTCCAGTGCTCCAGCTGTTTCCAACAGCTTCCAGACCCTCTGAATACACAGGTTTAAATAATTGCCCTTCAGTCTGGAAATATTGGCTCTTCCCTTGTATCAAATAACACCTAATGTCGTTGTTGCTGAAGGCAACCAGGATGAAATTGCCTGCCTTACTTTTCCCAGGGTGTTGGCTTTATGCATTTGGCAGCATTTGGAGGCAAATCAATCTTGCTTTCCTCTCCCGGGCAGGTACTTAGTTTTGCTGATGTCAGGGTACAGCTTCAGTGCAGGCAAGGGAGAGGAGGCAAACCATGGCTGAGAACACAGGGAACTGGGTTGCAGAGCACCACAGGCTCAAGGAAGCTCGAGGCTAGTGCATAAAATCATAGAATGGTTTGGGTTGGAAGAGATCTTAAAAGACTGTCTCATTCCACCCCCCTGCCATGAGCAGGGACACCTTCCGCTATCCCAGGTTGTTCCAAGCCCCGTCCAACCTGGCCTTGAACATTTCCAGGGATGGGGCAGCCAAAGCTTCTCTGGACAGCCTGTGCCAGGGCCTCACCACCCTCACTGTGAACCATTTTTTCCTTATATCTAATCTAAACCTGCCCTCTGCCAGTTTAAAGCCATTCCTCCTTTCCTATCGCTCAATGCACTTGTTAAAAGTCCCTCTCCAACTCTCTTGGAGCTCCTTTAGACACTGGAAGAGGCTCTAAGGTCTCCCTGGAACCTTCTCCAGGCTGAACAATCCCAATTCTCTCAGCCTGTCTCCACAGGAGAGGTGCTGCAACCTCACTTTCCCTGGCCCAGTGGTGCTACCTGCTGCAGAAGAGGGCTGGAAGAGGTCTGGAGAGCTCAGTTTTGGGAGTGCTGAGGTCCCACTTGCTCGGGGAGTTGTACCTGCTGCAACCCAGGAGCTGCTCCTCACCCTGGACAAGGAGCTCTCCTTATGGCAAAGCTGACTGAGCTTTCAAACACAGGTCACTGGATGTTGTGAAGAGGAGTTTCCAGGGACAGTCCTCCTCACTGAAGTACCTCAGGACCTGGGTGGCCTCCTGACCAGTGGACAGGGCAGCAGATCAGCTTTGAAAGGAGCTCAGGTGGATGTGCTCTGCTTGTGTCAAGCCTTGGGACCCTGGCACGTGGAACACGTGTGCAGCCTCCCCTGAGCTGTTGATGCCTTTTCCTGGTCTTAACATTAAGAGAGCTGCACACAGTTAGGAGGGAAAAAGGGTTTTACCTCGGTATTTATTGAAGGATCCTCAGGTGCAATGAAATGCACATCAAAAGGCACCACTTAAGAAAATGGCCACTGACGATGTGATGAGTGTGCAATTATAGGCCTTGCAAAAATTAGCATATCTATCAAAGGCTCCCCAATGAGGGACTCAGGTGAGAACCCCCACCCAAGGGACCCTCCCCCTGGATGGGCCTGTCTTTGTTTACAGAATGTGTTCTGGAGAGGGCCTTGGTTTCTTTGGGCTTTTAGAATGTTTGGTCTCTAAACTTAACGAAATACTGGGTCTAAGGGGAGTTATCGAACTTAAAGAATTGTAACTATGTAATCTAAAGGCACAAGGAATATATAAAGCTATACAAAAGAGTGTATAAAAGGAGGTATAAAAGAAAAGCAAAAAATCATCATGGCATCACTGTGAGCACCTGCCTGGCTCACAGAGCCAGAGCTTTCCTCACCCTTCCCGTTCAGGTGCTGTCTCTTCTCTCCATCGTTGCAGATGATTCCTTTCATCCTCTTCAAGAGGCCTCCTGCTGCCTCTTGAATCTCTTTGTTCACCTCGTTTGAATACTGCAGCCCACTCCAAAACCCAATAAGGCTGAGCATGGCTAAGGTTATGGCTTTCCCTCTCGGACAGGGAGCTGGGGATGGCCCTCCCTGTGGGTGTGCCAGTAGGTAGATGGTGGCAGCTGGACAGTGCCCTGCTATGAGTGCTTGAGATGGCCAGGGGATGAGCTCCCTGGGCACCCAGATCTTTAGGAGGCCGCTGTGTTGTTCAGCTGGTGCTGGTGTGAGCCTTTTGCTTCATTAAACTGCCTTCATCTTGACCCGTGAGTGTTTTTGCCATCTTATTTTCTCCTCCCACCCCATCCCTTTCCCTCTCCTGCTGAGGAGGGGAGGGATAGAGCAGCTTGGTGGGCACCTGGCATCCAACCAAGGTCAGCTCACCACAGGAGTGCAATCTTCATTCCTTGCTTCATTTGTGCTGTGACTGCTTTGGGCTTTAATTACCGGCTCTGCTGAGTCTGGTTGAGTCTTTTCCAGTGGATGGTTTGGAGGTCCTTGCTCCCAAACAATGAAACCACTTACCATTGCTTATCTTTTAAATCAGAGTTTATATTTAGCCCCTGCCTTCCATTCAGGCTGCTTCTCCACACCTGCACAGAGAAAAGCCCTGCAATCCTGCTGTTCACAGGAGGATTTGAATGCTCTCTCCAGCCCTGCTGCTGCAGCAGAGTTGGGATGTGATATCCAGGAGGACATCAGGCCCCATACTGCTGGCCTTGATGTTGAGCTCAGTTTTGGCAATTCCTTCACTTTGAGCATCGTTATAGAGTGAAAAAGTCTTCTAAGCATGTGCAAAGTCATTAAAGCTCACACAGCCACCATGCAGAGGAGAGAGCAGCTCAGAGTCCCCTGACTATGTGAGAGGAGCTCTGCTTCTCTTTCCTGGGGGGCGGAAGCAGGTCTCCGTGAGGGGACAGAGTGTCTGCTCTGGCTCCCAAAGGGCTGGAGACTCCTGAACATGAGTGTCATAAACCAGGAGATGGGATTGTTTGTCCTGAAATAACTTGGGTTTAATGTAAGCTGAAGGAGCTGGGAGCAGCCTCAGCATTCCCCAGCCTGTTGTTTCCCTTTACACGCAGCCCCAGGAACAAAAACCGCTGCGAGAAGTTGCCTTCAGCGAGCACTGGCTCCACCAGCGAGAGCTGTGCTCTCACCAGCACTGCAGAAACCGGGGCAGCGGGCGGGGGAATTGGCCTTCCACTCATCCCACCCCACTGACCACGGCTTTGGGACAGCTGTCTGGGGAGACAGTGTTTGGAGGACGCGGTGCTTTAAACAAGGTGTGGCACTGTCTGATCCTTTCGGTCCGGAGTGACCCGCGGCCGCACAGCCAGGACGCTTTCGCCACTGCCCAGCCCGGCCGTGTGGTGTCTGCTGGGAGCTGGGGAGTGGCTGAAGCCCTGCCACCCCATTTCCCAGCGATGCCTAAAGGGGCCAACCTGGAAACAGAGACCAGGCAGGGGTAAGGGAATAAAGGTGGATATTTATTGGAAAGGCCTTCAGAGGCACACCCTGGGCAGGCCAAAGGCTGCACCCGAGATGGACCCCGAGTCACGAGTTCTTCACACTGTTACAGGTTTGGTCCATTTGCAGATCAGCATAAATTCGCCAGTTAAACTTTAGCTAATGATGGAACTGCCCCTCAGCTCGCCCCCCTTCTCAAGGTGCTGGGTTACACATTTTGGGCCTGGGACGGGCTGGGTGTCCTTGGAGAGCAGGCCTGGAGAGGCTTTGTTATGTCTGTGTGAGCATGAGAGAGCAGCAGCTGACAGGCTGGGAATGCAGAATCTGAAAAATATAAGAGTTAAAACCCAAAGGCATCACCAGGAGGGAGGGGTGTTTGGGGCTGTGGCAGCGTGCTCAGAGGATGCTCTGCCCAGCACCACACGCCGTGCTGGCTGCCTGACCCTGCCCCACGCAGGACGAGAGGCCAACGAGAGGGCAAAGAGCCCTCATCTAATTATCGCGCTATATTTGTACACGAGAGAAGGGAAGTGAGCAAGAGCCATGCTGCTGCTGGGAACTTGATGTCTTTAAGTGAATTGAGAGACAGGGCACTCCAATTAAGGCTTTTTTTCCCCTTTTTGCGCACAATTCCTCCCTTTTCCTCTGCCTGCCTGGGAGGCTGGGCTACCTGCAGTGCTTCCCATGGCAGGAGGTGGCTGCGGGGGAGTCGGGCTGTGCATCCCTGGGAGAAAGCAGGAGGGGTGCAGGGACAGCAGGCAGCATCGGGGGCTTTATGATAACGCCCTTCTGGCACTGGCCACGCACAGAGTGAAATGAAATGCGCCACTCTCTTGACGGTGTTTCAAAATGCCATTAAGGGATCAGAGCATGCTCCAGCCTGGGTGCTGGCAGCAGGCAGGGGAGTGAAATAATTGATTGGCTTCTCCCCGTGATCCAAAAGGGTTTCGATGTCAGGCCATTCGTTGTGGCGGCTGGAATGCTAACGCAACCCGTCGGAGCCGCAGCCCCGCGAATGGGTGGCTGTGCTAATGGCCAGTCCGGGGTGATGGATGGGCTGGGGGAGATGCTGCTGCTGAGTAAGGAGGAGGCAGCGAGAGGAGAGTGAGGCAGCAACAGGCTGGGACTCAGCAGGCATTTTCCCAGCCAGTGTGGGAGCTGGAAAGGGGAGGCAGTGGGCAGGCAGCTTGGGCAAGTATCCACATCCTGCTCCCCTCCGCTCGGGGTGGTCACACAAGAGGTGACATCTGAATTTAGCTACTTGAGTTTTGCCAGGTCTGGACTACAGAGTAACAAAAAGATGACAAGCCCTCTCTCTGCCCTCCCTGCAGCCCTTTTTAAAATTCATATATATTTCTTTCTTTTGAATTGAAAGTGCACTGGGGTAGCCAGCATCTTCAGGTAAACGAAAGACAAAGCTGAATGCAAAAGAGAGGGCAGTAAGAAATAATGAGATTAGCGATGCCAGGGAGGGCAGGCATGCTAATTAGCAGCAGGCAGGGGCTGATGTGTTCTCCAGCACACCAGCCCAAACTTCCCGTGGATCCACCGACTGGTCCCACCTCTCTAAGCAGAAGCACATCACTGTTTTGGGAGGATTGATTTACACTGGGCTGAGTAGGAGCAGAAGTGTTGATTGCGGTCCACCTGCCCTGCTTCAAGGCAGGGGAAGGTTTGACTTCATCCCACCCCCAAACCATGGCTTGTGCTGAGGATTCAGTTCGTGGCCAAGCTGGTGGCTCATAGGAGGGCGACTGGGGCTTGTCAGACCCCTGGTTCAACCTGCACAAAGGGGACCACACTGGGCTCTCCCAGCAGCACGTTTCCTCCCAAAAAACAGCTGCCACACCTGCGTGCAAGGATATAGATTGACTTTAAATGGTTGCAGCTCAAGGAGCCTCTCTTGGTTATTGATCACCTACTGATTACTCCAGCACTTGGTATTCAGCCTGTAAATAAGATTACAGGGTAAATCTAAAATGGAAGCAGAGGGATGATAAAATTCTGCTCGTTTACAATAAGCTCAAAGAACTTTTCCCCCTTCTGCTCCCCCCTCCAGCTTTATTATGAAGTCCAATAAAATACCCTGGGGACAAGAAGGAAGTGAGAGTAGCAATTCAAAGGCAACATCAAAAGGCATCTCTATTCATTTTAGCGTGTCAACAGGCACAGAGAGATGCTCCCAGCCAAATGTGGCAGCTGCTCCAAGTGGAGCAGCCCAGCCCCTTCCCTGCCATCCCCAGCCAGCTCTGCTCCATGCTGGAAAGACAGGCCCAGTCCCATCCATTTCCCTTAAGACCTCAGATAAGTTCCTGTTTTGATGGCAAGCGTTTCAAGTGTTAGATGGGGAGTTCAATGCCATAGATTGTTCTCGCCGCTTCCAGCCCATCTCTGCAAACGAGGAAAAAACCAAATGCTCTGTGGCTAAAAATAGGAATTCCTCTTCTTTCTCCGTGCTGCTGCAGGGCTGTCCTTTGGGCTCCCAGCACTGCCAAGTGCCCTGGATCTACCACAACAAGCTGAAAGAGACTGTGATTTCATGGCAGGATATTTAAGAGCTATGCCCACCTCTGCCAGCCTTGGAAACATCAGTCTTGTGATGCCCAGCAGCTGAAGTAAGCCCCAGCTCCTGGAGTCATGGGAATTCATGAGGATTTTTAAGTCTGGAAGAAGCTTAGTCTCTTGCAGTGGGCAGCCATGGAGGTTTCTCCCAGCTCCATCCTCTGAGGGCAGGGAAAGCATCTCCCTGCTCTGAGCAGCAGCCAGGACATCCTCACAGGGACCTTTGGCACTGCCCAAGAGGAAAGGCTTCCCTGCACCTTCTTTATGGGTGCTACTGCTTCAAGCAGGGAAAAAATCTCCTCAAATTAATTTAGGACCTGACACCGTCCAGCTTCAGGTGCTCCTGCAGCAAGGCTCAGGAGGATGGTTTGTTCTGCCTTTCCCCTGTGGGGTCTTGAGGAGACTTGGGAACATTTTGTCTGAATTGTGCTTTTCCCCAGGAACTTTTGAAGTGATTCACCCTCGGCAGGAATTGTGCCAAGTTATTATCCTTCATTGCCACGTCAGGGGAAGCTGTAGCCCCCATCCCTTGGGGAGATTTGGACTCCCTGGTGCTTAGAGCAGGTTGTGTCCTTGCTGCTGGTAGTGGGGCACCAGCGCTGGTCCCCCCAAGGGTGTCACACTGTGTGCCAGCACCAACACTGAGGACAGAGTGCTTTTGTGGCAGTGTTCCCTCAAGAATGAGGCTTTTAAATATAGCGGGATTGACTCGAAATCCCAGATTAATTCACTTTTAAATACCAGCTCTTGGATTCTCATCCCCTGCTTCTAGGTGCGTATCCCCAAGCCTCGCTGGGTGTTTATGAGATCTTGAAATTTAATCCTCGAAGAATACATTAAAGCTTCAATTCCTTGTGCAGTCTGGTGATTTTGGAGGCTGAGGCCTGGAGGAACAAGCAAACATTCTGAGACAATCAGAACCAGCAGCGTTTTTGGGCCATCAGAAGTGCTGATCCCCTTGAGACAGTGACCGCCTGCATGAGCCTGAGGCATTTATAATGCAGATTGAATGAGTGTTTTCACAGCCTTTGAGCAGCCACTGAGTCCCCCCTTTTCTCGGGTTAAGAGAAGGCAAAATCCTCCACTTCCTTGAGGGCAAGGACTTCTGCTTGTGATCCACAGAGCCGGGGTGTCCATGGGTTATCTCTTGGGGTAAGGAAAAAGAAGTGTCTGAAGTCTCTACATGCAAAGGTGAATTTCCAGAGGGGATTGTCCTTCCTAGGGAAATTTCAGCGGCATCTACAAAGCCTTTCACATGCAGTTTCTGGCTGCCAAGGGATGGGGCAGCTCCTAAGCTGTGGAATCCTTGGCATGAAGCTTCCAGATATTTGCAAGCCCAGCTGAAGGTTCCTTCCCCCTGTGTATGTTTTCAAGCCCACAGCCTCACCCAGTTGCTGGGGAATCTTCAAGTTTTCAGCAGAAAAAGCCCTCCCAGCACCCAAGGAACACCCATCACACTCTACAACCCCTGCTGCTGCTGGGGTGGAGTAGCTGGGGAGCAAAGCCTGCAGCTGCATTTCCCCAGCAAGAAGAGACCTCTCCAGCCTTCAAAGTGTCCACAAGAATTCACACTCATGCTGAGAAAAAAACGTCACCTCCTGTCCAAAAAAGTGAAAAGACAGGACAAAGTTAAAAGCAAGTCCAAAAATGACTGCTGAGAATAGAAATATCTGTGTGTGACCACGGCTTCCTGGCTGACTGCGTGCCTGAAATGCAGGTCCCTACTTCCGGCCTGGGAAATGGCCCAGGAAAATGCTCCACTCCTGGGGCTGGGGATGGTGCTGGGGACAGTGACATCCTCAGCCCAGGGTGGGGGTCCCTGTGAGGCTGACAGCTAGTCTGAAGCTTGACAGATCCTAAGGTGGAGATGGTTAGCTTCTATTTGTGAGAAAAGCCCGTGAAAGGAAAAACAATTAGTTCCTACCCTTGAAATGTAGTATCAACAAAAGCAAGAAATCTAAAACAATAGAAAAACAGCAACATTTCTGCACCTGGTATTTTTCTGCATCCTTGAACACTTATGCCCTGGGTAGCCAATGGCAGTGTATTGTAGTTAATACAGCCAGTGAGCCCATTGCAGTAACTTAGCAGCCAATGACCATGTAACACGAGTGATAACATACAGAAGTGTATAAAAGGAAGCTGCTTTGTTGTTAAAAGGCCTTTGGCCATTATTCGAGGCATGATCCATGCCCCCAACAGTGACACCTGTGCTGGAAGTGCTTGAGCAAGGGGCAGAAAGGTGAAAACCCCAAAACATTCGTGACCGCTCGTGCCAGGGGTGCTTGAATGAGCTCGGGCCTCTCCTGCCAGAGCCAGCCTCAGTGGAGGGGCTTTCCTGGGTGGGGTTACACAGCTGAAATCCTCCTGGGACAGGCAAAGGCCACTCTGACCCCAGCACAACCTTTCTTTCAGCCCACTGCCTGTTGGGTGCCCTTTGATCCACACTGGCAGGAGCACCCAAGGTTTGAGGCTCCTTGCACACCCCAGACTCACAGTCCTGCTGCCACCAGCTCTCCCACCACCAGGCCCTCCACCACAGAGGGATTTATCATGCAGGCAGGGAACTGGGGCATAAACACGTGCCAAGACTGAGAATGCCAATATCTGAATGCCTTCGGTTCCTTCCTCCAAATAAATCACTGCGTGACTCTAATTATCACACTTGCCCTGGGTACACATCGGCTTAATACGGAAAATGAGCGTGGAGGATTTATTACTGCTGATCCCTGATCTTTCTTTTTTGATATTAAAACATGTTTAATTCATTGCAACGTAGATTAAAGTAAGGGAGGCCACGGGCAAGCTCTGGTTTACTTGGGGAGGATTTGGTTGCTGCCTGTCCCAGGAGCAGGGCGCTGCTGGCTCCTGCTCCCTTCCACACTGACTCTGTGTCGAGCCCTGGCTGATTCGTGTCTGATTTCACCACCACACTTGCTCTGTCTGTGGATTTATGGTTGTTTAGACACCAAGACTAGGGAGGCTGCTGTAAATGTGTTATTTCCACTGGAGAGACAGGTTACAGCAGAGCTTAGAACCCAGCTAGATGCAACAGAAGTGGTGGTTTCTGAGGTTTTAATCTTTCCTAAATAGATGGCCATCTCTGTCAGTATGAATCAGCTCTTGCTTTCTGAAAAGCTTTCCTTTTTTATTTTGTTACAAGAGCCCTTGGCCTTCGGTGCCTAGTTTGCATTGAACCTTCAACAATTGCGAAAGCATTTCTCACACAGCCTGGGAGCGTGCTGCAGAGCCCAAACCTTTCCTGCCCTCTTGTGCAGTACGGCTCCTGCAGGGTGATGGCAGCTTGGCCACTTACACAGAGCCTTGGTCACGGGGTCTCAAAGGGATTTTCGGGGCAGGGGAGGGAGCAGAGAGGGTCCAGGGATGAGAAAACGTGGAGCAGACACAGTTCCACTGAGCTTATTGTTCACCCCAAGGGTGGCACAGGCCAGAGGGGGAAAGGCTGAGTGTGGGGAAAGGCAGAATCAAGGCGAGGGCAGCCCGAGCAGGGGGGCTCCCTGGTGGCACTGGTGCCATCCCAGTGGCCCAGCCAGGCAGCCCAGCTTCCCGCACACACACCTCCCACGGTGGCACCAGGCTGGGCACCCGGTGTGACCCAGGCAGCACCTGCTGCTCTGTCCTCACAGGAGCGATCCGCATCGGCTCCACCCATCCATCAGAGCGCTTTTCCCATTTCCCCTGATGACATCCTTGGCTGCAGCTCAGGCTCGTGTGCGGAGCGAGGCAAGCGGGAGGAGTGACCGCTGCTGAATAATTCATCCCTGCCGGGAGCAGTGTCCCCTCCCAGCAGAAGAGGATGCTACTGCAGCCCAGGAAGAGGAGGAGGATGTCACCTCGGGCTGTGCGTTGTCCCTGCCCCTTCCTGGAGGGGGAGTGAGGATCTGCACTCCCTGCTTTGCCAGGGCATCTCCAGCCCTGTGGCATCGGGACAGCCCCCAAGTGCGGCTGCACAGGTCACACACGCTCTAGACCACCCATGAAATGCAAAGGCCGGGATCCATTCCTCTGATCACACCTGGCCAGAACGTGTCTGCATTTTGGGGAGAACAAGGAGGGGGGAACCCTAGAGGAAACCATCTGTGTTAGCTGGCTGGAGGGCAAAATCAGTCTCATTTTACCTTCTCGGGCCCCCTCCACAGCTCTGCAAAGTCCACTCTCCTCCTGCCACCACTGGTGCACATCTGATGGGAGAGGAGCTAGTCCAGGCACGGGCCTGGGAAGGGCAAGATAGGAGAAGAAGCATGAAAAGGAAGGGAAATGGAGAGAAACCGCATGGGTCACCCCAGCATCTCTTTCCCTCCCCACCCCAGCACCTCCTTCCCTCCCCACCCCAGCACCTCCTTCCCTCCCCACCCCAGCACCTCCTTCCCTCCTCACCCCAGCTCCAGCAAGGCCAGCCTGCACTGAGCCCTGGCGTGTGTCTGATGGTGGGACAGAGGGTGGGGGATGCACCCCAGAGGTGTCTCCCGGGAGGCACAAGGAGCCCCAAACCTCCCCCAAGGGGGATCTGCCGCCTGGACACGTCTTGTCCCACCCTGGGGACAGCGAAGGGAGGTGGCAGCGCTGCCCGTCGCCATGGCAACCCGCGGAGACGGCTCCGCTGTTCGCATCCCGCATCTCTAGGATGAGCCTTGGCAAACCAGTAACCCCAGCAGAGACAGGGCTGGGCTGGGGGTCCCCTCTGGGGGGCTGGCGACAGGGGTGTCTCTGCCCTCTGATTAGCACCTCTGCCAATCCTCTCTGGAGCAGTTTTGTCCCGTGCCAACGCGGCTGAGCCAGCGCTGCTGCTTCTGAGAGGGGCATCAGTGTTTCCCTGCACGGATATTTCTACCCCGACTCCTGCTGGGAAGTTTCTCTCCTGGTGAAGCTCTCGGTGGAGCCTCGGGTAGTGCATGGCAAGTGAGAGACTGCGTCAAACAGAACTGATGGGGAGCTGGCGTCCCCTGTGCTGATGGAGCTGCTGATTAGGGAAATGTTCTTGCATTTCCAACGCTCTAGAGATCTGGGCCAAGAAGCTCCTCAGAGGAAATCAGCAGCCTCGAGATGCTCTTGCAAGACACAGTGTTTCTGCCCCAGTGGGCAGCTCCGGTGGGATGTGTCCCCATCCTCCTGCTGTGGTGACACACAGGTGTCTCTTGGCACCTCCCCTCTTCCATCTCATTATCATGGCCCCACATGGGACCAGAGCATGGGTGGGAGAGTGGGACATCCCAGCTTCTCCCCTGCTGCAGTTCCATCCACATCTCCTGGAAGAAGAGGCTCTGATGAGTCCCATTTTAGGAGAAGGTCCTGGGGGCTGGGTGCAGGCAGTGCTGCCTGTCACGCTGCCCGCCCTCCTGGCATCTGCCTGTGGTGAGGTCCTGCCCAGTCAGCATTTCCCAGGCACAGGGAGCCACTCTGTCCCAGCACGTCCTTGAGAGCACATCCCAAGGCTTCCCCAGTGCCTGGCATGGGCACAGTGCTGTGCCCAAGCCTTCCCCAAAGCCATGGCCAGTGATGATCTCACATGCAGTGAGTCTGTGCACGCTCAGCACGGGACAGTGCCCCCATCTCCCCATCCCTGCTGGTGCCTGCCAGCTGCCCTTCATTCCCAGCTGAACCATTGAACACACGGATGAATGTGCCATCACATGCCAGCGCTCCAACCCCGTGCCCACCCTGCCCAGCTCCCTGTCCCCTGCTCGGGGCCAGAGCCTCACCTGTGGGTACCAGCCAGGCCCCTCACCACTCCTGCCTTCCCTTTGCCCAGCTCTGCTCCTGACCCCACTTCCAGCCGTCCCCCAGTGCCCACATTTATTGGGGGCTGATTTGTGGCGTGGCAGAAGAGCCATTAAGGCTCTCGTTAGCAGCGAGGGAAGGACGCCTGCTGCGCACCCGTGGCTGCGTTGGGAAGCCGGATGAGGGCAGTAAATAAGGTTTCACTCTATTACAATGATTGGAAAGTCTTGAACGAGAGCAGCAGGCTGGCAGAGCTGCAGAGGAGGTGTCCTCCAAGGGGCAATTGTCAAACAGCAATCTGCCAGCTCAGTGCTCTGGTCCTCATTTATCTTTCTGCCTTGCCAGAGATGATATCAAGCTCCTTGTGCTGCCCGGGGTGCTGAGGTGGCCACAGCTGTCCCTGGGGTTGCCCTGTGGGACAGGACAAGGTGAAAGACTCCTTCAGCAGCAGGAGGTCTGGCATTTTGCTGGGTTATGGGCAGCAAATCTGCTTCCAGGGGACTGTGGAGGAATGCAAAACATGGGAAGAGTCTGACCTGCCACAGGTGGCGTGGAGCCAGAGCTGCAGCTGTCCCCAGCTGAGATGCAGAGGGTGATGGAGATCTCCACTCCTGCTATCTCCCTTCCTCACTTCAGTGTCTCTGTGTGCTGGTTTCATCCTCAGCACAGCAGCAGCTCAGCTTTCCCCTCCTCGCTGGGTGTTGGGATATTTAATTCATTAGCATTAGCGAGGTGTGGCTCTGCTGCAGCAACACCATGGTACAGCTGAGCTGGAGGTGCCTCCAGCCCCCGAGAGATGCTTAACAGAGCAAATGTGCTGTCAGCACCGGGTGCTTATAGCCCTCGGTTTGCCCTGCTGCTGAGTCACAGCCAGGCTCAGCTGCAGAACAGGCTGTAAAGTCCTTGTTTAGGGTTTGTGGGGTCCATCACAGCGTGTCTGAGCAGCTCCAGTGCCCCTGCAATGGGCCGGGCTGGCAGCGAGGGCTGATCTCAGCAGGAGGCTGCCCCAGCCCCAGAGACACAGGCAGCACCAGGAAAGGGGCAACGCTCGCTGAAGGACTTGCAGTCCTTAACTCATCGCTCTGAAGGGCAACACCAGGTGCCTAAAATTAGACTCCCACCTCCTAATTTAGGTACTTCAAAAAATAGGCTGATTTGTGTATTCCTTCTCCCCCCCCCACTGGCACAGCTCAGCATCCAGAGACTTCCAGGGAGGTGCTCTGTTCCCGGGCATGTTGGAGCACTCCAGCAGCACCAGGTGTAAGAAACCCAGATCTTCCTGTATCCCTGGTTTACCCCGAGTAGGAAAAGAGGAGCTGCTGCTCCATCTCTGGAGGGGAGAGCCCTCGTGGTGCTGCAGGAGCCTGATGGCTGGCTCGTGGCTGCTCCAGCACTGTTAATCAGCATTATCAAACAGCAGCCTTGTCCCAGGCCTCAGCTCACCCACGATGGGCTGGGGTTGCATCTCAGCCTGGCTGTGCCCCAAGGGGTTTCTGAAACCCCAAAGCAGTGTCCCTGCAGCACCTCCCTGCTGCATGTGGCCTCCCCAGCCTCCAGGAGGGACATTCCACCCCTCTCGATCCCACGGCAGGTGACCGACGGAGTAGGAAGATGCTGGACGTGGCCAGCAGTGCAGAGACTGGGGCCACAACCCTGTGTAAGGGGAGCCGTGGGGGCAAAGCGATGCCATCCTGGTTCCTGCCAGGGCTGCTGGCTGGGATGGGTCCCGCTGCTCCCTCCCCATGCCCGGAAAGGTGGGTGACAGCCCGGCAGCTCCTCACGCGAGCCGGCAGCTGGAGCGATCCGCCCGTGCACGTTTCATAGTACACGTGTCCCATTAAGAAAAAGATCAGAGTTCCCAGGAGCTAAAAATAACACCAGGCAGTGGAGTTTGTCCAGGAGACAGTCAGGGATGCGGGGGTGTGGAGCAGAAGGTGTAATTTCACCGCCGGCTCTGCCAGTGACAGGGTGCAGGGGAAGGGGAATGGATCAATCACTGCTGAAGGAGCAGCGTGGGGCTGTGGTAACTCAGCTCCAGCCTCGCTCCTGTCGCTCCTGAGGCGGTGCAGGGCGCAGGGAGGGTCCCAGGGGTGCCCTGGGGGTGTGCCAGGGCGCGGCAGGCAAGGACAGAGCTGCCGCGGTGCTCCCAGCAGGCAGCCGTGCGGAGATGCCGGGGCAGCAGCATCCCGGGAGATGGGTGTGAGCTGCAGGGCCCTGTGATGTTGGAGTGACAGGGCTGCTCTCCATATGGCAACCTCTGGTGCTGAATGAAAGAGTGAGTGCAAACACAGATCCTAATTACCACAGCTCCTCCAGAGCCAGCTCTGCCTGCTCTCCACAAGCTGTCAGATGCTCTCTAGCAAATGCCTCCATCTCCTTCCCATGGCTGAATTGAAGCTATTTATTCTCTCCTCAAGATCCAGCAGCTTCTGTTTTACCACTAGTTGAACAGCTGGGAGAGAGAGCAGGAGGAGCGAGGAGGGGAAAAACCTCTGTAGCTCCTTTTAGCACAAATAGCAGCACCAGAAAATCCAAGTCCTGTGAGACAGAGAACAGAGGTCAGTGCCTGTCCTGGGCCAAGGAAGCACCTGGCCTGAAGCAAGCTTTGCTGGAGAAATGACCTTCATTCCCTGAATGTTGTCAGTGGCATGAGAAATGGGATGGGCAAAAGAATTTACTCTTCAAGTTCATTTAACTCATTGCCCTCCGGGTCTTGCATCCCAGCACGGGTTGGAGCACCTGGCAGGGCCCAGATGATCCTATGAGGACACACTGAGAGGGATGGGGATGTCCAGCCTGGAGAAGGGAAAGCCCCAAGGAGACCCTAGAGCCCCTTCCAGTGCCTAAAGGGGCTCCAAGAGAGCTGGAGAAGGACTTTGGACAAGGGGTAAAGGCCTTAAGCTGAAACAAGGCATGGTTAGATTAGACATTAGGAAGAAACTCTCTACTGTGGGGATGGTGAAGCCCTGGCACAGGTTGGAACAATATGGATTTTGGGGTCCCTTCCAATCCAAACCATTCTGTGATTCTAACCCCAGGCTCCCACCACAGCCTGGAAGGGAAACCATGAAAANGAAAAACAAAAAAAAAAAAAAAAAAACAAACAAAAAAAAAAAACCAAATAAACAAACAAACATGGTAACAGGTCCAATTAGCAAAGGCATTTGGCTTCCCAGCACTGCTCCCCATTGCTGCTGGCTTTTGGAAGGGGCTGGGTGAGATGACTGGCAGCTCCAGCAGCTTTGTGCAGATGGACACATCTACTCTCTGTCTGGAGAGCTTTTGTCTCCCCAGCCAGCCCTGGCACTTCTCTGCTGCTGCAGCCAGAACAGACAACCAGTATCCATCACCTCTCCTGCACCTCATCCTGCTGGGACCCCCGGGTGGGTCAGCACCCACAGCAGCTCCAGGGCAGCTGTTCCCTGGGTGCTGCATCCCCGCAGGGGCTGGGCTTGGAGCCCCAGGTGTGCAGTTGTGTAGCCCCAGGGCTTTGGGCTGGGAGGGTTCCTGGCTTTGGGGGGTCATACTCTCAGCACGACTTCCCTTGGTGCCTGTGCGTGCTTGTCCCCCTTGGCCTGCCCTCAGCTTTGGGGTGAAACCCAATACCTGTTTAAATCTGAGATTCCCAAAGATGATATCCAACATGTTTCTGGAAAATCACCAACCAAGTGGGAGACAGAAACACTTTTTCTTGCCCTCCAGAGCGGGGAAAATATCTGAAGTATGAGACAAATCACAGGGGAATGGCCTTCCTTGGTACCTATCAAGGTGGACTTCAATGATCCTCGTGGGTCCCTTCCAACTCAAGACATTCTATGATCTCCACAGTCCTCTGAAATAATTGCAGGTGCCAGCCTGTCCTGCCTGCCAGTGACAAACCCTTTGGAGAAGGCGCTGGTTTCCCATTACTCCCAGCTCTGCTCCCTTGTGCTGCTGCTCCCCTGCCAGCTGGTGAGCCTGTTGATTATATAAACTGCTCACTCTCATGCATTGATAGAGCTGTTTGCCTCCCACCCCACTGGGCTTTGCAAGCTCTTGTTTTGGTTTTTTTCTTGGCTTAATGGGCTGTTTACCCCACAACAGCCTTCCCTCAACACCCAGCATGAGGAACTCTGAACCACCACCCCAACAACATGCTGACTTCCACACCGAGCTGGGAGTAGGCAGGAGTTTCCTCCCTGCCGCAGCTCCCGACGCTGCTGGGGTTGAATGTTGGTCCCCAAGCCCAACTGAGAGGTCTTGCAGCTCATTTCTGCCCTGGGGAAGAAGCTCCTCGTATGGTTTGGAGTCTGAGGACTCTTCAGCCTTGGGCAGGTAGGGCTGGGTCTGCGGTGTGTGCCAGAGTCCTGCCCTGTCGTGACAGTGCAGCTCTACCCGGGCAACAGGGATCTGGCTTGGCAGCTGCCAGCCTTGCTTCACGACAGCTGCCAAGCAGGCATCAGGTAGTCGTGATTTCTCCTCCTCCCTCTGACTCGGAGCGAGGGACAGAGTAGGAGGGGTCTGCTCTGCTTTTCTTGTGGAAGAAAGAGAACCCAGGTGTGCACAGCTCCCTTTCTCATCTGCCCACCTTACACAAGTGTGACACCCGTGCTCCCCGCCTTCTCCCTTGGTCTGCTGCCCCTGGGTGCTGCTCCTGGGGCAGTGAGGGTTGTACCAGGGCAGATGTTCTCACAGCTGTGACTGGTACTACCAGCATCACTGGTCTGATCAGTGGCTGTGCATATTGGCTGGCTCCATGACACCTCTGCCACATGCTGGTGTCATCTTCCTTTACCTGAGCCTCCAGCACTGGGGTAGCCATGACTGCTGTTACTCATTTCTTCAGAGAGCAAGAGCGCCACGGAAGTTTGTTTCTTGCTTTCCATGAGCTCTGTGGTGTGCTTTTGTTGTCTTGCTCCCACCTCCATTCTGCTGCTCTTTCCGACTATCAAAAGCCCCAGCAGTGTCATCTGAGGTTCTCCCAGTGCCGCAGTGAAACTCTCACCTTGTCCTCACGGACAGCAGGAGTCCCTGGGGGGAAGGCAATAAAGCAGCTGATTCCCAAGGGGCTGATCCAGCGTGGAAGAGTGGCAAGTGCCGCAGTGCAAACCCAGCAGTCTTCGTCCCATCCTGCAGCACGGAGCTGGGGACGTGCAGCAAAGGGCAGGGCAAGCCCACGGCACCCATGGGAAGGTGGTGGCATTGTGAGATCCGGAGCTGCCAGAGGACGGTCTCTGAATGAACTGTACCAGGTGGGGAGCCTTAAAACATGCAACATACAACCACAAAGGAACGATTCAGGTGCCCAAGGAAGAGAGGTAAATTTGTGTTTCCCTCGCGGGAAGTGCGCAGGATAAAGAGCGAGTTGTTCATGTTACAGTTTCCCACTGCTTCCCAACTCTCACCCAACACCAACTGCAGAACAGTCGTCTGGCAAATAAGCTATGCGAAAATAAGGAAACTTTGCCAAAAACGCAGCTGAAAGAGTAAAACTCTCGCAGATGATGGTGCTGCTCAGAGGCACTTGCCTCCTGCCTTTAAGCAGGCTTTATACCAGCATCCAAACATAAAGAAAGAAAATCTGACAGGTGTATATGAGAAGCTGGGCACAAACAAACAAATCCTCAAACTCTACAAGGAACAGGTTATGTTTTGTGGGGGATGACTTCGTGTACAGGCAGGCAGAGAGAGCGGCGTTTTATTTTGTGGAATAAATTCTGATATTGAAATCTAGAAAAGCATTTGAGCTTTGCTATATCTTCTCAATCTTCATTCTAGAAATATTTATTTTTAAAGTTCATGGCTATATCTGTAAAGGGCCAAAAATGCAAACAGGCTTAAGATAGACGTGTAAAGGAGGCACGTAGATGTCAACAGACAACCTTCAAAGGTGCGTGCTGTGTCAAACAGGGAAAACAGGAGAGGGTTAAATCTGGGATGAGACAAGTTTTAAGGTGTGACATGCTAAAAGCATAAGAACATGTAATGAAGACTGTGCCAAGGTCATTTAGAAGAAAGGCAGCCAGTGCTGTGCTGGATTCTTGTGTTTCTGTGGCTGCAGAAAGCTCTGACATAAGAGCATCACATAAAACCGAAATGAATCGCTTTACATCAGGATCTGCCATGGACAATGTTGGAAAAATCACATACTCTGCCCTTTCCTATAGCAGATAAATCTAAAGAACTCTCCTAAACCAGAATGTCAGAAAAGGCTTTTGGAAAATACTGATGAGATGGAGAGCAAGGGATTGCCAGGACCAGGCAGGATTTCCCTACAAGCTCTGGAGGAGGAGCAGCCTGGAGTTATTGAGCTACCAATGGGGCTGGGTGCCCTGCTCCTGGGATGAGCACTGAGATCATAGAGATAGGAGGCAGCAATTGTGACTGCGATTGCTGTAGAATCTTAGAGCCAGGAAACTATATCCCAGTCCAACTTCTGTACAGAGCAAATGAGTTGCTTGAAGCTCTGCTAAAGAACAGAATGGGAAGATGTGGAAAGTCATATGATGGAAGTCAGTCATATTTTCAGAGGAGGAATTCGTGGCTTGCAAATCTATTATTCTTTCTTGAGTACGTTTGCCAGCTAATAGTGTACTTGAATTCCCCAATTCCATGGTAACCTACCTCCCAGCCCTTGCTTCTCTATCTATTTGTAAGAAATGCACACAAGCCTCCTTTCATGCATTGATAATGTAGTTTCCTTTAGAGGTTTTGTTGATTTTTCCCCGCCAAGACTGGGAGGGTGGTTACCATGGAGTTACCTATGGACGGGCGGGCAGACAATCCCATGCCTTTGGAAAAGGGGATGAAGAGTAAGGTGACAATGTTTGCACATCATACATAATGTCTAAAGGTAATTAACGAAAAAGCTAATGAAGCACCGCTGAAGGGCTTCACGATGTTTAGCGGTGACAACACGGCAAGCGGCATTCAAGGAGAAGTGCCACAGGCAGAGGGGCTAGCAGGGCAGGCCAGTGGCGGCCCGAAACTGGCGGCTGCTCGGGGAAGGAGTCCCTGCCGCGGCAGGCGGGCGCCCGGGCAGGCTGGGGAAGGCACCCGGCTGCCGGGCAGCGGCGCGGGAGGTGCGGAGGTTTGCGGTGCCTGCCCGCCGGGCCGGCTCCAGCGGCGCGGGGCTGGAGCGGGGACACCCGGCGGGAGACACCGGAGAGATGCTGCGGCTGGGGACGGGGCGCAACCGCGCGGGGCGTGAGGAGGTGGGCGAGGGGCTCCTCCGGCCACCGCTGCCGGAGTCCCGGCCCTCCGGTACCCACCGAGAGCGCCCGTCCGTGCGCACCCCGCAGGGTGCGATGCCCGCCGGTCCCAGGCGGGGCGGGCGGGGGCG
>VXBT01006754.1:40639-83797 GCA_013400235.1 Oriolus oriolus
GCGGAGCCCAGGTGAGCCCTTGCCGGGGGCGAGCGCTGCCCGCCGCGGTGCCGCGGGCTCGGGGCGGGGACGCCCGTCGGTCCTGCGCGCCGCACGGGGAGTTCGCCGGCTGCCCCGGGATGCTCCGGCGGGACCGAGGGGACTGCGAGAGGCGGGCACCTGTCGCCCCCTCCCCGGCACCTCCTCGCGTCCCGGTGCCCGGCCGCTCCGCTCCTCCCGCGGCGTGTCACAAGGGATGCCCAGCTCTCCGGGCGCGGGGTGCTCAGAAGCCATCGCTGGCGTGGAGGAGCTGGAGCAGAGCTCTGTCTCGTCCTCCGCTGGGAGCTGAGCCCGCAGGGTCAGCTAGAGATGTGCCTGTGGCCTTCTGGAGGTGCCGGGGTGGTGCTGGGGTACCCCGTTCCTGGCCGTGCCGCTGGCCTGTCTCCCTGTCGCTGCCTCGGCAGCCCTCGCACGGTGCATCCGCGGGAGGTACGCGCCGAGATGCACGGGAGGAGGAATCTGGCTGGAGGGGTTCGCGTGATGTGGATCAGATCGGTGCCGCTGAGCACCTGAGATGGCTTTCCCAACCGCGGGGCCCTGCGCAGGGCAAGGCTGAGCAGAGAAAGTGGGGCTCGGGGCAGGGAGCTCCGCCACTTCCCCCTCAGGTCACCTTGGCATGCTCCTGGGTGACAGTGTTCTTGCTATTAGTCTGGTATCGTGGCAGTTGCCATCATGAAGAGTGGCTGATTGAGCTGAAAGAACAGAGACAAACGTACTTGGCTTCTGGCTTGAGGCTTGTTTGGGTTTGGGTTTTTTTCCTCATTTTCCCGTTTTAGAGCAATTTGGACGAGATGAGTTTTCCTCCTTGTCGGCAGCAGAACTGGTAGAGAGACATGGCTTGCTTTTGAGGAAGTGCAGTCTGAAAACATTCTCACCTTTCTCTTCTCTGATGACAACCAGCGGGGCTGTGTGCCACCTTCAGCCTCCCAGTGCCTCAGTTTCCCCATGTCTACAAGGGAAAGCTCGAGGAGAGAAAAGCTGGTTTGCACCAGGGATGTGTGTTCTGGTGTGTGAGAACCTCTGCTGGCATGAGACCGCCTGGAGGGCAGAGTGGTTCTGGGTCAAGCCCAAGGGAGGCTGAGCCCGTGGCCCATCTTTGGGAGGAGGCAAGTGCAGGGGAGGGCTGGCCCTGCCTCTGATCTGGGCACAGACGCTGGCAGGGTGCTCCCCGGGTTTAGCAGCCCTCCATACCCATCCATGAGCTGCTGGCGTCCATGTTGTCCTGCAGGTTCATTCTGCACCTGAGCAGCAAAAAAAACAGCATCCCTTTTTTCGTAACAAGTTGGGGGTTTTGGCTCTGACATCCCCTGTGGTCATTCCCTGCCCAGGCAGTGCCCTGTCCCTGTGCCTTAGAGCACCAGCGTGTGGCTGAGCCTGCAGCCTCCCCCTCTCTGGCTGCTGGCTGAGGACCCCCATGATGCTGAACATTCTCTTGCATTTGCTGCCATGCTGCTGTCTCCTTGCACTGTGGCTGTCACCTCGCAGCCACCAGGGCAGCAGGGACCAGCCACTGCTCGTGTGTGTGAACAGCTTCTGGCGGGAGCTGGGCTGTGGCAGTGCAGGGCTGTGGAGCGGTAGGGGTGCATCAAGGAGTGCCTGGTGCTGAGAGCAGCGGAGTTCCTCAGGCTCTGTGATGCTGCTGCAGGAGCCCGTGGGGGATATCAGGCCCCTGGGACACCCTGGCATGGGCTGGTAGCGTGGCTGCTCTCCTGGTTTGACAGGTGAAGGTGCCAGCTGCCCGCTGGATTGGCGTGGGCACAGCCACTGTGCTGCAGCTCTGCTTGGAAGCCACAACTTCAGCCTTGCTGCAGGACCCACCCATGAGGGGGGCACAGGGTGCTGCTGGCTGGGTGCTCCACCATGGACAGCACTCAGCCACCAGCATCCCACAGCTGGAGCGTGGCTGCCCCTTCCCAGGGCTTCAGCACGGCTGGCACCAAGGGCTGTCCCTGCAGTAGCCCCAGCTGCTGTGGCTTGTCCTGGTGTGAAGTCCCCAGCCCTGTCCCCGGGGGCCAGTGCTGCCAGCAGCTCACTCGGCTGCCCAGGAAGCTTGATCAGCTCAAGGGAACTGGGATCACTTGTTAAGGGTGGACCCGTGGAGCAGATGCAAACCCACGTCCTCTTTGCACAGGGGCAGGTGTGGGGAGCACGGTGGGGATGCAACTGAAGTGGGCTCAGGCCCGGTCCCTCTCTGCAAGCCAAGGGGTGCAGTGCTGGGGATGAGGCTGAGGAAGGGAAGAGGTGCCACAACGTGTATTAGGGCGGGCAGGGACCTGTTGGCCTCAATCTTCCTAAGGCAGGAGGGCAGCCACACGCTTACAGTTAACAACAGTGCGGTTGTAGCGAGCCTTGGAGCTCATTTCTGTCTCAGACAAAGCCAGCCTGAGCTTTGAACTGGAACTGAAAAGCACAAAGCCCTGTCTAGCACAGGAAAAGGCCCTGAGTGGGAAGAAGTCAGGAGAGAAGATGCTGTTTGCACCAGCCACCTTCATGTTCACCACCTGAGCTCCTGGGAGCTGACCTGCATGCTGGGGCTGAGCAGAGCTCTGGGACTTGCCCGTGGGTCTGCAGAGCTGGGATTTTACCTCCAATCACAGCCCCAGGATAGCAGGAAGATGCTTTTATCGTTTGCTCGGTGGCTTCACCCTGACACTAAAGGACAAAGCCTCAAGTCCTCAGCTTTGCCTTAGCACTGGTCCTTCCTCCCTCACACTGAAATCAGCAGCAAGCCTCTCTCCTGATTCATACCCAAGAGTTCTCTGTCCTTTGCAGGGCAGTTCCAACACTCAGGCTCCATGGTTTTGTAGAGAAAAAAAGTGTTTAGATAAAGATCGAGTTGGGTGCTGCCTTGAGGAGCGTCCAGCCTGGCTGGAACAAGGCTCAGATCATCTGGGGGTCTTCCACGGGATGGGTGGGTCCCCACATCATCACCGTAGCAGCAAGGCTGCTCCCATCTCTCCCACCGTGGGGCAGAAAACAGCCCAAATCTCCCAGGGCTGAGATGCTTTTTGATGCCACCTTCCTCTCCCAGGACATCCCTGGGTGATGTCTTGGAGCCTGCAATGGCAGGAGGGAGATGAGCTGATGTAACAGGGCCTTGGGCTCCCTGACAGAGCAGAGCTTGTTTGGGTGTGTTCCTCCCCACCCTCAGCACTGATGCTGTTGGGTTGCTCCAGCCTTGAGAGTAGTGGGCAGAGACATGGATCCACATCAGCCAGGGAGAAGCACTTGGGAATGTGGAAGGAAAAAATGGCACCATCAAGTCATGCAGCTCATCTCAGTGGTGGCCTTGGGGGCTGGAAGCTCTCTCTGGCTTGTTGAAGGACACACCTTTTTCCACTTGATCCACCTAAAACAGGGTCCTCCTTCTGTGGCTCCTTCTGAGGGGGTTGTTCAGCTCCATGCTTCTTGGAGGGCTGGAAATCTCTGATCTGGCTGGATATTAATCATTCTGGCTGGCTGTCCCCGACAGGGAAGAGAGGGATGGCTGCTTCACAGCCTTCTGTGAGGCTGAGTGAGCTCTGCTCATCCCCTGCTCTCACCTGTTATGGTAGGAGTTGTCTTCTCTGAAAATGGAGAGCCAGGAGAGGCCTGGGGGAGGCCCTACATGTACCAGGGCAGAGACTTCTGCAGCCAGGACAGAGACATGATGGCCAGGAGCCACCTTGGAGGACTTGGCAGCCAAGAAGCTCTTTCATGCCACTTGAAGTGATGATCAGAACACCGTGGCTGGGTGCAGGATGGTTGAGGAGCCTCAAATCTGGTGCAGCCACAGCTGGGCTGAGGGAACACCCATGCCCAGTTTTAATTTCTGCTCGGTCCTGCGAGTGCTCACACGCATTCACACAGATGGGCCTTTTCTCCCCCAGCAGTGCACAGATCCTCCTCTGCGTTAAAATCACTGTGCTTCTGCCGTGCCATAGCTCCATCCCTGACCCCCCCATCCCTGCCTGCACAGCCTGGGCACGCACACTGATGCCTGGTGACGTTGGGAACAATTTTGAGCTCCCTCGCCTTTAAATTAAGCAGGAGCTGGGCTCAACAGCCAGTCAATAGCAAGACTTATCTCTTAAATAGCATTATTGATTGCCCAGGAAGCCTGGTTTTGTATCAATAGATCCAAACACACACAGGCGAGCCCTGTGCCGGGTCCTGGCGGTGAATGGCACAGAGGAACGTGCAGAGATGGCTCGTTGCAGGTGAGGACACACGTGTGTGTCCATGTGAGGCAGATGCAGCTCTCCACTGGAGAACAAGGTGAGGCACCCCGGGGTCTTTGGTGATGGGCTTTTCACGTTTGACCAGCATTATTGTGCTGCCTCGACCAGTCTTGAATATGTGTCCCTTTCGTCGTGACATGTGACGCCGTGATGCAGGACCAGCTTGCTTTGCCTCTGCCTTTGCAGGGGGGCTGCTGCACTCTGCCTTCACAGAAGATGTGCAGGTGTCTGCCCACAGACTGTGTGGTCTCCTCAAAGGTCGCTGACCCTGCAGGGATTCTTCACGTGGGAGACTTGGGATAGGTGTGCAGAGCTCAGCCTGCTGTAGGCTGGCTGGGGAGGAGGATGGATGAGGCAGGCTGGACCCATCCTGCCAGGGAGGGCCTTGCCTTGTGTCCAGCTCTGGTCTGGCAGTGCAGGCTGTGAGCTGACACTTGTGGGGAGTGTGGTGGGACCTGGCTGAGCTGCGAGCAGGTGGAGCCATGGGAGCGTGGCAGGGAGGACAGCTCGCTGCCGTGCCTGCTCGGGAATGGCGAAGTGTGCGGCTGCTCTCGAGCTGTCTCCCTCCAGGTAATGGGCAGTGGGTGCAGGAGAGCTCCTATGGGCTGTGGGGCCTCACTGGCTTCATCCCCTCAGGGCTCAGAGTGGCTCTTGTCCCTCGGAGGTGGCAGAGTGCTGGCAGCAGCCAGGTTGTGGCTCGCTGCTCAAGGCCTAGGTTGCCAAGGCACTGCACGTGCCTCCATAGCCAGCCCCTCACATGGAGGGAGACAGGAGAGGGCCGGGGATGGGAGCTGAGCGTGAGCAGAGCTGCGTCCTTCCTCCTGTGCAGCACCACTGCTCTCCGTGGAGCAGCTCGGTGTGCTGGGAGCCCTGGCTGCTCTGTCCTCCAGGGTCGTGGAGCGCAGCCAAGGTGCGGTGATGCTCGTGAGAGGAATGGCAAAAACCTCCTGCCAGGTTTGCCGTAGCAAAGTTCGGGCTGTGGCAGTTTTGCATCGGTGCTGCAGAGCCTTCGTTGCCCAGCCTTGCCCGGGGCTGCCCCAGCGGCCAGCCTTGCTCACCTCGCCACGTGTGCCACCTCACACCCACTCTGTGACAGAGCACGGCCCCATGTCCCGTACCTGACGTCCAGCCTTGCTTTGGGCCGTGCTTCCTGATGCTCTGCTCTCTCCTGGGATTAGCTGAGGCTGAGGAAAGCCTCGGCTGCGCTGTCACAGGCAGCTGAAACAGCTCAGATGATCTGTAGGGACGGCTCGCCGAAGCCTGGCGGGTAGGGGCTTGTAAGACCTTTGTGTGTGTCACTGTTGAGCTGATCAGTGGGCACGGGAAGTTCCTGGGTGTCACTGCTGTGTGTCCATGCATATAAATGTGTGTGTGGATGTAGCACTCTAAGATCTTGCTCCTGTTTGGACCCTCTCAGCGTTTTTCTAGACAATGCCTGCCCGCAGCGAGCGCTGGTTGCTTGATCTCAGCCAGCCAATCTATGCAGGGATCTCGGGAAAGAACAGTTGGGGTTTTATGAAGCTGGCATAATTTACAGCTAAAACAGCACACCAGATATATGTCCAATCCAATCTCCTTTGTAATCTTGTTTTCATTTAAGCCTCCAGGGTGGTGATGGGGGGAGTAAGGAAAGCAAACTGCGAAGGGAGTTTATTACCCGTGCCGGGGAGATTTGCGTGATGCTCTGTACCGAATGACCTCAATTTGCAGAGGTTAAAGCTGGCTGTGGTGGTCCCTGGCTTGGAGGGGTGTCTCCTGCCTGTGCTGGGGGCACTGAATGCAAATCCTTCTGCAGATGGTTGTGGGTGTGTTCAGGACCAGGCACACTGTGAAGCCATCCCAGTGCCTGCTCCCGTGACCAGGCAGGAAGAGCGATGCGATGCGTCCGTGTCACCCTGGCCAGCACCACAGGAAAAGGAATGGAATTATCTCGCTGCCGCTGCCTTTGCGGGTTGCGTTTCTCTTTAGTTTTCAAGCCACATATTGTCCCAGATCTCCTGCCAATAGCAGGGAGCAAACTGATAATGCAGCTGCTATTAATAAAGCAGCGTCGTTACATATTCATATCAATCAGACTTCTAATTCCACAATATTTTTTCAAGAAGAAAAGGCAGCGCTTCACTGGGGCGATGGAGGAAGCTGTCAGGTGGGATGGTGTTGGAGATGCCTCTCACCAGCACTGGCAGAACCTGCTCCCCTCACGCTTCTTCCCTTGGGGATTCCTGTACCGAGCTGGCCTTGGGGTCTTCATCCACCTCCCCTTCAGCTTTCCTTCTCCCTGGGAGTGCAGAGCTAAAAGGTGGGATCCCCAAGGCGGTCCCAGAATCCCTGGAGCACTCTCACTGTGGGGAAACACGAGCGGTGCGAGACGGAGGAGCGCTGAAATCCAGCGGCTGGGTTTGGCAGGAGCGGCTCCGTGCTCTTCTCCATTTTACATAGAAATTCTCGCATATTATGCAAATTTCAAAGCAAAGTATGGAAAATCTGGGTATAAATCTGGGATGTATGTATGTTTGCACAGCCATTAGAGAGGAAAGTATACCACAGAATCCTGGCCGATGGATGAATATACTTACACTGCCATTCTTGCGGTAAAATATGCTTTTTGTCATTGCTATAGTATTAAAAAAAAAAAAATACTGTCTCCAAAACTGTAGCAGCACTTTATGGTAGGCTATAAATTGGAAGAGATACCTGAATATTCATAGAGTATTATGGAGGTCTCAGTGACTTCACCATTAAGCCCACACCAATACTTTGTCCATGAAGCAAAATCCTCTCTCTCACTCCTTTGTGGTTGAATTCAATGTCCAGATTTGGCCAAATAAATCTTGTGAAGCTGAGCACGTTCTTCCATGAATATTGTTCTGGAAACTCGCCCTTACCCTCAGGCTGGGAACGTTTTGAAGCCTTAGCTGTGGGATCTCCAAGTCCTAAACCAAGCCTCGCAGCCCTCGAGCCTTTCCGGGCTCTCTCATCCCTGGCGCGTGTCAGAGCTGCTCCCAGCTCATCCCTGCTTCCTCTGGCTCCTGGCACACGCTGGGAAGGGAGCGTGGCTCCCAGGTTCCCCCAGGTTCCGTGGTGGCAGCCCTGGGAAGTGGGCTGGCGCTGAGCCCTCCTGGCAGCAGCTGTCGGTGGCTGCAGCAAACAGTTTCCAAGCAACTCGGAGGCTGCCGGTCTGAAAAGGCTCCTGATGGAGGCTCCTAATATTAATGGGAGTTATGGAAAGGAGAAAAGCTAAGAGATGTGGGAAGGGCAGCTGGTGTGGTGTCTCCAGTATCCTCCTGCCATCAGTCGTGCAACAAGTGCTGGAGAGGCCTGGCACGACCACAGCTCTGGTTCCCCTCCTGCTCCGATGGGATGCAGGGCATTGCTGTCCTGCCAGCTCTTCAGCTGGGTGCTGGAGCAGATGTGGAGGAGGCAAAGGGTGCACTTCCTGCCCCAAGGAGCTTGTGTCTCAGGCCTCCATCCAGCTTTGGCACCTTCTCTGAGCAGATCTGTGCCCCAGCATTGCTCAGCTGTGTCACAGCCTGCAGCCAGTGCTCTGCTCACGTGGCCTGGGGAGATGGGTGGTGTGTGGGCAGCTGAGGGGCTCAGGTGCAGAAAGCTGTGTGGTCATAGGAGGAGGCAATCAGGATCTCTGCCTTCATCCCCATCAGCGAAAGCATGGAGAGGAGTGCCAGGACACTTCCCTGTGGCCAGCTGATGTCAGTGGAGAGGCCAGCAGGGCTCCTGCCAGGGTTTCTGAACTTTCAGAAACCTGAGCCCAAGGGAGGAGAGACACCATGGCAAGGCTCACCAGGATCTGAGCTTTGACACCCAAAGCTAAGCCCTTCCTTTGGCAGAGTGAGAGTGTCTGGGGTGTGACAGACAGCTGGGAACAAGTCCACTTTGTCCACGCTGGAGGCTGCACCTCCAGCCTCCAGACAGATCTGCACAGTCTTCAGTAAGCAGTCTGTGGTGTGAAGCCATGCAGTGGCCACGTGCAGGAGCAGTGTCCTGCTCTCAGAGCACCAGCCACGCTGTGAGTGGCTCTGCCACCTGGGTAAGGGTCCGTGTTAAGATAAAGGCTTGGCAGCTCCTCGGGCTCATCCCTAGGTTTGGATGCAGGGGTTGTCACAGCAGCAGGGCTGGGATTTTGGGGGGAAGGAGGGTGGTGGAGCAGCCTGTGGGGTGCTGGATGGGAGGGAGGAGAGACCAGGCCCTGCCACCTTGGTCCCCAGCACGGTGCAGCAGTCGAGGGCAGGCTTGTTCCATGTGAAGCAGGTAGAAACTGAGGTCAGTCCTGCTGAGTGGACTGGCACCTCCAGCAAGCCCCTTGCCCCTGTCAGAGCACGGGATGCTTGATTTTGGGAAGGAGTAAGAGAGTTAGAGCTAACTGGGAGAAGTCAGGAGCTGTGTTGGTAGCAGGCAGGATTGCTGGTGTCACAGGGGAACTGCAAAGTGCCTGTGCTCTTTGCTGCAGCTCTACAAGCAGGAGGCATCTGGCTTTTCTTACCTTGTCTGTGAATTTAACTTTCTGTCTCTCCTGAGGAAGTGTGAGCTCAGGATGGGAAGGGAGATAAGGAGGGATTGGTTTTTTGCTGATGGAAGGCAAATCCAACACGTACATCGTTGTGAGCAATCACTGGCCTTGCAGGAGCGCAGAGGCCACAAACAGCTTTCTGTGGCAGAGAAGACCTGCCTGGGCAGCCAGGCAGGGGCTTGGGGGTACCTGGGGAGGAGATCCATCTCTCCCTGTGCGTGGGAATAAACTCCTGGATGTACCATTGGGGCACTCAAATCCAGAGATGGATTTCAAGAGGCAACGGACCGAGTCCTGCTCCTCGGGCAGGCATTTCGCCCTGGAAATGGAAAACGGGTGACTTGGCAGCTCGTCTGTGTTCTGGTTTGGGCTGAGCTCTCACCTGCTACCAGAGCCCCCAGGGTGACCACCTACACCAGGGCAGCAGCCAGGGGAGCCACGCAACTCCTGGGCAAGTGATGCCACCAGATTGTATCTGCTACTGCTTGTGTGTGCCGGAGCTGCACAAGGCTGTTTGCAAACAGGCTGAGCTGGGAAGGTGCCCAAAGAGGGGCTGTGACAAGAGGAGGGAGGCCAGGGTCATCCTGCAGGACTGGGGAGAATGAAGGGCTGCCTTGCAGCACAGGATGCCGCCTGCTGGGACAGCCAGGCAGTCAGGAGCAGATGGGCTGTCCGTCTGCTGCAGTCCAGCATCTCCTTTAGTGCTCCAGCAGGGCAACTCTGCAAAAGATGGGTCCCTACCTGCTCTGGAATAGTGGATAAGGTGCTGAGTGTCACCTCCCACCGGTGGGTGACCAGTGGCAGGGCACTGCCCGTGGAAACACTCACACTGGGGACTGGCTCCTGCCACGGGCTGCGGGAGGGGCTGCTGGGACCGGCACAGCGGTGCCTGTGCTATCATAAATCTGCCTGGCACCAGTGCAGAGAGCATTGCCGCTGACTTACGGCTTCTCCGCTCCATGGGGATAGGAAACAGCGTCTCACGGCTGGCTCTGCTGGCATTTACTGCGTCACGAGTTGTCCTTCCTCCCCGAGCGACACCAGCGAGACACAGAGAGCGGCTGCTGCCAGGAAGGTGAGGTGCTGAGGGCAGGGATGGTGTCCTGGCAGTTCACAGCCGTGTGAGGGGCCGCTGGCTCCAGCAGCGTGGTGAGAAGCAGGTGCTCCCACCCGGGGAAGCGGCGTGGTTGCGGTTATCAGCTGTCACTGTCACACCCACCTTGCACTGAGGGAAAGGTGGTGGCCGGGTGCGAAATGGTGCCACCTCTGCTGTGCCACCTGATGGCCCTTGTCTCACGTGTTACCCTCTGCCCTTCCAAGTCCGTGCTTGATCCTTCCAAAGCTGCCTTGCTTTGCTTGCAAAGCTGAAATGGCTGCCAGGGTCCTCTGCCCCCACCAAGGATGGCACCACGCGTGTGCCCTGCTCTGCTCTCAGCAGTGGGGTGGCCACGTTCGCCCCCGTGGCTCTGGCACCAGCCCTGCAGTCCACTCAAGGCCTTGGGGCTGCAGAACTGACCCGTCATGGCAGTGGGTAAGGCTGGGAGAAGCCCAGAGCAGCAGAGCACGGCCAGGGCTGTGCAAGGTGGCACACTGAGCCCGGCTCCTCCCGAGCCAGTGATGCCAGGCCTGGGGAACGCCACTGTCCCCATCCCAGGGAGGATGTGCCAAGGCAGGACAGTCCCTGCCTGTTGAAACCACACTCACAGGTTCCCCTTGAGCCGTACCCTAACCAGCCTTGTGGCTGCTGCTGTCCCAACCCATTCTGAGTGTTCTACAGAGAGTTTTTTTCCCCCAGTGCCATTCTCTGTTGTCGCCTCTCTCCACACTTCTGCTCCACACAAAGCCAGCTCTGGGAAGTCTGACCTGTCCCACCCCAGTGCAGCGAGTGTGGGGCACTGGGAAGCAGTGGGATACCCTGCTCTGTCCTTGGCAGCACCTCAACCTCTTCTCTGCGCTCTGGGTCTCACTGGCCAAGTGCCTTCCGCTTCTGTGCCTCGGTTTCCTCGTTCTTGCAAGGGGAGTGACAGTAATATTTCTGAAGTGCTTTGGGAGGAAAGGGAAGTGCCATGCACCATCTATCTCTGTGCCTGGTGTGATGGTCACCGGGCTGTGGTGGCCTCCTAAGGCCCCTTCGCCCAGGGAGGTCCCTCTCCACCTCTCAGCACTTTAAATAGATGTGATGCAGCTCTTGGCTAAACAAATTTTCTCCACGGCTCTTTTCTTTCCTACTCAGAATTCAGGGAACATCATTTTGGTAACCAAGGTATTTGCATAATCAGTATTTTGTGGTAATTGCTCCCTTTCAGAAGAGGTGCTTATCATCCCATCGGGTTTTGAGGAGCTTTTGCTATCTTTGAGGCCAGGCAGGGGGGTGTTTTCCAAAGGGGAATGGCTGGGCTGCTGCCCTGTGGTTTAGGGGATGCCTCCCCCGGGATGAGGAGGATCAGAAGAGCCTTTTGCCTCTGGGCTTCTGCGCCGTCAGCGATCTGCTGCAAGTCCCTTCCTCCCCCTGTGCCTCAGTTTCCCCTTAGTCCCAAAATCTCTGAGCTGGGAGGGAGGAGATGCCTCCAATGCCGTGGGACACGGGATCTCATCTCTGCAGGAGCTGCCTTCCCAGGGCTGCTCCTTCCCTCCCGGATTCCGGGGCACGGAAAAGCAGCCTTTGGGAATCGCTTCGCAGCGCTTCAGCAGCTCCCAGCCCAGCGGAGCAGGGTGGGGGGCGTGGGGCTGTCATTCGGCTGCAGGAGATGCCGCTCCGTGGGGAGACCCTGGCTCTGTGCCCCGTGTCACTGCCACCGCAGCTCTCGGGGGGCGAGTGGTAGCCAGTGCCTGGCGTGCCAGCGAGCCACCCTCGCCCGCCCGGCAGCGTGACTCACTCCCCGAGCGGCAGCTCCCACTCGGCAGCGTTTCCAAGGAGCCCAGGAGGCGTCTCCCCACGGCAGCGGCTGGAATGGGGAGCCCGGGACCCCGACCTCGGGGCTGGGCAGGCTGTGAGCTCCCTCGCTGCCCGGGGGAGCCGCGGAGCCGCCGGCCGGGGCAGGAGCCCTGCGCCGGGCTGGCAAACCGGGCAGCCAGCAGCAAAGGCTGGTGCTCCCCAGCACTGGCAAAGGCTGGGATGTGGCGGCGAGCAAGGGAAATGCCCAGCCCTGAGGGCTCAGCCGTGCCCAGGCCTGGAGGAGAGGCAGGCAGGCAGCTCTCTGCGGGCCGGCGCTCAGGTTCGCTGCCGTTCAGCCTCTTCTGCTCTTCAGCGCTTCTGCCTTGCTCTGGACAAGCCCAGGTGTGCTGTCCGCGGGTCCTGGGGTGCTTGTGGGTCTGGGACAGGCGGCGATGCAGGAACCAGCCCGGCCCGTGGTGCGGAGGTGAAACCATCGCTGTGCTCCCTGACTGCGAGAGGAAAACCAGCGTGTCCTGCTCCTGCGGCCGGGCAGCGCTGGTGCTGCCTGACCTGACTGCTAAGCAGGGGCTGGGGCTCCTTGCAGCGCTGATCTCAGTGCTCGCCGAGCCATCCCTGCCTCCTTCTCTGCATCTGCCCCCGGTTCCCTGCACCGGGATCGTTCCCGGGGCGGCTCTGCCGTGCAAACGCAGCTCCTCTCTTGCCAGCTACATCCTCCGTGCCTTGCTTCTGTGCTGCCATCAGCCAGATAGCAGAGGCTGCTCCTGCCCCAGCACCGATTGTTTCCCCAGCTGTATTTTCTATTTATCTATATAAAATCTTATGTCATTCACCGTCCTAAAAAGGCTGGCAGGTAATTGTGTAATTACCATCCCTCCTATGGTGCTGGCCTCTCCTCTCTCCCTGCTGCTTGGATATCCTCTTCAAGTTTAATCCCCTGGGAATTTACATTGTCTTTGCAATCCCCAAGGGAGCGATGCTACCAAATCCAGGTCCCAGAGCTGGCCTCTCTGGGAAGCCCTTAATTCCCTTTCCCATTAGCAGAATGCCCAGTTAATAACCCCTTGTGGCTCCTCTCCTGGTGCTTCTCCCCGCAGAAGTGGTGTGGGGCTGGCTGTGTGGGGTGTGTGGGTTTGGATAGTATGGAGGCCATGCCCTCTTCCCAGACAGCCCAGCCTGGGGTGCTGGGACGTGTCAGCACTGTTTGCCCCACACCCTGCAGACCCCCTTCGATTCCTTCCAGGGGTAGGGAAGGCTTCAAACTGCTGTGCACCCAATGCTTTGCCTCAGAGACTTCACAGACCCCCCCAGACCCGATGGAGGTTTCTCATTGCAGCCCCCCCAGGCCATCTCATGAGCAGGGTCGGTGGTGGGAAGGGGGGAGGCTGCACTGGAGCATCTTCCAGGCTTGGGAGAGTCAGAGAGCCCGTGCCAAGGGTCCTTTCTTCTGGTGAGGCAGAGGGTGCTTTGAAGCACTTCAGTGCTCGGTTGGTTTTTGTGCTTTGCTTTTTTTTTTTTCCCCTTTAATGGGAATTGTATTCTGAGCATGGAGCAGCTGGTGATTCTTCTGGCTGCTGCCGCATCACCTTTGAGCAGCTCTCATGAGACTCCTCTTTTCACCGGCTGTGCAGAGAGCTCGAGCTGAGGAGCCCTGGGCCTGTTCCTGCTGTAACCCTGCTGATGAGAGAGAAGGCAGGAGATACCTGGTCCTGCCCGGGGTGGGGACACAGGGAAGAGACCTTGGGAGCCGCATCCCCACCCCGTCAGCTGTGGGGGTTCACACAGGGGTCTGTATAATCACAGCCAGCAAAGCACAGTGTGTGCCCCACTGATGTGTAACAGCAATAAAATGCTGATTTTTGATTTTTATTTTTTCTTCAAAAAGGTGCTTTCCTCCATCAGAATCCTCTAGTTCCAGAGGGGAACCAGGCCTGAGCCAGGGGAGGGAAGAGAGCATTCCCCAGGGAGTGAGGGCCTTTCCAGAGCTGTGGGTTCCTCCAGGAAGGAAGAAAGGCTGTGGGAGAGAAGCTGGGTGCTCCAGTCTCAGCTCCCATCCTTTGGCTCTGCGAGAGGAAGACGCTGGGGTTTGCTTTGTTTCAGCTCTTCAGAGGAGATCTTTTTAAGGCAACACCTTCCCTTGCTACCTGTTCAGGCAGGATAAGATGCGAGTGAGATACTCTCTGCTGATGCTGATAGTGATGACTTGCCTGTGTTTACCTGCCCCTGGCAGTATTCCTGCAAACGAGGTGTCAGCAGGGATGCTGGCAGTGTGTGGGTTTTACAGGACCAATAACGCAGGGCTGAGGCGCGTGGTCAGGAGGAATCGTGCTGGCGCCCAGCCAGCGGCACGTGGGGAAGTTTGAGCTGACGGTGTCTCATCACTTGCTCATTCTCCTGGCGCCCGTTCAACGGAGGGGCCTTGCGGAAATGGCTCGGGCACCAGGTGTGCTGAGCACAGCTCCTGCAGGCCCCTCTGCTGAGGAGGTGGCACTTTGTTACCCAAGCTCCAGCACAGGCTGCTTGTCGTGAAGAGCAAAGGCCAGGTATAGCACCTGCAGGTCTCTCAGTCCCTGTGTGGTCTGGCTGCAGAGCCATGCTCCTGCCTGTCCGTGAAGGGGCAGTCTCTGATCTCCTTGTCCTGCACGGGGTATAAGTGATGCCCCCGGGACAGCTCTGAGGGGAGTGGGAAGCACATCTCCATCACCAACACCGTGTCTCTGCCTTAGTGGACCCAGGCATTATTTGGAAACTGCCCCTAGACCCTGAGCTTTGTACTGCCTCTAGCCTCCAATATATCCTGACCACTCTGTGTGCAGCAGCAGGGCTGATGGGGCTGTAAAAAGGTGACCAGAGACTTGGGAGCATCTCATCTCTGTCCTGCAGATTTGTGGTACCACCTGTCGTTACCAAAATGCTGCTGGGTACGGGCTGGCACAGAGCCACGGCTCTGGGAGACCTGCTCCTCCTTCCTCGGCCCCTGGCACGGGTGTCAGGATGCTCCTGGTCAGAGGGCTTTGTCTCTCCTCCCTTTTAATTGCCACAAGGATAATTGGTTTTGTGGCTGAGCAGGGGGAGTCCATGAGCTCTCCTTCCTCCGCAGCACCCATGCAGCTCCCTGCCAGCAAGCTGAGTGCTGAGAGGGTGCCAGAGCATCCCAAGGTGGGAACTGAAATCCTTCCCACTCCCTGCTCAGCTTTCCCAGATGGATGTCCATCCTGGCCCCAGGATGGAGCTTGCAGCTCCTGTCTACCCATGACAACGAGCTGCTGGCAGCCAGGAGGGATGAAGGACCAACTTCCTGATCTGCTGAGAGCATTTGATTGATGTTGTTATCGTTTTGATTACCTTTTTCATAGGCTAACAGAAGGATTTTAATCTGAACAGTGAAGCAGGAAATGGGAGAAGCTGTGCCTGGAGCTTGACGAGGAGGCAGCAAGGGCTGGTGGCTCCTTGTCCGCGTCCCTGGGAGGTGGCTTTGCTGCTGTCGGCCAAACTGAGAGCGTCAGGTCGGGGCGTTCCTGGCCTGGTCTTACAGAAACTGCAGCTGCCTCTTGTGTTATTTACAAGCCAGCTGGTGCCCAAGCAGCTTAACCTCGGCCTCACAGCTGCCCAGAGCCAGGCACTGCCTCAAAGCATCGATCTGAGCCGGCAAAGGAAGGGGCAGCGAGCTCTGAGGCCAAGTTCAGCGCTCTCTGCCGCTTCTTGTGACTCAGGACAAAGTCATCTGATGTGTCCCCAGTAGCGGCTACGAATTGTCATTCTCTGGAAGTGCCAAGGTGACAGCTGTGGGGACCACGGGCGGCGGTTTCGCGTGCAGATGAGGAGCGGTGTCGGTCCTGGCTCTGTGATGCTCTCTGGATGTGAACGTGGTGCTGTGAACAGGCAGGGTGGGCGAGAGAGCTGCTGTGCTAACTGGGCCACCTCTCCTCTGAGGCTTCTCCGAGGCTCTACCAGTGCCCTGCAGAGGGTTCAACCTGCCCCAAAACTGATTTGCTTCGGTGTCTCTTGGTGAAGGCCAAGCAGCAGTGCTGTGGGCAGATCTGTTTGCTTCACTCCCCAGCAGCTCGAGGGCACAGGCCAGGGCTGGTAGCACGTGGTAAGGGAGGGGATGGCAATGGGGAGCAGGGCTGTGTCCCATGAGACTAGCCAGCCCCACCAGGTCTGACATGAGGAGGTGTCTTGTCCCATGCCAAGCTCACCAGATGGTTCCTGGAGGGCTGTTGCGGTGTGGGTGTGAGGTGGGCTGGGGCTGTAACACGGCATCTCCATCTCCATCCTTCCCCCCGTGCCTGCCCCAGCTCCTGGAGCCTGGGTGGCAGCCAGGTGGTTGTTTTCAGCCTGATCCCATCAGCCTATCATGTCTGCAAAGCCCGTGGCAGCAGGCCATGAGTGTCCTGCTGCAGGAGAAGATACGCAAGGGGCCAGGTGACAAAAGCAGTGGCCGGTACCCCTTGGCCAGGGGACTGCCCAGAGAGGCGATGGAGCGGAGGCAGCGCTCCCACACCCCGGGCTCCGAGTGCTGTGGCACGGCAGGGGTGCCACAGCCCCGTGGCAGGGTGGGTTGCAGGGTGCTGTGCAGGAACGTGTTGCGGCTAATGCTGTGTGACAGTTTGACACGTCCTCCCGGGACAGCCGGAGCTGACATGTCATCTTCAGAGCTGTCACTGTGGCTGCCACGCCACGGCTTTCGCTGCAAGCAGGCTGGGCACGGGGAACGCTCTCCCCCGGCGTGTGAGAAGAGAGAAGGGCTCTGGTTTTATTTGCATGTCCTCAGAAGATGATCAGGCCCGTGTCACTTGGCACTGGGATGTATCCTCCAGAGAGATGGAGCCAGCTGGGGTAAGGGCAGTGAGGAGGGGGAGGTCTAACACCCCGCTGATCCAAGGAGGTGATGCCGAGCACCTCCCTGAGAAGACTGTGGCACGAGCAGGGCATTGCCTGCCAGCCCCAGCCAGGGGCTTCACACCAACCCAGGCAAGCTGTGGCTGCCACTGTGTGTGGTGCTCACAGTGCCTTGGCTGGGCAGCCAAGGACATGGCACAGGTTCTTTGGGACTGGGATAGCCGCTGACCCCTGGGGGATGCTCATGTGGGGCCCAGAGAAGGTGCTTGAGGCAGCTCCTGCCCAGCCCCACAGTTAAACCTGGAGCTGGATGTGGCATTTCACAAGTAAAGTGCAGGAGCAGAAGGACACAGCGCTGCCTTTCCCAGCCCCCTGAACCTCACCCAGGATGTGAGCAGTGTCCCGCATGGACAACTGTCCCCCTGGCAGGAATTCTGAGGCACAAGGTGCCCTCATGGACCAGCCCTGGGGGATGCTTGTGATCCTGTGCCTCCCATTTCTCTGCTCCGCCTGCTGCTTTTGATGCTCTTCAAGAACACTGAGGCTCACAGCACCGAAACCCTTTCTCTCTCAGAGAGAAACGAGCGTGGCACGCCACGGAGGAGCAGAATTACCGGTGTGTCGGGAGAGGCAGGGAGCTGGAACCAGACAGGCTCTGACAGCTGCTTTCAGGAGGTCTGCGAGAGACCAAGCAGCGTGTCAGCCACGCACAGCTCGTCCTGCACAGCATCAGCCCCCGTTTTGCCTGGCTGCCTTTTGGCATGATCAGCCTGCCCAGGTACCTGCAGCAGCCTGGCTTTGCCTGTCCTGGCTGTGAAATGCATTTGGGGCGAGTGCTGGGGTGGCAGCCATGGGCTGCTTCCTTGTGGGATGAGCAGTGGGGACGTGCCAGTCCTGGCAGTGGGACTGGGAAGCAGCATGTGTTTCCAGGCTGAGTCATGCTGAGGGCTGTGTCTTGTTCCTCGTTACGAGTCCAGTTGCAATATTCACTTGGCAGAATCAGCTCATCCTCCCTCTCTCCCCCATTGTGTGTCTGTCCGTCCGTCCCTCCCACCTCCTTCACGCAGCAGCAGAGTAGCACTTGTAGGGGGAAAAAAAAACCCTAAAATCCCTACCTGGAAGCTCTGCAGGGCTGTAAGGTCAGGACAGCAAACGCTGGTGCTTGCTATGCAAAGCACGGAGCCAGTGTGCCAGGCAAGCAGGTACTCACTGAGCTGCAGCTGCCAGGGTTGGCTTTGCGCTGGAATGGGGACTTGCATCCATGGGAGGGGGGAAATGATGCCACCAGCGCCACAAAGGGGTGGCAGGCAAATGGGAGATTGAGACACACAGCTCCTGACGTGGGACTTGCTGTGCTCTCTGCCAGCCAGGCAGTGGGAGCTGCAGAGAGGGACAGGGCAGCTGCACTGCTCTGTCCCCCCTCACTGAGCTGCCTCTGCTCAGCTGCTCTGTGTCTAGGTTATTTCAGCTTTGATTCAGCTCTGAAATTGCCTTGGCTGAAACTCTGTCTCTATTGTTTTCGGTCTGCAGAAGCATCGTTGAACGTGTCAAAAAGATAAATTGGAGAAAAAGAGAGGAAGAAAAAAAAAAAAGAGGAGTGCAGTGCAGTTGGTGAGGAGAGCCATGCTGGCTGTGGTTTCCCAGAGCAGCTGGCTGCTCCAAGCCCATGCTCCCCTTCCAGGGGCAGCTCCTTGCAGGCCTGTCCCCTTCTCTGCAGGTCTCAGACACCCTTCCAGACATCCTCCTTACCTTCTGCCAGAGGGCTTTTCTCCCTTGGCAAAGCTCATTTAGGCTTAGCATCTGCCCTGCCTGAGCCTTGTCTGGGAGCATCGTGAGCGCAGTCTCTGAGACCTGCTCTCTGCCTCTGCCCTGGCTGGGGCTGAGACACCGAGTCCAGCCCGGTGGATCAGCCAGAGCCCCACAGCAGGGCTCTGGAGATGCACAGAAAAGAAGTAGGATGGGCAAGACAGGTCCTGGGTGTGGGCAGGGGCTTGGGGCAGACCTGTGTGTGTCCCCAGGGGTTTGGCCTTGTGCACACCTTGAGGCCCAGCACCAAAACACCTGGCCCAGGGTCCATGGAGCTGGGGAAGGTCTGTGCAGCTCTGACCAGTCTGATGGGTCAGTTTGGGCTCCAGCCCAGGCTCTCTCAGGAGTTCAGGGGATCTCTGTCCCAAAGGTTTGAAGAAGGCTCAGGCTTCTGCATCCCTGGAAGGATCAAGCCTGAGGGATGAGGTTTGGGGTGTGTTTAGGGTATCATTTGGTGCTGGAGGACGTGGTGCTGTCCAGAGGCTCCTGGAGCCAGCACTGGGGCTGTGGCATCGAACAGCACGGGGTGGGTTGCTTTGTAACACCTTCATAATTGCTAATTACCTCCGGGAGGAGGAGGAGGAGGCACCCGGGAAGGGAGCTGGCAGTGAGTTATGGGAGGCTGCAGGAGTGGTTGTTGCTGCTGCTGAGGGTGCTGGGGCAAATGAATAACCTGTTAAATAAAATGTCAGCCAGGAATGGATGGGAACTGGCATTGCTTCTTCCGCTTGCACTTTACGAAATGAATCTCCCTGTGCGTGGCTGATTTGCTTATTCAAAACAGGCCGTGGTGGAGGGGCTCTCCTGCTGAACCTGCTGACACCAGGGGCTAAATTGTGTAAATTCCCTTATCCAAATGCTCCTCTGAATGGCTGCAGTGATCTAAGGACATAATCCATTGCCACAGGAGAAGGCTTTTCAGAGCCTAACCCCCTTTGTTTCTGGAAACAATGAGAATGTGAGAAATGAAGCTGAGAAATTGCCACTGAGCTCCGAGCTGCATCCGGTGCTGGGGCAGGTGAAACCATTCCCTGCCCCAGTTGCTTTTCGCACCTGAAACGGGGAAGATCGATCTGTGTGAAAACTCCAGGAGGCAAATACTGAGTGGGTTCCATTAGATAAGGCTGGTTTCAAATGGAAACTGATTTGCATGGGCTGATTGAGCTCATTACTACAGCGGGAACTCAGGAAATCAGCAGATCCCTATGCAGCAGGAGCGCTGAGGTCCGCGATGACGCTCGGTGCGCAGCGCTCGCCAGCACCGCTGTGCCCTCAGCAGCATCTCCTGGGAGTGCACACAGGACGTGGCCAGTGGTCACTCTGGGACCAGCACCAGCCGCTCCCCCTCTCCTGGCAGGGGAGGCAAACTCATGACACCAATATTTATGAATGATTTGGCCTTGTTTAGAAACCTGCTGGGGCGTTTCTCTTCGTTACGGGAACTCGCAAGGCGCCGTGGTGAGCGCGGCGCTGCAGCCCCACAGAGCAGGGATGTGGGCAAAGCAGAGCCATGGGCACCCACACAGCACGTGGGGAACGGGCACCTTGCTCTTGCTGGTGCTCTGGTCCCATCTGGCACCCCAGGGACCCCCAGCCCCTTCTTCTGCCACAGCCAGGGCGAGTGTGACCTCGGTGCTGCCTGGGAGTTGTGGCAGAGGAGGGGGCAGGCTGCGTGGCAGTGGGGGACCAGCATGGAGTTGTCCCTTGGGCTTTCCCCTGGGGACAGTGTGTGCGTGCATCCCACAGGGACCCAGGTGCTCGTGTCCTGTGGGGGCCCATGTGTGCGTGCGTCCCACAGCGACTTTGGGGCATGGAAGTCAGATCATGCTGTGCCAGGAGCAGCTCTGTGTCCCCGTGTCTCTTCCAAACTGAGAGAGGGTAGGTTTTGATTATGTATTAGGAAATAATTCTGCCCTGTGAGGATGGGGAGGCCCTGGCACAGGCTGCCCAGAGAAGCTGTGGCTGCTCCATCCATGGGAGTGTCCAAGGCCAGGCTGGATGGAGCTCTGAGCACCCTGGTCTGGTGAAAGGTGTCCCTGCCCACGGCAGGGGGGTTGGAACTGGATGAGGACTGGATGAGCTTTGAGACCCCTTCCAACCCAGGCCATTCCGTGGTTCTGTTCCTGCAGCATTTCCCCAGGTGAGCACCCTGGGGTGGGTGAGGAGTCATGGGGCTGTACACAAACAGGTGCCGTCTTCCAAGGCTGCTGCTGCTGCTTTTTCGGTGCAACATTTGTACACCCACGTGTTGAAAACAGAGCCCACGTGGGCAGGTGTGCCTCTAAATTTACATACCTGGGAAATGCGCTGCGCTCACGGGCACTGCGCTCACCTTGGGGTACGCAGCAGTTTGCAGAGCCCCCTCCTCGCCCCGCACCCCCAGGGGCACCCTGGCACAGGCAGCAGAGCTGGGAGCTGATTATGAAGAGATTATAAAGAGGTATAAACTAAGCCTCTCCGCTAGAAAGGCCAGCAGCCCCAGGCTGGCAGCGTCACACGCAAAGGCTCCTCTGCTCCTGTGCCTGTTCTCTTTTTAATGTTTTTGCCTTTATCTTGCATCGGCTCAAGAGCTTTACTAAGCCCTGGAGCACGGAGAGGGATCCTAGAAAATGCAGGGGTGGAGGGGGACTCTGTGAGGCTGTGTTTGTCGCCTCCCCAGAAGCAGGTTCCTGCACAGCTCTTGCCAAGGCTGGTGACAGTACTGGGGGCTTGATGGGACAGTCCCTGCTGCCACGCAGGCAAGCTTGTGGGCCAGTTCTGTCACAGCTTGGGGGACTGTCTCACCAATGCTGTACTGCCAGAAATGCTCTGTTTGAGCATTTCTGAGTGTTTGCCACCTCTATGTCAAGGCGAGCTCTCACCCTGGATGGGCTGGCAGGGCAGGGCTGTGGGTTGCTGGAGCTGCTGGGTGAGCTTTGAGTCCAAGTCACGCTCCCTCTGCACCCAGGAGCCGTCACGCAGCCGTCTGGGCTGGGGATGCTGTTATCTCTCCTGCTGTCCTGCCTCCTCTGGCATTCCTTCCCCCAGGTCCCTTCCGTGCCCTGCTCTGTGCTGTGCTGGCTGCAGATAGGAGTCCAAGCCATCCACTGAGGAAATTGCTCCCTGTAAATCCACAGTGAAAGTCCTGGGATTCCTGAAGGCCCAGAGGAAAGTGCTTGATTGGATTTTCAAGCCTCTCTGCCAGCTGCGGGAGAGGAGGGCTGACAGCCTCCCTGAATCTTCCTCACTGATGCCTGGGAGGGGATGCAGGCTGTGCCTGCTTGCTAATGGAATGTAAAGGATGTGTAAATCTCCCGCCTTATTTAACTCCCCCCCCCACCCCCGAACTTTATATGCAGCGATAAATTTCTCCTCCTGCAAAGCTGCTGGAGCAAGGTGGGCCACGGGTGCCTGGTGCCCACGCAGGTGTGGGGGGAGCCATTCTCCTGCTGCTGGTGGAGAGGAGCTGCTGTGCCTTGCAGCAGCCAGACCCCGTCCCTGAGGAACTCGAGGGTCTGGGGACACACTCTGTGCGCTTGGGGGCTCTTGCAGGAAAGGCTCAGTTTGGGTTTGAGCTGCCCGTGGCAGCGTGAGAGGTGCAGGAGGCACCTGGGGTTGGTGTAATCCCCTTCCTCCCCACGGGGCCAAGGGTGTTTGCCTCCAGCGCCACCAGAAAGCAAAGTTAACAAAACACAGAGGTTTCCTGAGTTAAAACTGTAGCAGTAACGGGCAGGCAGAGAGTGGCCAGGCTGTGTTGGGGAGCTGGTATCACTCCAAGCCCCCATCATGCAGCTGAGCATCACACAAATAATGGAGAAAAATGCTGCAAATCTTATTCGATTGCTCCTTATCTCTGATTAATCCTCTTATGTGTTCATCTCCTTTTATCCCAGTGTTGACTGTCTGTTTATTGTATTTCTGTAGTCCTCACAAAGACAAAAATCCCTCCGAGTCTTTCCCGGCTGGGGAGGGGGGGGCTCCTGCCTGCTGGCACCAGTGGAGCCCCACGGAGGAGAGGACCAAGGTGACATGCCCGTGGCCACCACAGCACATGGTGGCAGAGGAGGGGCTGGAAACCAGTTTCTCCCAGGACCTAGATTAGTGCCCAGCTGCACGGGCATCCCCAAATGTAAAGAAAGATACCCTAAAAAGAATTGTCCCATGGTGTGGCTCTGCAGCCCGTGCTCAGGGCATGTTCTCCATGCCCTGGAGAGGAGACAGGCTTTCCTCTTCACAACCCTCTCTCACTGCAGGCAGAGAGCCCTGCAAGGGAAGCCCTGCCTGTCTCAAGTCCCTCTTCTCCAGCCCAGGCTCTGCAGCTCTGCTCAGTTTTGCCAGCAGCCCCGTGGTCCTCTACGTGCCGCTGGGTGAGTCAGGAGCACGAGCCTTCTGGGCCTGACCCTGTTGCTAAAGGATTTTGCTTTGATCCTCTTCTCCAGCTGGGGAGAACAAAAATCCTTTAAATGGCCAAAAAATCGTAGGGAAGATTGGAGGAGAAGATTTTTACCTGAGTGGGAGCCCCTGGTTCAAACAATTTGGTGGAGGAGGATGGTGTTCGTAATAGCATGAAACAAGCTGGATGAGAATGGTGTTTGTAACGTGGTGGGAACCTGAACAAATGAGGGAGCCCACTGTCTCTGGGGGGCACTCAGGCAGGTTCTACAGCACCCCAGCCTGTCCCAAATTTTGTGCAGGCATGGCCAGGCTGTGTGAGTGAACAACCTGGAGGTTGTCATCAACTCACACTCAGCATCCTTCACTCCTGCAGGCGCTGAGTGCTTGCCCTGGAACCCAAGGCCTCCTGAAGGTATCCAGTGTCACACTCAGGCATGTGCAGCTGGGGTCCCATCTCTGCCACACTCATGGGCACCTCGGGCAGCCCATGCACATGAACTGTGCCAGCGAGGTGGGCTCAGGTCCTCTCTCCTGCTGCACATTGATCAGACAACTCTTGGTGTAAACTCTCCCAGGATCTGGCGAGCTGTAGCATGGGAACTGTGGAGGCCTCTGGCTTTAGTAGCTGCAAATTGCTTTTCAAACCCACTTGAATCTGCAGCCTCCCCAGCATCCTGTGGCAGGGAGCTCCTGAGATCAGCTGGCTCCTGTGTGGCAGTGCTGCCTCTTCCATGCATCAAACCTCCTTCCACAGGTGCCTTCCAGTTATCATGCAGTGCCAGCTCCCTGCCCAGTGTCAGGCTGGTTTCGGGGACCATCATGGTCCCCTCTTCGCCTTTCTAGCCTGGGGATCCCAAGTCTTAGCAGGGGAAGGCAATGTCTGTGAGTGTTTGCCTGTGGAAGGTGCGGTACAGGCTGAGCTTTGGGTTCTCCGTGGTGCATCTGACCCTGTCCCACGGGGCTGGTTTCAGGACAATCTCTCCCTGTGCAGAAGCTGTTTTTTCTGGTGACCTGAGCGTGGCTGGAGGTTGTGGTGACACATGGGGTGTTTGCTAGCCATGCTTACACTGTATTTTGTGCAGTAGGCATCGTTACTTGGAGAATTTTTGTGCCCCTCTTTCCCCCGGCACCTCATTGAGCTGGCTCCGCTCCTTGCCAGGGGGCAATAAGCCCATCTCTGCCACCCCCAGGATATAACAGGTGCTGGATTTCCAGCTAGCCCCCAACCCTTCTGGCCTCTCTGCCTGTGTTTTTCCCTAGGTGAGATGCCAGGACCATTTAAAAGGCTGCAGGCTGAGCAGCAGAAGGCTGCAGCTGCTGCCCGGAGCCAGGCTGCGGCTGCTGCTCCGTTATTTACAGCTGCCTTTGGCCGCTCACGAGCTTCTCCAGCAGCCCTGCTGGACACTGCTCACTGTCTGCTTGTCCCTGTGCTGAAAGCCAGGGGTTTTTGTGCTCTCAAACGGGTGCCATCTGGCACCCCACCTTTGTACCAGCAGCGTACCCAGCTCGCCTGCCAGCTCGGGACAGAGCCAGCGCCAGCAGCAGAGCTCGCTCCTTTGAGGAGCTCTGCTGATTTTAAACTGCTTCCCAATATTGACAGCAAACCCAAGCTGGAGCACAGGGGGTGAACTCATGGGCCATATGGCAGAGCCGAGTGCAGGCTGCATTCTCCAGGCTGGGTCCATGAAGAGCTTTCACCCGTGAAGGCTGGGGTTATTCTGCTGCCTTTAGAGTCAGTCTCAGCCAGGCTGGCACCTCTCAGTCCAGCTCTCCTCACTTCAGTCAGCTGCTGAACAGTGCCAGAGCAGGGGCAGCCTTACCAGGCTGTCAGGCTCCGTGTGACCGAGCAGCTCCTCGGCGCTCTGGAAGCGCAGCATCTGTTTGCCCATGCTGGGGGGTGCCTGACACGGAAACCTGGGCCAAAAGGCATCTTCCAAGGTGATCAGATGCCTGCAGGGTGCAGATGCAGGGCTGGTGGAGCAGAGATGCACGTCGTGGTGGATCCCGTGCCAGCCAGCTCCGCCTGCTCCGCTTTTGTCCCCGCTGTTGGTCCCCACGCGCCCTGGCAGCCCCACGGCTCCATCTGAGATAGAGACCGGGCTGTGAGGCTGGAGCGGCCATATGTTCCCCATAAAAACACTTCTTGGCCCGTTCCCCGGCGTTTCCTGCCGCTGCCACACGTGCTCAGGATCCCACATGCCTCACAAGGCGTTCACCAACTGCAGTCTCACAGATGGAGGAGCCAGGCATGGATTTGCAGTAGGAGAGGCAGGAATCCACGGGCTCTGTTTGTTCTTGGGTTGTTCACGGCAGCAGAGGAAGAGGGAGGAGAGCTGGCACCCACCCCTGCAAACTGGCCCTCTGCAGAAGGGGCAAGACCTTCCCATAGCCACTCCCCATCCTGGAGCTGAGCTGTGAGCCCTTCTTGGGCTGCAGAAAGTGTTTTCACCTGGTGCCACCCTGTTTAAAGGCAGTTGGAAATGGTGTGAGTGTCCTGGGTAGATGGGGACCATCATTCCTCCCAGGCAGGTGGTACTGGTTTGTTTCGGTGGCAGATGGCCAGTCAGCATTAAGAGCAAAGGCAGAAAATCAGTCCTCAGAGGGAGCAGAGATTTATTGCAGTAGGAAATTAAAAATGTATGCGTCAGCTTTTGGAGTAACTCCTGTTCTGCCTTTATCTGTTTGGGGGGGGATGAGGGCCCCGTGTTCAGCCCTGCTCCATGGCAGGGAGGTCTGAAGGTGCTCAGCAAGCTGAAGGCACATCCCTCGGTGGTGTATCGTGATGGGCAGCGGCTGGACGGAGCTGATGTCTCTCTCACCTTGGGTGGCAGAGTGTGACCAGATCAGTGTCAGCTCTGAGCACAGCAGATGAGTGTCCAAGCCTCAGGAGTGGGATATCTTCATGCCATGTCAGTCGAGATGCCATGAAGAGCCAGGTGCTCCCACAGGGGTACGTCTGTGGTGGGCTCCTGCTGCTGCTGGGCACGGAGGGGTTTCTCCTGATGAGTCCTTTCACTTCGTGCCTGGCTGTTCTCCAGTGGCTTTGTGCCTCGGTGGCAGCGTGTCCTGGTGGTCCCCGAGGACACGAGGGGATGCAGAGCAGGCTCTTGGGCTAAGGGTGGGCAGCAGGCAGGTAAGGACACAGGCAGGGGGGGGGACATGGACATAAAGAGCCATCTGCTCCTGCAGTGGGACGGGGTCAGTGCTGCTCTGTGCCCTCCAAGGGGCTGGCGGGTGTTCCCTGAGCACTGTGGCCCCAGGGTAAGGCTGGGTTTGGGTGCTGCTGATGGCACAGAGCCGCTGAGCTCCAGGGATGGTTTCACAGCCTCGGCTCCCTGCTGCGAGAGCGAGGCCGAGAGCTTTGCAGCCCAGCGCACCTCTCTGCCCAGAAATTAAGAGAAGAAACACAAAAAAATCAGGCTCCAGGGAACTGATGGCTCCTGGGGTGCAGCCAATTACCAGTGTTGGGGAGAGAGTTACCTTACCCACCGCTGCTGCTGGTTTTCTCTGACCAGTTCCCCAAGCCCGGCATGGGAGAGCTGCCACAGAAAGGACGCTCAGAGCCTCAGCCTGGGGAAGGCATGTTGTACCTGCTGCTGAGCATATTACCGCTTCTCCAGGAGTGGATAAGCCCTGCTTACGAGGACACTCGTCCTCTTTTATTTAATTTCCTGGTAATGCTTCTGCAGCGTCAAAGTCTTATCAGGCGAGGAGCAGCTTAAGAGCCCGGTAAAGGAGTTTTTATTGTTGGTATCCATCTCTTTATTCCCCTCTTCCCTTTGACGCTGGATGGCAGGCTGGTTGTGGCTGAAGTGAGGTGTGCTTTCTTTTTCCTTTTGTCTGTTAAAGCTGCAAAGATTTCCCGGCCAGCCGATTCTGATGGTAATTCGGCTGCGGGAGATGCTGCTGTCCCTGGTCCCCGGGCGGCCACCGGCCGTGGCTCAGCCGCGGGGCCCGTGGGCAGGAGTGAGGGTGGCACCCACCCCCAGACTGCACACAGAAGGACACAACTGGGCACACATCAGCTCTGGTCTGGGACTCGCCACCCACTTTGCTGTGACTTGGTGAGCAAACCCCTGCCTCTGTTTCCCCAGAGCCGTGGCACTGAGCTCAGCCACATCCCCGAGGCATCCTGGTGTTCATCTGCTGGGGGGGCTGGACTGGCTGTGGGCAGCATGGGTGGGATGAAAGGAGAAGTGTCCCCTGGGAAGCCAGCAGCTCGGTGGCTGCTGTCTCGTGGCAGCCAGCTCCGTCTCTGGCGTTCTCCCTGGCCGTGCCAGGCGTGCGGAGACGCAGTGCTGCATTCAGCCGCCTTTTCAGCTGCACACAATGGCCTTGGATTACGTTTGTTTGAGAAAATTGGTTGAATCGTGCGGTTCCTTTTGTTGTAGCTGTTGCTGTTGTTCTTTTAAATGCTCATGGGAGTAGCGGAGCAGCTAATGAGGCGGCGCGGAGACAGTCGCTGGGGAGATGGGCTCGCCTGTACTTCCCTGCAGCTGCACTCTCCTGGTGATGGAGCTGGCTTGGCTCCTGCTCGGAGCGCTGATGGGTGCGGCATTCCCGTGCTCAGAGGGGAGCCCAGACCTTTCTGCTCCTCACCAGTTCCCTTCCCCAGGCCTCGCTGTTTTCTTCTCCAGCCACGTGCCGCTGGCGTGAGGGAGGGGAAAGCCACGAGCACCCATCCAGCTGGGCAGTGGGAGGGGGTCACCGGGCTGTGGTGACATCCCATCACCTCAGAGCGCTGCTCACCCGTGGCCAGCGCTGTATCCCTGACCTTGGGCGTGGTGCTCAGAGCTCTCCTGGCGCCCACGGCAGCCACGGCATCCTCCCTTAGAGGATTTTGGGTGGTTACCTGGGGATCAGGCTCAGCACAGGGCTGCCTTTGCTGGCAGTGATGTCCTCAAGCCCCAAGCTGTGTGTGCTGGTGTGGAGCTGCCAGGAGCTCCTGTCCCCTTCCAGCCCCACGTGCTGTCCTTCTTGGCTCTGCAGCGGGTGCCAAACGCGGCACTGGGAGCGGCTGGGGGTGTCAGAAATGCAGACAGATAGCATTGGATGGATGATGCATCAAATCCTGAACTGATAAGAGATGGAACGATTGGTGTGTTGTCACAAGGCCGGCAAGGCTCTCTTTTAAATAGGCTGAATAGTCTGGACAGGAACAGGCAATGAGCAGCACAAAAACAACAGCACGTTCACCACTTTGTTTTTCTGGCCAGGCTGCATGTGCTGCCATCTGTGCTGTGCTCCGTGGCCATCCCGTGGTGCTGGGGTTGCTCTCCCAACAGCAGGCTCACAGCCCTGCCCAGCAGCCTGGAGCCATGGCTGGCATTGCCCCAGGATGCCAAGGGCAGCTTTGACATGCCCTTGCCCTGGGCTGGATCTCCCCGTTTTCTGGTTGTCTCCACTCCAAGGAGTCCCTGGGCTGGTGGTGGAGATTTGGTTGTAGTAGCACAGCTGAGCCTGCCTTAATCCCAGTTTTTAGCCTGGCTAAACTTGTTTTCACCCTCTCTGCTATTGTTCAGCTATGTTACACAGCATGAATAAGCCAGCCCTTGAGTTTGCTGTTAAGGCCCTGCAGAATGGCAGAGAGAGCTCTCTGGCTGTCCCAGGGCCGTTGTCTCCCCTCGACCCTCACGGCGGTGCTGTCCCTCAGGGAATGGCCAGAGCCACACCACTAGCACTTTATCCCTCACCAATCTCCCATCTAATGAAGTGCAGGGATGGGGCAGGGATGGGACAGCGAGGTGCTGGGAGAGGATGGTGTGATTTACCCTCGTGTGGCATCTCCATGAATGTCCCCCTGCCTGAGCTGCTGGTGCTGGTGATGCCTTAAGAGGCCAACCTGGAAACAGGGACTAGCCAGGAGTAAGGGAATAAAGGTGGATATTTATTGGAAAGGCCTTCAGAGGCACACCCTGGGCAGGCCAAAGGCTGCACCCGAGATGGACGACAAGTCACGAGTTCTTCACACTGTTACAGGTTTGGGCCATTTGCAGATCAGCATAAATTCACCAATTAAACTTTAGCTAATGATGGAACTGCCCCTCAGCTCGCTCCCCTTCTCAGGGTGCTGGGTTACACATTTTGGGCCTGGGACGGGCTGGGTGTCCTTGGAGAGCAGGCCTGGAGAGGCTTTGTTATGTCTGTGTGAGCATGAGAGAGCAGCAGCTGACAGGCTGCAAGGCAGCTCAGAGTCACACACTGGGAATACAGAATTTAAAAAGTATAAAAGCTACACCCTAAGGCATCACTGGGGCAGGGACAGGCACTGAGCAGCACCGCTCTGAACGGGAGGACGGGGCTGTGGCTGTCCCAGGGAGCGCTGCAGGTGGAGTGGGGCTGCCAGAGGGCTCGGTGTGACGGGCAGGGCTCGGTGGCGGGGTGCGTTACAGCCTGTCCCTGTGATTGCAGCGCAGCCATGTGATGCCGGAGGAGCGCGGTGGCGATGATATGGAATGTGGGCAGCTGCCTTCGGACACGCTCCGACAGGTGACGGTCCAGCGCCACCCCCTCTACGGATTCGGCTTTGTGGCTGGCAGCGAGAGGCCGGTGGTGGTGCGGTCGGTGGCAGCAGGTAGGGTGTGGGGGTGCTCCTGGACACGGCTGCAGCGTGCCGGGAAACACAGCGGCGCTTCCCCCTGGTGGGACCCCTCCCTGGGCTCCTGTCCTCTCCTGTCCCCTCTGGTGGGCCTGCAGGGTGTCCTCCGCAGCCACGTACGTGGGCAAATGCTTCGGGGGTGCTTGGGACCCTCCTGCTTCCCCTCCACCCCGCAGCTCCGGGATGCCTGGGTTGGCCCTGACCCTCTCTCCTGGCAGGCGGCCCCTCTGAGGATAAACTCCTGCCAGGAGACCAGATCTTGGCCATCAACGATGAGGATGTGAGTGAAGCCCCCAGAGAGAGATTCATCGAGCTTGTCAGGTGAGGACAACACTTGTCCCTCATCGCCTCTGGGGAGGGGCTCATGCCAGGCTGCTGTGCCCGTGCCAAAGCCTTGGGGTGTCAGTGCACACCCGTGGTCACTGCTGGGGTGGGGAATTCTCAGCCTGAGCAGGGGGAGCGCCTTGGAGCAAGTGCCATAGCCATTCCCAGCTGGCCAAGAAGTGGGGAAGTCTCCACAGCCACATTACCGAGCACCCCAAGGAGCCCACACAGGTCCCGGCCACCCCTGGGCTGGAAAGGGTGGGATGTGCTCTCAGTAGCCAGCTGCACGTGTTGAGGTCCATCACCGTAAGGTCCCATCCATCTTCATTTCTTCTTTCTGTCACAGGAAGGCCAAGGACTTCATCATCCTCACAGTCCTGCACACCCACCAGGTGAGACTGGCAGGGCCACGGCCGGCTCCAGGGGAGCCAGCACAGGGGTGAAAAGCCCTTTTGGAGACTGAGGCGGGGTCCCTGGAGACCCCAGGAGACCACTCAAGCAGCTCAGCTGATTTGTGACCCGTGTCCCACCACCCCAAGGCTCTTCCAAGCTGTTGGGTCTGAGAGCTGACGCGGCCCCTTGGGGTCAGTGGGTGTGTGGCCATCTCCCTGTCCTTGTCACCAGGAGGGAGGGAGGAAAAGTAACCCCAAAGCCACACGGTTTGCTGAGGACATCAGCTGTGTCTGATGGAGTAAGCCATCGTGCCGGAGGCGGCAGGGAGGGGCCGCTGCAGGCTCGGGAGTCCCCGGGGAGCTGCGAGGGCCGGGCTGCTGGAGGTGCTGCTGGTGCTGCTGGTGCGCTGGGGCTCGGCGCCCGTGGCACCGGGGCAGAGTGAGCTGTCACGCCCCAGGCACCGTCTGTGCTTCACCGAGTCCTTTGATGTCGGGGAAGGAGAGAGGTGTGAGAGCTCCCCTGTGCTCCCCTCCTCTCCAGGAAGGAGATGCCCCCACCCAGCGCTGCTCCGTCAGGAGCGGGGCCATGTGCCACGCTCCAAAAAAGCTTTTTTCCTCCTGGCCAGGGACGGCTGCCAGCCAGGACAGGCGGCTCAGCTGGTGCTGGCACCCTCAGACACGCACAGCTCTGTGGCACGACTGTCTCTGTGCTGCAGTGTGTGCAGGCACTGCCACCAGAACACCCTGCAGGGGTGCCCGGGCTCCTGCCCTCTCCCCGCGGCTGCACACCCACATCCGAGGGGTTCATCTCTCCCATCCCAGCGGTGCCAGTGCCTCCGAGCGAGACCTGGCTGGCACCTGCTGCAGCTCAGGCTGCACAAGGGGTGCCAGGCACAGGTGCTCACTGGTGGGCTGCAGCCTCCCTGTCACGCTGATGCTGCTGGTGTGACTTCAGCAGCTGCCGCTCGTCGTTCTGGCCCTGCCTGCAGCCAAGGGGATCTGCTTTCCACCCTCCCCATTTCATGGTTTGCTGCCCACTCCCCATCACCACGCTGGCTCCAGAGGGGTTTCCTCCAGGCCCTGTGTCTGGCTTTCCCCACACCACGGCTCTGAGGGCAGGCAGGTGATTTACCCAGTGCTCTCTTTCCAGTCTCCCAAATCCGCTTTCATCAGCGCAGCCAAGAAGGCGAAGCTAAGGTCCAACCCGGCCAAAGTCCGATTTTCAGAGCAGGTGACGGTCGGCGAGACAGACCCAGTAAGTCCTGCCCTGCCTTCCTCCGTGCTTCACCCCCCTGAGGTGTCCTCAGGGCCATGGGGTGTGAGGTGGTTGGGGGCCACAGGGCTCCTCTGCCCTGATTTGGGCAGCTGTCTGGCCTGGGGAGCCCCACACTTGGGCACAGTCAGTGTGCTGGGTCACTGCTGGGGGGACTTTCTGTGATCCTCCCCTGTCCCTCTGATGGAGCCCCAAAAACTGGCCTTAGAAACCTGGTCTTAACTGAGTCCTCCTGGGCACCCAGGGGAGGCATCCAGGCAATGCCAGTGCCTGCCCTAGGGAAGGTCTGTGGCTTCCAGCCCGATGCCAAAGGCTTTGAAGTGCCTGTGTGTGGGGCAGGGTGACCAGGGCGCTGCTGCATGGCTGTGGAAGCTGAAGAGTTCCAGCCCAGTGCTTTTATCTCTTAATTGCAGAAAGGTTTTATTAACAACAAAACAAAACTGAGAAAAAAAAAAGCCCTGTAAAGTGCTTCTAGCACGTTCTATTTTTAAGCAAAATCAATTAGGTAATTATCTGATTGAAATGCTTCTCACTAAATAAAATCAGCCTTCTCCCAACTTCCTGCAGAGGGGATGTGCAGGCTTGAGGGGGGATAGGCTTGGGGTAAGGGTCAGGAAAAGGGGGGATCAAGATCTCTGAGCCACCCCAGCCATACCTCCCTTCTGGGACACCAGCTGGGGAGCGGGACAGGCTGCCAGGCATGGGCACTGGGATGGGCAGGACAGAGCAGGATGCTCTGTTCCCGCTGCAGCTGCTGGGAGCTGAGGAGGTGAATCTGTCAGGCAGCTCTGAATTGCCTCAGCTCTGCGCTTCTTGATGGCTCGACAAGAATGCAGGGTTTTCGGGGGAAATGTGCCTCTCAGCACAAAAGCCCGGAGCAGCAGAGGATGCCGCGGGCGCTCCATCACTGACACTCGTTCTCTCTGCCCACCCTCCCTCCGTCTCTCCGCGCCCCACACCCTCCTCGCCTCCCCCTCTGCCGGCCCCACATGCCAGGACATGTTGAAGAAAGAAGCTCTCCTCCTCATTCCCAACGTGCTGAAGGTTTTCCTGGAGAACGGGCAGATCAAATCCTTCACGTTCGATGGCCGAACCACTGTGAAGGTGAGCCCGTGCGCTGCCCCCGCGGCGCCCTGACGCTCCTCTCCTCCCACCTGCCCCATCCATTCTTCCTCTCCTGCCTCCCATGCACGAACACCGCAGCAGCGCTGGGCTGGCTGCTGGCGTGATGGATGGCCACAGACAAAGCCCCAGACGCTTTGCAGCTGGCACGGATGGGCCTTTGCTGGCTCTCTATCTCTCTCTCCTGGCTTCTCTCCTTGCTCTGAGCCTGCCCTCCAGCCAGGGTGGATGCTCCTGCGAGTCCCCCTGCCAGGCCCAGCTCCCTGCAGCCCCCCTCAGCAACACCACGGTGTTACCCGAGGTGCTGGCGGCCTGGCTGCTGCTCACTGCAAGGTCACTGGGTACCATCCCGCGGCCCCTCTCAGCGCTGCCGATGCCAGGGAGGGCTGGGCTCTCAGCCAGGTGCCAGCTGCCCCTCGGGAAGCAGCCAGTGCCTCGCACCCAAGCCTGTCCGTGGCGTTTGCAGGACGTGATGGTGACATTGCAGGACCGCCTGTCGCTCAGACACATCGAGCACTTCGCCCTGGTCCTGGAGTATTCCAGCCCGGAGCAGAGCCACCGCTTCCTGCTGCTCCAGGACAAGCAGCCGCTGGCCCACGTAAGCTGTGGGGTGTGGGAGGGTGTTGGGATGGCCGTGGTGAAGGGCTAGGACACAGAGAGCCTCTGCTTCCCCCAGTGTGTGGGGCTTGGCGGGGGCTGTGCAGTGGCACGGCCTCTCCTTGCCTCTGGCATGGTCCTGCAGGCTCAGGGGTGAAAAGGGTGGCACAAGAGGGAGACAATCAGGGTTTTACCCATCCTGCACTGACAGCACCACGGAGCTGCTCTGTGCTCCAGCCTGGGTAGCTGCAGACAGCACTCATGAGCATCCTTGGCTGGGAGATCCAGGAAGCTGGCGCTGCACAGAACCAGGGATAAAATGGGGATCACGGAGCAAACATTAGCCTGAGTGGCATAAACCCCACAGCACCAGGCAAAGCTGTCACACCAAGGAAAGCTGGGATGTTCCCGGGATGAAAGGTGGTGCACGGAGGAGAGAAATCCAATATCACCCCAGAAGAGAGGAGAAGGGGTGTCCTGCCCTGCAGCCAGTGGTTCCTGGGCTCACCGCTCCCCTCTGCTCCTGCCACAGGTTGTGCAAAGAACACACTACCACGGCATGAGATGCCTCTTCCGCGTGAGCTTCTTCCCCAAGGACCCCGTGGAGCTGCTGCGCCGGGATCCTGCAGCTTTCGAGTACCTGTACATCCAGGTAGGGGGCTGGGAGCCAGAAGTGCTCATGGCCCACACGTCTGCCAAGGCTGGGCCGTGGGGAGGCACCCCTCGGGGTGGCAGTGCCCTGTCCCTGTGGCTGTCTGAGGACACCCCTCCTCCCTCCCGCAGAGCCGCAACGATGTGATCAGAGAGCGCTTCGGCACGGACCCCAAGCCGGAGATGCTGCTGGGGCTGGCTGCCCTCCACATCTACATCACCGTCTCAGCCACCCACCCCAGCCAGAAGGTCTCCCTCAAGAACGTGGAGTGAGTCCTCCTCCCTGTCCCCATGCTTCTGCACAGCCCTCCTCTGTGTCCCTTCCCTGTGCCCCTGGGGTGCTCCCAGCAACATTTTGGGGTGCGGAGCACGAGGTGCCCTGAGAGCACCGCCCAGGGGCTTGGCAGCAGTGACACACAGCCCCTGGGGTTCTGTGAGACCCCCTCACACTGACACCCACCTGCATGCAGCAGCCAGGGCTGGGGACATTTGCTGTGAGCCCGGGATCATTTCCATGGGAGCCCTGGCTGATTTTCCACCGGCACCCAAGGCAAGGAGAAGGCTCTGTGGCTGTGTAAGCTCAGCCTGTCACCACGCTGTGCAGCCCTGGCTCAGCCCTCTCACAGCTCCTGGGGCACCTAAACCCATACCCAACCCAGGTTGGCCTTGCTCAGCCAGCACAGGGAGGGGTCACCCTGAGAGGACCCCAAAAGAGGTTTGGGAATTTGCCCTGCATCCCCTAAGCTGACATGAAGGTGGGTGGGAGCTGGAGTCAGCTGCAGAGCGTGGCACTGCTGTTTCCCAGCCTGATGCTGGGAGCTGTGACACCATCCCGGGGTCCCATCCCCTTGGGGACCCGGTCCAGGGGCTGCAGCTGCTCCGGCTGTGGCACCGAGGAAGTGCTGGTGTGGCTCCAGCTCCCTCTGATGGCAAGAGGATGCTCTGGGACAGTTTTCTGTCCCTCTCTGCCCGCTGGCAGTGTCTCCCACCCGGCAGCTCATGCAGGCTTCCCTCCCCACAGGAAGGAGTGGGGCCTGGAGCCATTCCTGCCCCCCTCGCTCCTGCAGCTCATCAAAGAGAAGAGCCTCCGGAAATCCCTCTCGCAGCAGCTCAAAGCCCATCAGCACCAGCCTGGCGGCACCAAGGTGAGCCCAGCCCTCACAGTCCCTGCTCAGGGCTGGTGGGGTGGCAGCCTGCCCTCCACCCCAGCCTGTTGTCCCCAGCTGCTCGGGGACTCTTGTTATTCAACCCCCTGGGATGGGAGATCAATCCCAGAGAGCCAGGTAGACACCCTCCCTCTCAAATCTGCTTTCGAGAGCTGATCTGGATTGCAGGGAGTGCAGCGAGGATCAGGGGCGAGATCAGCTGAAGCTCGGCTGATGTGGCACACATCAGCTCATTGTTATCTCTGCTCCTGGGCTTGGAAAGCTCCAGAGGTGGCTGCTGAGCCACCGCTTTGGTCCCTGCAGCCTTCTCAGCTCCCCAGGGAGGGTTGTACATCAAGCACTGGGGCTCCTTCCTGGCTGTGCCTCTGCTCTGAGTTACCTCCTCTCTGCCCAGGATGGCAGGGCAGTGGAGACCCCCCTCACCCACGGCTCAGACTCGCTGCCAGCACAGCCCGTGCCCAGAGCTGTCTGGCCACTTGCTGTGCCCCGCTGCTTGAGAGCCCCGACGTGTGCCCCAGCCTCTTGCATCTCTTCCCCCTACGCTCACGGTGATCCCCCCTGTGATGTGTTTTGTCAGGTCTCCACAGCCCAGGCAAAGCTGCAGTACCTGAGGATCCTGAACGAGCTGCCGACCTTTGCCGGGGTTCTCTTCAACACCGTGGGGCTGGTACGGTAATTCAGGCTGGGCTGGGCGGTGCCTGCTCCTGAGTGTGTGCTGGGGGGGGGCCAGGGGACATGTGGATCCCACAGAAATGACTTCCCTCAGTCTCTTGCTCTGCCCTGCTGAGCTCCAAGCCCACCCAGAAAAGCCTTTGGAGCCTCTGCTGTCAGCAGGGTGGACCTTCAGCTCTGCAGGGTCAGGGTCTGCTCTGTTCTTGCCGGCCTGGTGGGCAATGAGACGACGTGCTCAGTGAAGCTGGAGTAGTTTCAGGCATGTGTTTGTAACTCCATCGTGCCCTGGGACATCCTGCCATCTGTCCTGGAGGAGGGCCACTCCTGGCAAAGGCCACCATGTCCCCTGCTTGCCCACACAGCCCTGGCTGGGCTTGGCTGCCTCTGTCACAGGTGCTCCGGCCTGATCACTGCCACAGTGCTCCTGCATCTCCACTGCTCACCCAAGCCACCTCCCTTTCTCCCCAGCAGGACAAAAGCCACCAGCCCAAACAGGACCCCACTGCCTGGCTCACCCCTTCATCCCTCCTGCTCCACCTCCCACCCAGGGGTCCCCATGTGGGTGTCACCTCTCTGCCATCCTTTCCTTTACCAGGCACTCCCCTGGCTTCCCGTGCTTTGCCTGCTGGGTTCCATCTCTGGCAGCCCTCGGTCTGCTCTGCCCCCTCACCTCACAGCTCGAAGGGCTGCCTGCAGGAAATGAGTGCAGGCACAACCTCGTGGTGTCTGGCTGGAGCCATGGCAGAGCAGTCAGAGCCTGCTCCTGACACTGCCTGGGTAGACAGCATTTTTTATCTCTGACACCAAAGCAATGCCTCTGAGCCAGCCTGTGAGTTGAATTGTGCTGAAGTGGTAAAAAGTATTCCCTTATTATCTCCTGCAATGGTCTGCCCGGCTCCTCTCCTCCTCCATGCCTGGCTTGAAGCATCCTTTTAGATCAGAGCAAGAAACATCCCAATTTCCAGTCAAGGCTTTGGTCTTTCTTCTTTTCTGAAATACATTCACTCCCTCCTTTGCTTCCTTCTCTCGGAGGCAATGTCAGATCAGGCAGATTTGTAACACACTCTCCCTTCAGTGCAGTGACACCAGCGAGCCTGAATATTTCATGTGGACAGTCAGTTCAGAGCTTTACTTTTCAACAGCCTCGGCATCCTGCACACCACTCCCAGCTCTGCAGAGGGGCTCAGGGAGGCAGGCTGCTGGCACCAGCCTTACCTACTGCTCTGCAAAAGCCATCCTAGACCTGGCCAAGTTGCCAGCACTGAGGCTGGGCTCCACGGAGAGAGCCAGGTGCAGCCTGTGCAGCCCCGGGGTGTGTTTGTTCACCCCTGTCTGTCTCTCCCTCTCTCTCTCCATGTGCCTGTGCCACCAGGACGAGAAGCAGCCGGCCACCACCCTGCTGGTGGGACCCCGGCACGGCATCAGCCACGTCATCGACCTGAAGACCAACCTCACCACGGTGCTGTCGGAGTTCAGCAAGGTCAGCAAGATCCAGCTGTTCAGGGAGAACCAGGGCGTGGCCCGGGTGGAGACGAGCATCCTGGATGCCAAGGTAGGCGTGGGTGCCGTGGGGGCAGACACCGGAGAGAGGGGCGGAGATGAGGTTGGGGGTTTGGGGCCGGCCTTTGAGGGGATTCACGTCACCAGTGTGTGCTGGAGAATCTGCCTGGGGATTCCTAGAGACTCCAAAGCCCCTTTCACACCGGGGTCTGCAGCATCTCCCCTGCTGGCCTGACTCCTTGTGCCTTACGGGCAGGAATTGCTGCCGAGGGTCACAGGGCAGGCGTGGTGGCACTCTGGCCATGACCCAGGGTCACAGGGCAGGCGTGGTGGCACTCTGGCCATGACCCAGGGCCACAGGGCAGGCATGGTGGCACTCTGGCCATGACCCAGGGCCACAGGGCAGGCATGGTGGCACTGTGGCCATGACCCAGGGTCACAGGGCAGGCATGGTGGCACTCTGGCTGTGACCCAGGGTCACAGGGCAGGCATGGTGGCACTCTGGCTGTGACCCAGGGTTACAGGGCAGGCGTGGTGGCACTCTGACCATGACCCAGGGTCACAGGGCAGGCATGGTGGCACTCTGACCATGACCCAGGGGCACAGGGCAGGCATGGTGGCACTCTGACCATGACCCCAAACACCTATCTAATGGTTCAAGCAGGGTCCTCAGGGCAGATGGGGTGACACAGGCCAGGCAGGTAGCAGGACCCTTTGGAGGCAGGACAGCACCTCCCCTCTGCTCAGGGCTGGCGAGGAGCAGTACACAGCCACACCTGAGCTGGGTGCAGCTTTTGGAGGGGACTGGGAGGTTTCATGCATTAGTAGCACTTGTGGAACTTGTCCAGCCAGGCAGGATTGTTGAATAAAGTGGAAATGAAGGGAAGGGGGTGTCAGGCTGAGTGTGAGAACACATCACTGTGTGTCCCTGGCCCAGTAGCCACCCTCTGAGTATCTTGCCAGCTGCTCCCGTTATCCTCCCCTCAGCCCCCAGAGCCCTCCTTGGCATTCACGCCCTCCTGAGCCCTGTGTGTCATCATCCCCATCTCCTGCTGGTTGTTGTGTGGTGTTGTGCTGGTTCTGATAGTCAATCCCCATGGCCAGGCCCTGCCACCCCTCCTCACCCCTCGTGGGTCCCAAACCCCCCAGGAAAACTGTCAGCAGTACAGCAAGATCTTTATTTACTTCTTTGGTGCCTGGTCCAGCACCCACAAGATCCTGAGGAGATCTTGCACTGGCCTTTGCTCAGGTTTTTAACAAGCTGGGCCATGTCCCTGGCAGACTCCAAGGCAGATAGCTGCGTGCTTGCTGCAGGGCACCCTCGGTGTCACTGCCTCCCTGCCCCACGGGGAAGGACAGCTGAGGGGCAGAGATTGCACAGATAAAATGCCAAGCCTTGTCTTCTCCCCTCCTCCCACTTCCAGTTCAACAGGACAGAGTTAGGACTGAGTTTGGGTAGATTAGTCAGGAGCAGTGCTGGGCAGAGCCTGTCTGGGGCAGTGGAGCCAGGGCTCTGTGGGGTGTGGAGGTGCTGCTGCACAGCACACGGGTGTACCTGTTTGAGCTCTCTGAGCCTTTGGCTGTGGGTCAGCTTTCCTGCATTCATCCCTTTTTGCCTCCAAGACTGATGGAGCTGAGCTGCTTTGCCAGCTGTCTCTGTGTTTCCTCATCTCCTGCAAGGTCTCTGAGCCTCAGCCCTCTCCACAGTGCCTTCCTTGCACTGTTTCAGTCGTGGTCTCACAGATGCAATCATGGTGGATTTGTTTAGGATTCTCCTGCTGCCTCCTGCCCTGGTGGATTTTAGCACTTTCTCCCACCAGGCTCATTAATTCCTCCGAGTCTGTTTTCCTGCTGCTGCTGCTGTGCCTGGTCCAGTAGCTCTGCTAACCTGCAGTAACACCCCAGTAGCCCCTGCCAGAGCCACGTTAATCCTCATCCCCTCTGCTTCAGCTCTCCCCTCCAACAGCCTCATCCTTGAAGTCCCTTTTTTGCATTCATCATTCAGCGGGTATTTGGCCAACTGTAACATTTTTAACATTCCCTCTTCTGCATCTCACCGAGGTCAGCTGCTGTGCAGTTAAAGCCTTGGTGTCCTCCTGTGCCTGTCCCAACCCTCCAAAGCCCTCACCCTCCCCTGCTGCAGCCTGGGCAGGTGGAAACCCTCCTTGCCCAGCCCCTCCAGCTGCCTGGGCTGTGCAGGAATCCAGCGATTTTATTCCTTACAGAGCAGGAATAACCAAGGGATGTTGCCTGCACCGTGAGTAACCCTGCTGATTCCTCCTGCTGCTCACGCCCCTCGGGTTTGTGTGTATAAAATCAGCATATTAATGCATTAATAACAGGCTGGCCATGACCCTGTCACTGCTCGTGGCTCACTGCGAGTGCTCTGAGCATGGCTGGCCCCACTGTCACCTAGCTTCGTGGCACTGGGCTGCTGCTGTCCCCTCCCTGGCGTGGAAGAGAGCACTGTTCCCCCCAGCACAGACTGGCCACAGGAGGGACAGATGCTCTGGAGGCTTAGGTGATGCTGGCATCCATCTGCTCTAAATTAGGTGGCAATTCCCACGCAGCTCGTCCACAGCTCCCGCAGTGCTGCTCCCCACAGCCATTCTCCGCAGCAAAAACCCACTCTGTGCCACCAGCGGCCCTTGCCTGCTGCGGGAGCAGACTTTCTCCCGTGACCCTGCTATCCAGCCCCCCAGATGCTGGAGAAAAGCCAGCTCACTGGAGTAAGCCAGCTCACGCACTTCCTGCGAGCACGTCCGCGTGCACGACGGCTTTATCTCCATGAGAAATTCCAGGCAGCTGCCTCTGGCCATCACAAGCCCCTCTGCCTGCCTGGAGTGGAGTGGAGCAAGCACCCCATTTGTGGATCTCGGCAGGCTCAACAGCACCGTGCCAGGGCAGAGGCTGCTGTTATCTGTCTTCATTTAGCCATTATCCAGAGGGCTGGGTTTTAAAGCCAGAATGTCTGCTCCAAAATGAGGCATATGCTAATCCCACGCAGGACAGCGATGGATGAGGCAGGCTAAGAAAAGCAGGCAAAGAGATCATTACCTCACAGTGCTAATCTGCTCTCTGCAATTATTCTATTGCGCTGAACGTGTCGCTGGCTAAAGCCCTAGGTTGCAAATCAATCTGTTTCTGCTGTGAGCTGCAAACCATTAGAGGGCTCAGAGTAGTGTCCTGACTGCTCTGGGGACCTGTCAAATCCAAATCACCCTTGGGAGCCTGTCAGAGCTCCATGGACTGCAGTGTAGGAGGGGATGTCCCCCCGGGCTATTTCACCCTGGTGCCTGGCACTGCTGCTGCCATGGGATGCTGGTGCTGGGGCAGCTCCCAGCCTGAATCTGTAGGAGGTGCTCGCTGAGTTACTGTGGAAACACAGATGGTCAGTGACGGTTTAGGGGTTTGTGCAGAAAGACCATCTTGGATTTCCAAGTGTAGTTAAAGTGATGGGTTAAAAAAGGGGTCAGGTCACGGAGCAGCCCTCGGCTGGGAGGTCTGAACACCCTGACCAAACCAGCCAGCACAGTCCAGACATCCCTATCTGCTGCTCACCTGCAGCCACAGCCCAGACTCACCTGCCAGGAGGGAGCTGGGGGAGATTTTCAGGTAACAAACAGGCTTGAGGAGATCGTAAACCATTTGCATTTATTTCGGGTGGAAAAGAAATACTGTTTGTCTTATGAATTATTCACTAGGTAGTTAACTGGTTTGTTTTGGAGCTTTTCCATCCTGGGCTTCAATTTCTGTTTGAAACAGCCCATTTGGGATACAAACGCAGGGCTGGTACCTCTGCTTTGCCTTCTTTAGCTTTTTGCCACTGTGACTGTGGCAAGAGGGGGGCAAATGCTGACAGAACTCCTCAGAGAGGAGCTGTGCAGCCTCGGGACAGAAGAACAAAAACCTCCAGGCTTCTGCTGCTGGTTCCAAGGATTTTTGTTCCTTGCAAGGTCTGTGAGAGCTGCTGGGAGGACAGGAGCAGGTTTTGTCTCAACAGTCACGGAGGGAGCGAGGCAGTTTTGCTTGGGAATGCTGAGAAAGTTCCCAGCCTGCGGCTGGGGGCAGGACCACACGTCCCCAGCTGCACTGCAGTGGTGCAGGCGGTCATTTTGCAGGTTCCAGTGGTCATTCTCACCTGAAAAAGCCTCCTTTCTGCTGGGGCTGTTGCTTCTCCATTCTTCCTCTTCTTGTTTGGGCACTGATTGTGGAGCTCATAGATTGGCTGGGGGCAGGGAGGTGGCACAAGGTGTCTCCTGTGATCTTTACGCATTAAGTGCAGCTTGCCAGGTTCGGGGATGCCCTGCATCTCCCAGGGGCTTCCCCCTCCTGCTGGGACCAGCATTTGAGAGTGGCCAGTGCTTCTGAGCCAGCTCAGGAGCGAGATTCAGGCGTGCATCTCCCCTCCTCCCCAGCGCAGCACTGCAAAGTCCTCTTCCACCTCCTGGTACCTGAGGAAGGACAATGTCAGCATCTCCTGCCTGGTGATGCCTTAGGTTTTAACTCTTATATTTTTCAAAATTCTGCATTCCCAGTGTGTGCCTCTGAGCTGCCTTGCAGCCTGTCAGCTGCTGCTCTCTCATGCTCACACAGACATAACAAAGCCTCTCCAGGCCTGCTCTCCAAGGACACCCAGCCCGTCCCAGGCCCAAAATGTGTAACCCAGCACCTTGAGAAGGGGGGCGAGCTGAGGGGCAGTTCCATCATTAGCTAAAGTTTAATTGGCCAATTTATGCTGATCTGCAAATGGCCCAAACCTGTAACAGTGTGAAGAACTCGTGACTCGGGGTCCATCTCGGGTGCAGCCTTTGGCCTGCCCAGGGTGTGCCTCTGAAGGCCTTTCCAATAAATATCCACCTTTATTCCCTTACTCCTGTCTAGTCTCTGTTTCCAGGTTGGCCTTTTAGGCATCACTGGCACCTGGACAAGCCTGGCAGCCCCAGTGGGGCACAGGGGGGTGACTGCTCCCCCAGGCTCCCCAGTGCAGGAGGTGTGGGGGGAGCAGCTCAGCTCCAAGCTCAGCCCTGGCTGTGGGGCTCCGCAGCTCCCGCAGGAGCGAAAGGTTTGTTCTTCCTGAAATGCCTTTTCCAATGGAGCATTTCTCCTTCCTAATTTACACAGCTGCACACCGCTGGGCTTTTTTTGTTATTAACAGTCTTGACATTGGAAGAAAGGCTGCTGAAGCACTCTGAATGCGAATGAGAGAAGAACGCTTGGGGGACAGCCGGATCGCCCGAGCCTGGACAGCGTCTGCAGCTCAGCGGAGGAGCTGTCCCAGGCTGTGCCCGGTCCCTCTGCCGGGCAGGAGCCCACGGCGCTGGCTGCTCGCCAGCCGCAATTCAATCAAAGGCATCGGGGTAATTGACTTAGGTCTCCCAGCAGGGCCTGCAGCCAGCCGGCGCTTAAGCCGAGATCAAGACTTGACAGAGGAAAGCAAAGGAAAAATTAATTCAGAAAGGTCCCTGGCTGCTGCTGCGCCTGGAGTCTGGGTGCTGATGTTGGTGTCCCAGGGCTCCCGGCGTGCTTCCAGCCTGCCATGGGAAAAAAAGCACGCCGTGCCCAGCTGGGGTTCAGCCCTCTCCTGTCCCCGTGGAAGGAGCCAAGGAGCCCGTTCCTCTCACAGGTGAAGGGATGGTGACCCCTCTGAGACTCTCCTGCTGGAGCCAGCCCCAGGCCTGGCTGTGCTCCCCTGAGCTGATCGTGGCAGGGATGTGCCGTGGCGCTGAGCCTGGTGCCCGATGCGTATTTGCCAAACTCTGGGCTGAAAACAGCGGGGAGCCCCATCAAAGTCACAAGGGCAGGCGAGGCTGACATTCCTCCCGCTCCTGCAAGCACTGACTGAAGCCCCCGAGATTTCTCCTACAGGAGGAGCGAGGCTTTGCAGTGACAGTGGGCCAGCAGGCTCTGGTTCCTTACACCGAATTAATCTTTATTTGCATTAAGCCATTCTGAAACGCTGTCATCTCGTGGGAGAGAGGGAGGGATTGGGAATTCCTTTGGCTCAGTTACCTGGGTGGGAAGGGCAGACGCAGATCCCTGCTTGCAGTGGGATGTAAAGCGAGGGAATGGGATGTAAAGCGAGGGAATGGGATGCAAAGCAAAGGAATGGGATGTAAAGGAAGGGAATGGGATGTAAAGTGAGGGAATGGGATGTAAAGCAA
>VXBT01006754.1:83917-109163 GCA_013400235.1 Oriolus oriolus
ATTTTAAGGATAGGAATAGGATGTAAAGCGAGGGAATGGGATGTAAAGCAAAGGGATGGGATGCAAAGCAAGGGAATGGGATGTAAAGTGAGGGAATGGGATGTAAAACAAAGGAATGGGATGTAAAGGAAGGGAATGGGATGTAAAGCAAGGGAATGGGATGTAAAGCAAAGGAATGGGATGCAAAGCAAAGGAATGGGATTTGAAGCAGAGGAATGGGATGTAAAGCGAGGGAATGGGATGCAAAGCAAAGCACTTCCCATCTCCAGCGCCACCCAAAGCGCTGCCTGCGGGCACCCAGGACAGGAGCCAGCCAGAAACAGGAGAGGCAGACAACATGTGGAGAGGATGAGTTTCCAAGCCTGCAAAGCCAAATTTGATTTGTTCATTAAAATTAAAAAAAAAAAAAAAAAAAAAAAAAAAAAAAAAAAAAAAGGAAAAAGAGAGAAAGAAACCCCAAACCCAACCAAAAAAAGCAGCCCTCTAAGGAAGGAGAGACCTGCAGGTCTATCCAAGGCAAGGCCCTTATTGATCAACAAGTGGGAAGCAGTGGTCCTAGTCACGAGCAGTCTGGTATTGATAGAGCTGAGTTAATAATGCTTAAGGGGAGAGAAGGAAAGGTCAATGTAGAAGTGAAAAATTGACTGCTGCCTCATTAGGCCCGGGTGCCTATATTATTAAATAAAAATTTGGCAGTGCACCTCAAGTAAACCAAGGAACATAAATTATGTAAATTCATCTCCCATCTTTCTGCTGTGCTGCATTAAAGGAGGCAGGGTAAGACCCAAAGTACATGATAAAGGGGGGAGATTAAAAGGAAATGCATATAAGCTTAGAGGTTATAGTATAAATAGATTGGGTCATAAATTAATTTCAATACGAGGACTGTTAAAATCATCCAGCATAACCCTGGCCAGAAAATTTCCTCCAGACCTTTGTCTGAACAAGAAAATACCCTCCAGAAGGACACTGAGGTCTCATTTAAAGGCAGGGCATAATAGAAAAATAACTTTATCATTACAAGTTAATGCAAAAGTCATTTCTTCTATCCGGTATAAATGTATTTTGTTTTACTTAGCAGAGAGACTGGTTGTCAAGCAGGACACTTTGAGTGAAAAAGTGTCCTTTCCTCATGAGGCCTAGAAAATCTGGGAAACCATTATGAGTGAAAGATCAAACCATCAATAATTTCAGGCTGGCATTGCACATTTAGATGTAGAAAGAGCATCCTTGTTAAAATTTGATTCTTTACGTGTTGGCACATTACAGGTCAGAGGTGAACCTTTACCTGGGCATCCCATTGGGAACCTGATGTTTGGCATTTTTACAGCAGTAGGATTATCCCAGTAAGTTTGCTTCTGTGTACAACTTAGAGTTTTCACCCTAAAGGTGCTGCTGGCCTGACAAAACACAGACAGGCATTTCTGCTTTGCCCTCCCGAGGAAGCAGAGCCATGGGGGCCACTGAGGTGCTGTAGCAGCAAGAATGTGCCTGTGAGAATGAGGAAGAGGATGGGCTGGTGGGCATGAAATAGGCCAGAGGTGCGTGGTGGGAGGACAGTCAGGGTTTATCCAGATTAATAATTTGTTCCCCACCAGTGATTAACATCATCTCCTGATTAGCAGCTGGGAAAGAGGGTTCTGCTCCTTGCAGCCACAGTGCTGCCAGGGCAGGGGGCAGGGCTTAGAGGAACAGCACTGCTTTGCCCCTGCTGCGTCCCTCCCTGCCTTCTGGCTGCTCACAGAAGTCTCTGCCCTCCTGCACCACTGGGTTCAGAAAACTTAGGAAGATTCATGCTCTTTGAGGTTGCTGCCTTTTTGTCAGGTTGGGTTGAGATTGAGCAGCGAGTTGAAAAACCTGCAGGGAGACACAGGGATGTCGCAATGAGCCCCAGCCCCGTGGGCACCAGGCCACTCCTGACCACAGGCACGAGCCCTCACTGCCTCTTGCAGGATGTTTCCAAGGAAAAGAAGGTGAATCCCATTTGCCAGAAGCCATGGGTGTCGCAAGGAAGCCCAAAGCACAGGCTGCAGTCATGAGTTGTTCTTCTTTAGAGCAGCTCCTTGCAAAGCCGCCCTGAAGTTGCCATCTAAAACCCTCAGCACCATGAGTTGGAAATGTTTCATGCACCTGTTCAGAAAGTCAATATTTGCTCAGCTCGCCCGTGCCTGGCTGTCTCCACACCATCTCATTTGCCTTGCCCACGTGGAACAGGGTGACCAAGGTTGCCAGTGCCTAAAAATAACACCTCCATTAGCTGCCACCCCCGATACCTCCTCTTTCTGGAGTGATTTCCCAAAGGAACAGGGCTGCTGCAATTGTGTTGTCTCTTTGCCTCTTGACCCCATGAATCGCTTTCAGATCTGCTGGTCGCTTTCGGGGGGATGTGGCACCAGGGTGGACATCTCAAAGGCAGCTGAGCTGTTGCAATCTCAGCAAAACTACCTAGTGGAGTGGAAGAGAGAGACTCAGTCTTGTGGGAAACGCTCAGATCCTGTGCCAGACCTCTGTTAGTGAGCAGCAGAGAAGCCACCAAGGCCAAGGGAGATGCACAGCCGGACTGCAGCAGCTTTGCTCACAATCACTGTCTTCGTAAACAGCTCAGTGTCTCTGTAAACAGCTCATAATCCATGAGCAGGACAGAGCCCCATGGCACTGTGGGCTCCCAGGCCAGGGGGAGATCACCAGAGTGCAGCTGACAGCACGGCTGGATGGCTCCAAGCTGCACCTGAAGTGATTTAATCTCTAATAACAATATTTGAACGCTTGACAATTGAACAACTCTCACACAGCTTCTCTGTCAGTATATCAGAGTAATCTTTTCTAAGCTGCAATATTAATCAGGTTTAAGATTCCTCTTTTTCAAAGCAGAGTGCCACAGTTAACCCCAGCATGCCATGCATCAATTCCTGGAAGCCGTTCTGGAGGCTGGACTTGCTTGGAGACCTGGTAGGGAGCCCTCAGCACCCCCGTGTTTCATTTGTAGTCGAGAAACATCAGTCAGGGTTGGTGTATCTCAGTCCTGACGCCCTTCAGGACTGATCCAGGGGCTGCCTCTTGCCAGCAAGAACCTACAGTCCCATCTCTGGATGGGTGGGAGCATCCTGAGGCACAGGCAGCTGAGCAAAGATGGAAATGGGTCTCAGAGATGCTGGTCCCCATCTGGGGCACTGGGGCTGCCCTGGGGGCTGCACGGTGAGCGCTGACAGGGAGGCAGTGAAGGTCCACAACCCTGTGCCACTCTGCCTTGGTGGGATTCACACGTGGTGGAAACTATCCCCTAGTTTCCCCTTTGGAAGGGGATTCTCAGCCCACCTTGGCCTCTTGGTTTAACCTCCCAGCAGTGGGTGTTTGTCAGCCATTGCCTCCCTCCCACCGGGATTTGCTCCCTCCCTTGCTGCTGACACTCAAGACCCTGCAGAACAGAGCAGGGAAAATGCACAAATATGTCCTCATTCAACAGATGGCTTGAAAAACCCAGGAGGGCTTAGCCCTGGGTAGAAGACACTTGTTTTAAGGATGCTGCGTACGCAGAACACATGGTTTCCTTTCATCACTTATGTCAAGACTGGAGCTGGGCTAAGAGGTGTCACCCCCCTCACCACTGCATGCCTGCCTCCTTCGAGCTATGTTGAGAATCTCTTCACTCCTCTCTCTCTCTCTGGCTTGATACTCCCCCTTTGATCCGTGTCATCTCAGGTTTATTTTCCAAGATGCAGAAGGAGCCTTGTCAAGCGGGCCAGGGCAGAGCCTCTCAGCAGAAGACGTTCACTTGTCAGGCTATTTCTCTTCCACATCAAGTTATTTCCTTTCCTTTATCTTCCTGCACAGCAGCCAAAGAGGGAACTTCTTTACCCTAGGAGAAGTCTGCTGCTGCCAGGGGCTGGCATGGCTTGGGGATCGCATGCAGCTCTGCCCGGGGCTGATGGCTTCACACCCAAGTTTGTTGCACTGCATGGTCCAGAGCATGACACTCTGGCCTAAGCTGGGCCTTCCTTTGCCAGAATTGTGGCTTACAAAAGCAAATACTAAGTAGAGCACAAAACTGGCCACTGGGTACCAGGAACCTCTTGTGGTTATAAAACAAGAAAACCAAAATAGCTTTAATGCTTTCCACACTGTGTAGGCTTAAGTGGTTTTTTTTAAAACAGCCTTGGTGTTCCCTGAATGTGGTAAATGAGTCCTGGAGGGCTCTCCATGTGCAAGAGGCTGAGCGTGGCAGGACAGGCAGCCCGAGACAGCAGCAGTTCAGCATCCCCCAGCTGGCTCAGATTCGCCCTGTACCTGGGTACAAAGGTCCTTTAGGTAGGGGTGCTTTGTGCAAGGGGTAGGTGAGGGCAGGAGCTGCCTTTGCCATAAGGCACTGAAGGCACTGTCAATTTTTTTTTCCATCTCAAGGGTCTGTCTTGAGCAGCTCTGGGGGCTCAGATCGAGCGTGGGCCTCTCAGCTGAGCTGTGCTGGCACAGGCTGCTCTGCCCAGCCTGGTCCCAGCAGTGCACAGGACCTCACTGGGTGGGTAAGAGTGAATCCCACCCTGACAGCGTCCCTGGGCTACCTAATCTTCTCCTTGGGACAATCTGGGAGCTGGGAGTTGCACTGTCTGCTGTTAGATTGTGCTGTGAGGTGATATGTGTCACACAGATCATGTCTGAGTTTTATCTCTCTTTAAAGCAAAGATCTTTTTTAGCATGCAGATAAATGCTCTCCTAAAAGGGAAGGCACCATCTGCTCCTAAGCACAAATTTAATTTTCCAAAGGGTTAGGTTTAAATAAGATCCACAGTCTCAGAGTGGTAGCTGTGGGAACCTGTAATGGGGTTTGGCCCCTTTGGCATCTTGCTGGAAGCAGATGCTTTAATTTATGGGAGGGAGAGACACGGTGCCTGCAATGAAAGAGGGGTTCTGGCAGCTGGAGACTCCACAAACTCCCTGCGCTCCTCCTGAGGCCCTGATGGTTGAACAGGGGCTTGCAGGGGGGGCTCAGGGCACTGACATGCAGACAGAGGATCAGGAGGACGTGGGGTGGGGCCCTGCCATGCCCCAGCTCTTCCCTCATCCTTGGGGCAGGGAGCAGGCAGGAATCACAGCAGCAGGCAGGAATCACAGCAGCAGCCAGGCACTCTCCTGTGCACAGCCACTGGTCGGGTGAGCTGGAGCAAGGCCGTGCACCTGGCTGGTTTTCCATGTGGGAGTGCTGGGTGAGTGCCAGCAGCTCACCAGTTCCACCAGTGCTGCCCCCGTGGAGCTCTGGTGCCCCTCAGCTGGGCCAGCAGCCCTCATGAGCTTTGCCTCTCTTGCCTTCCAGCCGCTGGTGTTGCTGATGGAGTGGCCTGAAGCCACCAACTTCGCCTGCCTCATCGCAGGCTACTGCCGTCTCCTGGTGGACTCCAAGAAGATGATCCTGTCCAGGGCCCCCAGCCAGCCGCCCCCGCCTCAGATTATCAAGGCAGGTACGTTTCAGCCTCTGCTTTCTCTGCCAGCCCCTTCCCCAGCCTCCCTCCCCTCCCTCCGCTCAGGGCTCTGCAGCATTAGGAAGGCAAAGGGTTTCTCTGGCATCTCCCCTCTGCTCCCATTCACTCTGAGAACCAGCAGGCTCCCTCTTTAACCAGAAAGCAAGGAGCAAGGAGACAGGTCCTCATTTTGGATCAGCCAGAATCACTTGTGGTATCAGCTCAGGCCCTAAACACTCACCGCAAGCGTTGCTGTGGCAGCTCCTGGAGCAGCTCCAGGAGGTGCTGTTTGAGAAGACCTGTAAAGCTGCCAGCCAAGCCCTGGGCCCTCACAGAGCAGCCTGTGCGCTGCTGCAGGGATGCAGCACACCTTCCCCGGCTGGCACCCTGCTCCGGACACCGACTGAGTGACTGTGTGCACCCAGGGGACTGCATTCCTGCTGCCTCCGGACACTGCTGCCTCCGTCCTGCCGCTCCGAGCCTCGTGGGCAGCCCTGCGAGCGTGGCTGCTCCGCTGATTCCTAAATCAGGAAGGCTCCTTGCTGTCCCAGCTTTTCAGGGAACAGAAGGCTGGCCTGGACACAGCAGGAGCTTCTGTCCCAACAGGCAACAATGCTGTTCCTTGAGGATGGATTGCAGGCGTGAGTCAACCTCCAAAAAGAGCAATGATTCTCAAGAGTGATTTCAAACAAGAGCCAACCGTGAACTACATGCTGCTGTTCCATGCAGGTGTTCCCATCCAATATATTTTGTATAGGGAAATATAAAATACAGGTTCAGTGGCTGGAGATGGGCAAAATACCAAGCCAGCTGCCTCTGGAAGGTCACTCCCAGACCTCCCAAGTGACGCTGCAGCTCCAGAGAGCTGTGACAAGTCTGCAGTTTAGCTGGCAGTGTCAAAACTCCCTTCTCAAGATGGGCCTGGCTTGGGGAGGTGGGAGTTGTGCAGAGAGCTCACAGGGTCCTTGGGAAAGCTCTTGGTGCCGCTGAGGAGGGCACCCGAACATGGATTTGGCGCATGTGGGAGGACACACTCACAAGAGGGATCAGGAGAGAATCTGCAGCAACCTCAGTGAATCCAGGAAAGGCTGGGCAGGTGATTTTGGTGTAAGTATAAGCGGTCTCCTCTCCTTTCTCCCCCTGTGCCTCTGCCTGACAGCTGTCGCTGTGCTCTGCCCTGGGTGCCCGATGGAAATGTATTTGGTCACATTTTGCTGCGAGCAGAGGGTGTTTGCAGCTTAACTGGTTTAACTGTCATCAGAGTGGTCCCTCCCTGGCTTGTGTCACCCTGCTGTGGGCTACAGGGACACATGGGGCTGTGGGGAGTCAGAGAAGTGGAGAGCATCCCATACCCAAGGGCTTGGAAGGAGGCTGGCAGCACCCACAGTTCCTGGCCCCTCAGGGGATGTCTCAGCATGTGCAAGCAGTGTTTTTCCACACTCGAGCTACTGTGACAATAGCCAGAATTTTTTCCTGAGATTTTGCTTCAGGGCCACGGTCCAAACCTCTGCCAAAAAGGGTTGTAGGTCTTGCCCTGTTCCTGAGAGTCTCAAGAAACCAATGTAACTCTGCAGGGGCAGGAGTGAGTGTGAGAAGGAGTCGCAGTGTGGGTAGGACAGCAGTGGAGCAATGGATTTGTGCCAGCCCCTCTCTGGTTGGCCTGGTCTGTCCTCCTGGGAGCAATGAAAACCTCTGTGACCAGTGGAGCGGAGCAGTTTCCCTGCAGGCCCGGTGCACTCAGCCCAGCCACTCAGGCACCCTTCAGAAGGAGTGAATTTAGAGTGTATTGAGGAGACAGTCTGCTCTCAGTTCTGGTCTCCACAGGGCCGCAGGCTGAGCTGTCAGGAGCTGGGCAGATCACAGGGAGCAGCGACTGCTGATCATTAGCACATCCTTGCAGGAGAAAGCCCCACTGGGATGAATTAAGTTAGCCCAGACTTCCCAGGCTGCAGGCAGACTGTGCCAGAATCTTAAATGTAAAATCAAGCCTTGGCCCATGCTTTTACCTAGGAGAGGAGCACATCCATCTTCCCTGAGGCCCATCAGAGCCTCCTGCTGAACAGCAGGCGTTTTTAGAAATGCACACGCCGTCCGAGTGCTGTCAGTTAGATCCATCTCCCCGCCTTTCCCTGCAGAGCCATATGCCAGAGCCTTGCCCTCCGTTGTGCCATGCTGGACCCACACAGGTGATTCACCTCCCCGTCCCTTCTTCTCCCCGCTCTCAGCATCAGCCATCATCAGCCAAGCAGCTCTGTGCCCTTAGTTGCTCTCTCAGCTCCTTGTCAGGAAGTTTTCTCCCAAAGCATCCTGCAGCTGGATTTTGGATTTTAGGGGTTCGGCCCCGTTCAGCAGCAGGCCTTGGCTTGGCATGGGCAGCCAGCAAACCTCTGCCTCAGCCCTTGCCACCCTGCTACAGCCCACACATCCCCAGCCCACACATCCCCTTGTGCTCCCTCACACAGCTGTAATTTCTGAGCGCTGCCATGGCCAGGAATTAAAGAGATTTTGTTTTTATTGGGATTTTAGCATTGCAGGTGATGAACAGTATAATACAAACATGTGTTTGGGGAGACAAATTGTCCAATTTGTCGAGCTAATGAATTTAATTAGGATTTATTTGATTTAATTTATCCTTGGTAAGACAGAACCTGCATCCCCCGGCAGCCACTCTCAGCACAGCTGCACGATCCAACCCGCAATGCAGACAGATGCCCCTCCTGAGGGATGGACCACTGGCCAGAAATCCAAGCAGTATTTCAGCCACTTTCCATGCACAAGGGAACGAGGGGAGGCTGTCCCTGGGAGTGGCTTAACAGCAAGAGCAACAGGCTCTGTCAGAGCCAGCCTGATCCAAGAGCTGTCAGCCAGACAGAATTAACACATGGATGGATCATGGGCAGCGAGGGACAAGGGGCTGGGGGGTGTCTGTCACTTGAACACAGCCAAACTACAGTGGATGTCTCCCCAAAAGGCAATATTGCTCCACGTTCAGCAGCCTCCTGAGGAACACTGGTTGGTGTGGCCAACGTTACCCAAAAATGGCAACAATTCCTTCTTGCCATGTAAAGTGTGAGCTGGCAGGCTGAGGCTGGAGGTCCTTGTTGGAGCCAGGCTGCTCCTGCTGCCCTCTGGATACAGCTGGTGGATCACTGATGCAGCACCCGCATCCCTGTGTCTCGGTGTCAGCTGTGCTGGCCAGCCCTGCTCTGGCTCTGCCCAGCTCTGCCCCCAGCAGAGGGATCAAGCTCAGGGGTCTGTCCTGGGACCAGGATTGTTTCATGTCTTCATCAAGGACACAGCAGACCAAGAGCACCCTCAGCAAGTTTTCAGACGATACCAAGCTGAGTCGTGCAGTTGAAATGCCTGGGGGACAGAGTGACATCCAGAGGGACCTGGACAAGCTCGAGCAGTGGCCCATGGGAATCCCATGAGGTTCAACAAGGCCAAGTACAAGGGGCTGCACCTGGGGCAGGGCAACCCCAGTATCAATCCAGGATGGGGGATGAACGCATGGAGAGCAGCCCTGCAGAGAAGGATTTGGGGGTGCTGGTGGAGGAGAGGCTGGACATGACCCAGCCATGTGCACTCACAGCCCAGAAAGCCAAGTGTGTCCTGGGCTGCAGCGAAAGCCCTGTGGGCAGCAGGGGAGGGAGGGAGGGGATTCTGCCCCTCTGCTCCACCCTGGTGAGACCCCACCTGCAGTGCTGCCTCCAGCTCTGGGGTCCCCAGCACAGGAAGGACATGGACCTGTTGGAGCAAGCCCAGAGGAAGTCATGAAGATGATCAGAGGGCTGGAGCACCTCTCTTAGGAGACAGGCTGAGAGAGTTGGAGGTTTTAGTCTTGAGAAGAGAAGGCTCCAGGGAGACTTTTTAAAAGGGCCTGTAGCTATAGGACAAGGGGCAATGGTTTTAAATTGAAAGGGAGTAAATTCAGATTAGATACAAGGAGGAAGGGTTTTATGTTGAGGGTGGTAAGGTATAGGCACAGGTTCCCATCGCTTGAAACATTCAAGGTTTCCTTGAATGTTGGACACGGCTCTGAGCAACCTGATCTAGTTGAAGATGTCCCTGCTCATTGCAGGGGGATTGCACCACATGGCCTTTAAATGTCCCTTCCAACCCCTTCTGTGGTGCAGGACATTTCTTCTACCCTCATTCCTGGCAGACAGGCCGAGCAAGTTTTCCAAAGGACCAGCCAGGTGGCCTGACTGTGCTGCAGGGAACACAGGTGTCCCACTGCAGCCCCGTGTGCTGAGGGCTGGAGGGCAGAGAGCACACGGGTGCTTCTCCAGGGTGAGCAGGAGCTTCCCCACGCTGTTTTCCCCTTCATCCGGGTGCTGCTGCTAACGTGCCTGTTGTGGTTTTGGTTTAGATCACATCAACGCACACAACTTCCACCGGCCTGCCACGGCAGGGCACATGGGAAAGAAAGAGAATGGGCTGGTGGGTGGCTCTGCCACTGTCACCGGAGCAGCCGGGGCTTCTGCCACCAGGGCTTCGGACTCGGAGCTCATCCGCTTCTGCTACCTGCACATGCGAGAGCAGAGGAAGGAAAGAGAGAGCGGGACGGATATCAACGAAAACCTGATTTTTTTCGAGGAAACACGTCCCAGGACCAAATCTGACCCCACTTCCAAAAGCTCTGGCCAAGGCTACAACGGGGCAGCCAAAGAGTACGACCCGGACGGCCTTGAGCACGACAGGCACGCGAGCAGGGCCAGGGCACACACCATCGACACCCACCTGCGCAGCGACGCCTCCCACTTCTACTGCGAGTCCTGCCAGGCCAAGATCAAGAGCCGGCTGGCCTCGGGCACGGGGGGCAAGCCTGGCAGCACCCGCGACAACATGGTGGACTTGATGTCGCTGCCCCCTCCCGGGAACGATGAGGAAGAAGACGAGACCACGTCCCTGCTCCCCGCCATCGCCGCCCCCCCTCCCGGCTTCCGAGACAACAGCTCCGACGAGGACGACCCCAAGCGCCGGGCAGCTGCCCAGAGCCAGGAGCAGGGCCGGCACCTCTGTGGCATCCTCTACGACGAGATCCCGGTCACGCTGATTGACAACGTGCAGCCACGGACGGTCCGAGACCATGCCCAAGAGCTGGATGATGCCCTGGTGTCCACCCTGCAGGCGCTGGAAGCCCTGGCTGCTTCAGAGGATTGTCCACATCCCCCACCACAGCAGACAGCAGGTATTTCAGTGGCTGTGACTCCCTTTTGTCCCTATAGCCTTTCTTTCCTATTGTACATCCTTCCCTCTAGTCTCCTCCCATCCTGTAAGTGACTGTGAAGCAGCTTCTAGTAAAAGCTAAGTTGTGGCAACAGGCTCTAGCAGGAGCAGCCAAGTTGCTGCTCAGAAGATTTCTAAGAAGCTGAGGTGGGACTCCTCTCCCTGACAGTGGCTGAAGGAGTCTCTCGGTTATCCCATATCTGCCACGGTCCACATGCCACGATGCTGGGGCGAGTCACTGACAAACCAGTACTGTGAGCATGAGTTCCTCCCCACTGTGAGCCCGCCCAGCTGGGACCTTTGGCCATCGGTCTTTGCAGGTTCCCACCCAGGTTTTGCAGTGTGTGAGCCCTTCACAAGGCAAACCTGCTGCCAGATGGGTGACTCTGGGACCAGCCTGCTGGCAGCACAGTCCTTTGTCCCTCTTCCCACCTTGGTTGCCCTACTCACTGTGGCAGAGTACCTGTTGCCCAATTTTCCTTCCTGTGCCAGACACGTCCCTATAGCTCTGCTACCACCATCAATGGAAAGCTTCACAGGATCTTTTCCTGGGCCAGAAGCTCTTGCTGAATTGAGCTATCGAGCCAGCTCAATGCTGACAACTGATCTCCCTTACAAGCCTTAAGTCTTAGTTGTGAGAAGTCACAGAAGTTTCTCCAATGTGCCCTGCATTCCTGGGACCCTCCTGCCGCAAGGAGTTCCCCTCTCCTCCACACAGCACTGTGGTGTGAGGGTTGTCGTGGGGTTTTCTTTGTGTCCCTCCTCAGGTCTTATTGTCCTGGCTGCCATCACTCCTGAGTCATCCTTGGACTCTGGCCACGAAACGAACTCCTCAGAGCTGACCGATGTCTCGGAGATGGTCTCTGCTATGAAGCAGCATCAGAACGCAGCCTACTTCCTCACCCAACACATCAACAAAGAAAACCTCCTGGCCAGGAAGGACTTGCCTTTCCGAATCCAGAGCTGTGCTGCCCAGGCTGTTCTCACCTCACCCCACCTCCTGAGCCGCCAGGACCCGAGCCCTTCAGGGAAGCCAGCCTTCTCTACCCAAAGTCCCAGCCTTACCAACTGCAAGAGCAAACAGGAGCAGCAGCACGGGGAGCGGAGCTGCACCTCGGCTGCCCAGCCGGGGCTGACCCCCCAGCTGAGTGAGCAGAGCAAGGGGGCTTCAGTGCCAAGCTCTGAGTGCAAAGGTGCAGAGCACGCAAAAGCTGCCTTTGAGGTATCTCTGCAAGCCACAGCAGCCCCGAGCAGGGAGCAGACACAGGATCTACAAGAGAAGATGCCCAAAGAGGTGCAGCTGAGCTCCAAGCTCCTCCTGGATCAGAAAGGCGGAGTAACTCCAGCCATCGTTTCAGCTGCTCTGCAGCAGGCGGCAAATGCAAAAGCCTCAGCTCCCCAAGCGGTATCAGCCTTAAAAGAAGACCAGAACATGAATGGTACCAGCAGCTGTGCACCAGCCAGCAGCAAGCCTTTGACACTTAAAGGAGGTCCGCAAGCTGCAGAGACATTATGCAACTGTCAGCAGCAGCAGCAGCAGCTCTCTCCACAGCAGCACTGTGAAGTTTCTCCAAGTCCTAAAGAAGCTCCTGGCAGTCAGGCTGAAGCTTTCCACCTCTCCTCAGCGGGTGAGGAAATTACGTCCAGTAAGACTTATGCCTCTAAAAGCTACCAGCAAAAAGTGAGTAGAGATGCTCCAGGAAAAGCTGCAAGCGGAGAGACAGGCCAGAAGGCAGGTGGGGAAGCCACAAGCCTCGTCTTGCAGAAACACACAGCTCCTTCAAACCAAGGACAGAAAATACAACAGGAAAGCTCGGCCAAAATCATAAAAGCTGAGAGCAGCAATGTGCACTCTCCATCACCTGGTAGCACTTTCAGGAGCACCAGTGAGGAAGCCAAAGGGCCAGTCCAGCTGATGCCCAGATCTGAGAGCCTGCAGGTTAGCACTGTGCCTTCTAAAAAAGTAGAAAAAGTCCTGGAGGTGACCCAACAAGATGCTGATGTCCCAGCTAAACCCAAAGCCCCAAAAGCTCCCTTCAGGCTTAGGAACCTGTTCTCTGCAACGTTTCCCACACGGCTGAAGAAGGAGACGGACGAGCGGCAGGCCCAGCTGCAGAAGGTGAAGCAGTATGAGCTGGAATTCCTTGAAGAGCTGCTCAAGCCAAAGAGCAAAGGTGACCTCCCGCCACAGGAGTATCTGCACCCACCTGCCCCTGGGCGCTGCAGCTGCCAGCTGAGGAGCAGTCCCGTGCAAAAAGTCCCAGGGATGTCCAGGGAGCAAAGGCGCAGCTGTGACTGCAAGCGGATTTGCAGGGGAATGAGGCCACCTCCCAACCAGCTGGCGATACCAGAACTGGAGAGGCGAGGCAGGGATAAAGTGGCAGATGACCAGAAGCAGGTAGAAGCCATTAGGCTGACAAGCATGAGCAGCCCTTCCAAAGGCAAACGGATACGATCCACAAGTTTAGAGTCCAGAGACTACCGGTCAGACCCAGAGAACGGCATGTCCTGTTTGACAACATGCACCTCCCCAGGGGAGTGCATGGGTGCACCCCACTACAGGAAGCTCTTGCGTCGCTACAGCGTCAGTGAAATAGATAAGACTGACAGAACGTCCTTGTCCTCTGACATCTACCAGAACATCTACACAACCAAGCAGAAAGGCCCCCAGAAAGAGCCTGAGCCCACCATCCTCTGTCCTGTCCTGAAGAGCAAAATCCAGGAAGCCTCTGGAATGGCTGACCCCTCCTATGTCCAGATAGCACAGGACAAAAAGAACCAGAAGGGTCCAGCAGTGTTCTCTGTCCAGGAGGAGATGTACCCAAGTCCTGCTGAGCTGCGGGATGAAGACATGGAGGATGAGAAGTGCTGCTCCATCCGGTACTGCTTCTACTACAGAAAATGCGATGTTGCAGATGATGGGAGCGAGAAGGATGAGCTGTCCTATTCCATCCCCATGCAGATACTCCCGGGAATGAAGCTGGACAATCAGATGGTCCCAGTCATGAGCAGGACTCTTCAGGTCCTAGATGCAACAGCCTGCAGCAGTCCCAACGAAAGCCAGACCCAGGAAATAGATTTAAGGACCTCCAGTTTTGAGGGGAGCTTGGCAAAGATCAACACCCTTCGAGGCCATGCCTACAGCTTTCCCAACGGGTTTCTGCAAGTGCAGCTGGACACCAACGAGCTCCTGACCATCCTGAGGCAGTGTGTGCTGAGCCCTGAGGTCCGGGACTGCAAACCCTACATCTCCCAGCTGGCCGAGTACAAGCAGGAGCTGGCCCTCAAGTTCAAGGAGTTCCGGGCGTCCTGCCGCCGCGTGGCCGCCGTCGACAAGAGTCCCACCCACATGCTCTCCGCCATCACGAGCAGCTTCCAGGTGCTAAGCAGCCTCATCGAGACCTTTGTGAGGCTGGTGTACGTCGTGCGCTCGGAGTCCCAGCGCCAAGAGCTGCTGACGAAGGTGGAGGAGGTGGTGAGAAACTACACCTTCCTCCTGAAGGCTGCCGAGGAGTCCACGGCCAGGATGCTGAGCCACCAGCAGACTGTGGAGCAGCTCGCCCGCCAGTCAGCCACGGTTGCCACTGTCATGAGCACCCTCACACGCTCCCTAAAGACGTTGATCAATAAGTAAAGCCAGCTGTGAAGACCAACAAGCCGGTGCGTGCCAGGCCGTGCTCTCAAATCTCACAGGTCTGGTGAGGATGCGATGTCTGCAGGCCCCCGTCTGCCGGGGTTTGCGGTAGCCAAGACACTCTTTGATCTCCGCAGGATGGATGGTTGTGTCGGTGGTGGGCCTGAAGGGTGAATTCGTGCCCTGTCACAAGCTGTGCAATCAGCTGGTCAAGGGGCTCAAGCAGCTTCTGTGCTTGTCCTCCCACGCTGGCTTGTTGGTGACGGTACTTGGGGGGCACAGGCCCCCCATCTCCACACTAGTTTGGTTCCATGGGGTTCTGGGCCTCGCTCGTGCAAAGACTTTTGTCACAGTTTGTGGTGGGCCAGTGAGTTATCAGGAGCTGAGGTGAGATCTCCTGGCTTCACTTGGGCAGTCTGGAGCCAAACCAGTGTCTTGCCACGTAAACAACTCTTCTGCCTCCAGGATCTTCCTGGCCCACAAACACAACGTAATCAGCAGCAGAAGGGATCTCTGGGGTGCAAGTCCCTGCTGCTATGCCAGGGCTTGGGAAGTAGTCCTAGCATGGGCAGGTTGCCATAATCCTGGGACAGAGCTAGGGTACCCTACTGGGCTCTACTCTCACAGCTTAGGCACCAGTGCTCTAGTCCTGAGCACAGGCACTGCCTGTGCCAAAGGCAAGGGCTTAATGCCTGCAAGTGGGGAGGATCCAGGGAACTGCAGGCCTGTCAGTCTGACCTCGGTGCCAAGAAAGTCATGGAGCAGACAATCTTGAGTGCCATCACACAGACAGGACAAGGGGATCACGCCCAGCCAGCACAGGGGAAAGGCAGGTGCTGGTGGACCAGCCTGGTCTCCTTCTATGACAGGGCGACTCAGTGGGTGAAGGAAAGGCTGGGGATGTTGTCTACCTAGACTTTAGTAAAGCCTTTGACACTGTGTCCCACAGCATTCTCCTGGAGAAACTGGATGGATGGAGGGGCCCAGAGAGTGGTGGGGGAATGGAGTTAAACCCATCTGGGGCCATCACCAGTGGTGTTCCTCAGTGCTGGGGCCAGTCCTGTTTAGTATCTTTCGAGGGCACCCTCAGGCAGTGTGCAGATGACACCAGTCTGGGTGGGAGTGTTGATGGACAGCAGGAAGGCTCTGCAGAGGGATCAGGACAGGCTGGGTCCATGGGCTCAGGCCGGTTGTGTGAGGGCCAACCAGGCCAAGTGCCCAGTCCTGCCCTTGGGTCACAACAACCCCTGCAGCTCCAGGCTGGGGCAGAGGGGCTGGAAAGTGTCTGGTGGGAAAGGCCCTGGGGGTGCTGGTCAGCAGCAGCTGGACATGAGCCAGGTGTGCCCAGGTGGGCAAGAGGCAAATGGCACCTGGCCTGTCCCAGCCATGGTGTGGCCAGCAGGACCAGGGCAGTGACCGTCCCCCTGACTGGGCACTGGTGAGGCCACTCCTCAAATCCTGTGTCCAGCTCTGGGCCCCTCACGACAAGAAAGACATTGAGGGGCTGGAGTGTGTCCAGGGAAGGGAATGGAGCTCCAGAAGGGTCTGGAGCACCAGGAGCAGCTGAGGGAGCTGGTGGGGCTCAGCCTGGAGAAAATGAGGCTCAGGGGGGACCTTATCACTCTCTACAACTCCTTGACAGGGGGGTGCAGCCAGGTGGGGGTCAGTCTCTTCCCCCAGGTAACAAGTGACAGGAGAGGAAAAGACTTCAAGTTGTGCCAGGGGAGGTTTAGATTGGATGTAAGAAAAATTTCCTCACTGCAGGTGGTCAGGTTTTGGAGCAGGCTGCCCAGGGAAGTGGTGGAGTCACCATGCCTGGAGGTATTTAAAAGCCATTTAGTTGCGGCATTTGGGGACATGGTTCAGTGGTGATCTTGACAGTACTAGGGGAATGGTTGGACTCAATAATCTTAGAGGTCTTTTCCAACCAAGACAATTCTGTGTTCCTCTTCTGGATGGCTGAACCCATGCTAGAGACCCTGCAAGGAACCCAGACTGATTGATCTTTGACCACTGCAAGCCAGAAAGTGGGCTAGCGGCTGAGGGGAGACCACTTTCACACCATTCTCCATAGGTCAGGTTGATGCCCCCAAGGCTCAGCCCAAATCCTCTCCTATTTCTTTTCACTGTGACCACCAGGGAGGACCCCCAGATCAGCTCTGACCATGAGCCAGGCAGGGGCTGTCCTCCTTGCCAGGGTGTTGGGGTTCTTTTTCTGTCTTCACCAGGCTGACTGCCATAAGAAGCATTATTTAGTTCTGTGAGGTGGTTGTTTACTTGGAGTTGGGGTTTTTTGATTGTTTGGGATTGTTTTGGTTTTTTTTTAAATTTCTAGGTGAATGGTAAAATGATTCCTATTTGTGCTCCCTTCCTCCTCCCAGTCTGGTATTAGACATAATCAATGAGACGGCCTTAACTGGTGTTTCCCTGCAGCCACCTACCCTCCAAAACAGAGCAAGGAGAGAAATGCAAGGTCACACATTGCATTGCCCTCACCCTGCCACCCACTGCACTTCACGTCCCGCCGGGATCCCGGTGCCTGTCCCCATCACACCCCCTCCGGCTGGGCAGGAGGCCGCGGCATCGGCCTCGCGGGAGTCAGGGCAGTTGTCCAACCCAGCCAGCTCGCCCCAGCCCTTGGGGATGATCAGGGATCTCCGTGCGAGCAGTCGCTTCCCATCTCTATTATTTTTTGATAAATATGCACATTCAAAATGTCCTGTTCTTCCATAGGAGCTATGGAAACGCACAAATGTGCTTTTAACACGCGCATCCTCGGAGTGCAATAACCTCCCCTGGCCCGCGGCTGTCTTGCACTGGGGCCGTGGCTGTCAGCAAGGCACAGAGGATCCTGCCGTGGGGACAGCCTCCTGATTTCAAGAACCATGTAGCAAATATCCAGTGGAAGAGCCAGTTGGGACTTCAGTCCGTGGTGGGCAAGGCCTGTTACAGTGCTGAAGGCTGACAGGGAGACGTGTTTTCCTTTTCCCTAGGAATTACCTACTATGAAACTCTGAGTTTCTTCAAAGCTCCCCGTTATGCCTATATCATTCCTCCATAAATCTCTCAGTCTAATACAGAGGAAAATTTTTTTATTGTCTGTATATAGTATATATAAATAAAAAAAATATATAAATTATATCTATACACAAATCTATGTCTTGTTTTACAAACAAGAAAGATTAAATATATTAATCTTAATATCCAAACTAGCATTTGTGTCTTTTTTTAAGAACTTTGTGGAAATGTGGCTATTCTTAGATGTACAAGACACTGTTCATAAGCAAAACCTCCTATTTTTGTTGCTGTGGAAATGCAGGTATCTCACAATGGTTTGAAATTAACTGTCTGACCTGCCAAGCTCACTTTTGTTTTGTTTTGGTTTAATTCTCTCCCAGAAGGGGAAGGCAGCAGCAGTCACCCCTTCAGCGCTGGCACTGGGCGCTCTGACCATGCTGGGACATCCTCCTGCCCTAAAGCAGGGGAGAAAGGGGTGCTTTAACAAGATCCCTTTCAGCTGAGCCAAGGTGAGCACCCACTGACCAGCTCCAGTCTGTGTTTTCACCCAAGCCTTTCCGTGGCTCTCCTGCCTGGGAAGAGGTGACAGTGTGGACCTGCCACCAGTGGCCTGACTGCCCTGTGGGATTGCCCTGGTGTGTCTGCAGGGGAAAGCCCAGCAAAGCAGAATGCCACACCTGGGGACAAATCTGAGCCAGGCAAACAATTTCCTAGCTGCAAGTGATATCCAAAGTACACATTTTTGCCTGGCACTGTGAACTGCTCTCTGTTTATCAAGGAGGAAGGCGTTGATGTGTGTTCTCTCTATACAGCCCAAAGTCTGCAGGAATTATAAAAGCCAAGTCTAATAAGGATCCAACACAAAAAAAAGAACCCCAACCTATAGGAACTGGGTCATTCTCTGTACGGGGGTTGAATGTGTTGTCTAAAGCAAAGGCGGCAGCACTTGAGACTCACACACGTTCTCTGTGCCTCCAGGCTCGTTATTTTAATCTGCATCACACCATTTCCCATGCTGAACTGACGATGACACTGAATGGGACAAAACCCACCTATTTATAAAGCTGGATATGGATCAAAAACACGGAAAAGCCAAGAGGTTTGCTAACAACCCCCAGAGCCTGAAAATGTTATTGACAGCAGGCGGTTCAATCAGCGATTTCAGACTCGGTGCTTAGTACCATCTAGAGGGCAGGAAGCACACCATCAGAATGTTGTTATTTGTACAGGGATATTATCCAGGAGCAGCCAATTGTCCCTGTGTGAACAGAGCAGCTGGACTGCTGCACACCCCGGAGGATGATGTTGCTGTACTCATCTCTTAGGAGCAGTCCCTGAACTTGTTGGGGACTGGTAAATACTCTCAAAGGAAATGACCCAGGTAAAACGTTCTTGTTAATGGTTCTGAATCACGGAAAACTGCACCTCAGTAACAGAGCACAGAGAATTAAAAGTGGTTTTTTCCCCCCAAATCTAGTTCCCATTTCACTGCCCATCTAGTTTATCTCCCTGCAGACTGCCTGGTTCTCTCATTCAGCATCTCATTTAGCATCAACAGTTCTCCACTTCAAAGCCACTGCGCCCCAGGAAGTCAAAGCAAGTTAAAATGCTGTGTTGTTTTCAGGTGTGTGTGCATGAAGATAAACCAATTTTTCTGCATCCCCTCCCACCAGAGCAATCTGCCTGAGAGTGGCAGGTTGTGTTTGCTGCCCTTCAGCACCTTCCCAGAGCAGTGCCAGCAGTACCTGCCCTTCTCACACTGCCTTCACCCCGAGTGTTTTGCTGTAGCCTCACGGCTGGTGCAGATTTCCTCCAGGACCTTCCCAGCTCCCGGGAGCACAGCCCAGCCACAGCCTGCACTCCTGGCCAGCTGATGTCCCTGCGCCTCCATAGTCTGCTCCCTCCCTTTGATGCCTTATCCTGGTCTTAAAATTAAGAGAGCTGAACACAGTTAAGAGAGAAAAGGGTTTTACCTCGGTGTTTATTGAAGGACCCTCAGGTGTGCCGAAATGCACATCGAAATGCACCCCGAAATGCCCCCCGAAGAAATGGCCCCCCACGATGTGATGTGTGTGCAATTATAGGCCTTGCTAATTAGCACATCTATCAAAGATTGCCCAGGGAGGGACTCCAGCGAGACCCCTCAGCGAGGAACCTTCCCCTGGCTGGGCCTGGCTTTGTTTACAGAATGTGTTCTGGAGAGGCCCTCGGGGTCTGGGGTTTCCAGGGTGTTTGGTCTCTAAACCTAAAGGGGACACTAGGTCTAAGAGGAGTTATCAAACTTAAAGAATTACAACTATGTAAGCTAAAAGCACTAAGAATATATAAAGCTATATAAAAGGGGTGTAAAAGGGGTATAGAAGAAAAGCAAAAAATCATCATGGCATCACCTTAATCGCCTCTAATCTATGTCTGCTCTCAAGGAGTTCTTACCAAGGCTCTGTCAGTGATGATGGATAGAAAAGGAACAAAGTTTGGGCCTTTGCTGGTCCCTCTAATGCTCAGGAGACCAACAGAAGATCTGGTGTGCTGGGTTTGGTTGGGGTAGAGTTAATTTCCTTCACAGCAGCTGCTGTGGGGCTGGGTTTTGGCTCTGTGCTGGAAACAGTGCTGATAACCTAGGGGTGTCTGAGTTATCACTGAGCAGGGCTTACACACAGCCAGGGCCTTTCCTGCTCCTCACCCTCACCACTGAGGAGGTTGGGGGGCACAAGGAGCTGGGGGGGACACAGCCAGGACAGCTGATCCCAGCTGAGCCCAGGGATGTCCCAGACCATCCAGCACCACCCTCAGCACACAAAGCTGGGGAGAAGGAGGAAGGGAAGGCGTTCTGAGTTTGTCTTCCCAAGTCACTGTGGCACCTGACGGAGCCCTGTGTTCCTGGAACACCTGCCTGCCATGGGAGGCAGTGGATCAATTCCTTAGTTTGCTTTGCTTGCTTGTACAGCTTTTGCTTTATCTGTTCAGCTGTGTGGTGCTGCTTTGCCAGCTGAGGTTAACCCTCACTACCTGGCTGCCAGGGGTTAAAGTGTCAAAGGCAGAGGCTGGAAAATCAGCAGGCCTCAAGCAGCAGTCCCAAGATAGGTTTTGTGTCTCCGTGGACTTTGCTGGTCATTGTCAGCTGGAGACAACAACTGGGCACCCTGGTTGGGAGCACTTTGAACTCTAATCCCCATGGCAGAGCAGACGCATTCTCCTGTCAGGATTTCCATCCTCTCCAAGGTCTTGGCAGCACTACACAGGACTTGCAGGAGCCCCAGATACAACAGCAGAGCGAGCTGAATAGCTGGGACCCACTGCTGCTTTCATCATGCCCAAGGGAGCTGACAGTCAAATGGAAATGAGTAATGTCTAAATTTTATCCTCATTTAAAGCACAGTGTCTGGATTCCTGTGTGAAATATCCTAACAAACTCTTCACAGGGCCAGTCGCAGCAGGGCTGGGCAGGACACCTATGGCTTTATGTGGACATGGGAGAAGTGTGCCAGGGAACACAAGTACCTCAGCCTACTTACAGCACCCAAACATATCTAATATACGTGAAAACAGCCTGTACACTTGATAGGAAATTTTTCCAAAGGTTTTTGTGTCAGGCTATGTAATTCCATGTCAGGGCATGAGCAGACACCTCATCCCACTGCAGCTGCTGCACAACCTCCCAGGCCAGCTGAGATGGTGCCCCTTTGCTGTCACTTGTCCCCCACATACAGAATGGATGGAGGGGGGTTTCTGCAGCTGGAATATCAAAGGTATTAAAAAGCAAACACACCATGGCCAAAGTGGCAGAAATTCCAGTGCTGCAGAGGTTTGTTGCCCATACCGAGGGCTGGTGAGAGGATGAAAGGGCTGGGAACATGCACCAGGTCAGGAGACTTTACAATGCTCCACTAAATCCCTCCTTCGAAAAGCACCTTGGAAATACTCCTAAATCTAATGAATATTCACCTCTTCCTAAGGCAGAAGACGGCTCATTCCTCAAACTTTTACCTGGGCTCCTTAAAAAGGCACAGTAAAAACGCTGAATGGAAAGATGGAGAACACAAAGGAAACCAGTCAGGATCCTGTAAAAACGATCTCTAAGATCTCTAAGTCTGTATTGTTTCTAGTGGACACTTGACAATACCATTTATTTCCCAGCGTTTTCGCCTTTTCCTGACAAATGGTGTGCTTTTCCTCGGTGGGTGTGGTCCAGCCATGTCCTGTGTAACTCTGGTGATATTTGCAGTGCTAAGGGTGAGCACCATTCCTAAACACTTTCCCCCTCTCCGCCAGCCTCTCCTCTTCTTCTGCCCTCATGTCGGTCTCTCACCCCTTTTTGGCATCAGCTTTCAGCCTCCCTCCCCTTTTCAATCTCTACTTTTCAGCCTTCCAATCTTTTTGGCATTAATTTTGTTCTCAGCCCCTACTTTCCTATCCATCCTCCCTTTCTTCTGCCTCTACTTTTCTTTACGTTTTTTGACCTCCACTCTTTTCCGGCTCCTACTTTCAGCCACCAAGGCAAAAGGGCAGAGCCCGGTGTTATTTCCATCGAGTGCCATTCATTAACAGAACCGGTCGTGAGGCAGTGAAGTCACAAGGCGACAGAAAGAAATAAAACAACCCTCAGCCACAGGCTTTTTGCATGAAAATGTGCTCTTGATTAGCGGCTGGTGGTAATTGAGTGGCAATTGTATGCAGGAAAGTGCCAAGAGGAGGACGAGGGCTACTTGTCTTGATTGACATCGCCATGAAATTCGATGCTATTAATGTGCTGCTTAAAACTTCCTGGAAAATGCGTTCTCAGCTTGCGACACACGAAGGTATTTCTGATTAATTGCATCTCCTTAGAATCAGGTCAGTAAAAAAGATTTTTTTTTTTTTGCTGTTTGTGTGTTTTCAGGTTCTCCTTAGTTGGACGGTAATTTAATTCACAGTTTACACAACTTGATGGAACACAGCACCTCAGGCTATGAGCTTGTCCTTTCTGCTCGTCCAGGCCAGCTTGTGCTGGTCCGTACCGTAAACGACAGGAAAATTAAATAAAATTCTTTAGATTGGAAGTAAATCATTCAATTTATTGTATTTTGCTTTCAGAAGGAAGCAAGCCAGCTGGAACGAGGTGCTTTTATTCTGAGCAAGGGCGCCCACATAGGAGCTCAGACGCTCCAATGCACTTTCACGGTCTGTGATCATTTTCATGATCTGTGATCATTTCCCTGAGCATCCTTTGACAGAAAACCTGACTCTTAAGCCAGTGCGAGTTTAGTTTTCAATGGATGCAACCACACAGTCTCCTTTCATCCCAAGAACCAGATAAACGTCTCACTCTTCAAAGCTGCCTCTCCTTGTCCTTGCATGGCAAAGCAAACTGCTCGGAGACAAGCTGTGGCTGAGGAACCTCCTGAGCGAGTTTTTGGCTTTGTTTAACTTAGATTTTGGTGCATTAAGAGCTTCTCCTTAATCAAATCCCCGAGGTTATCCTGTTCCAAGAGAGCTCTGCGACTCGTTAGTGGAGGTGGACTTTTGTCCTCGGGAACAAAGCGCTGTCTAATCTACAAAGGCTGAGACACTGAGGTGGGTGTGAAAACACACCTGGCCGACAGCTCAGAAAGGGGGGAAAAAAAAAAATCTTTGATTTTACACATAACAGGTTGCCAGTTCCTGGTTTTAGGATTAAGGATCTAATTTCTTTTTTTTTTCTTCTTTTTTTTTTTTTTTTTTTTTTTGGTCAGGTTTTTTTCACTCCTGCAAATCGCGTCTCTGTGATGCCAGGAGGAACCTGATAGGAAAGCAGCTTCCAAAGTCCTGTGTGGTGAAAGCCAGGGCTCATCAATGAGAGGCATAATTTGCATGTTTAAATATACCCTCGGCTGCCTACAGGCTCAGGTTCCCAGTGCCTGGTTCACAAATAAACTGGGGGGAGCCTGGGATGCTGGGGTACAGAAGAGTCTCATTCCGTATTCAAGAACAGGGGAGAAAAAGCGGAATTTAACACAAGAGTGAAGCAAATACTTCAAAACCAAGGTGTGCCCCACACCAAAGCCCAGGAGTCAGTGGGGAATGGCTGCAGTGATGTGGATTTGGGGCAAGAATGTGGCTGCTGGAAATTTGGGAGGTATCCACAAATCCCATCACTTGAACCATCAGGTAGCCACCCCCCAGTGACGTTTTCTTCACTGCTAAGATTAATTTTGTTTGCTAAGGTGATTTTTGTTTGTTAAGATGAGCAGTGATTAGCAAGAAATTAGAAGCAAAGGGCTGTACTCTTCCCTCCCCATTCCCTGGATTTGTTGTCTGTCACAGCATCTCACAACTGCTACAGCTACACCAGAAAATAATCAAAAATTACCATATTTTTTGGTAATTTTTATTTATTATTTATATAACTGGATATTCCAGTTCCATCAATGCAAAGTATGGGAATCAGTATCTATTTTAATCCAGATGAATCCCAAATTTAGTGACACTGTACGAAGCCATTACAGAAAAACTTCCTCAAAGTAGTCATTAATTTATGGGTCTTTGGGGATAATGGCAGCAGTATTTGGGGCCAGGATAGTCGTAAGGTGAAATAAAGAAAATGTGGCCGGCCCTGCTTGATTGTGGATGATTTCTTCTGGTTGAATTCTCAAGGACTCGAAGCAAATCAATGTCAGATTCACTGCAGAGGTTTATTGGTCTCTCAGTCGGTCAGGTAACACGAGTAGGAGTTACACAATTGCATGGAAATTCTGAAGAAGCTGTCTGTGGCTTCTTTTTTTTTTTTTTAATATTTATATGTATATGTCAATCTTCTTCACTGTGCGGGGAAAATAACAAGCACAGAAAGGGAGTGAAGAGTCACTGATTTGGTGTCATCATTGCACTGGACTTGCTGGTTGTTGTGTGTCTGCCAGAAACACAGAAACGTGAGCAATTTATCAATTCCTGCATTTTCTGTGTTGAACCACAGGGTCTTTTATTGAAAGGGTTTATACTAATACATACAAGCTAAAATTTGAGTACCATTTCCTTCAAAATAGTGAAAAGGTAATTTGAGATTAATTAAGTCTTTAAAAAGGACAGGACTATATTGGCCTATTAACAACGAATAGAGACTGGATCAGAAATTTAGAACGAGAATAAACCACTATAAAAATCTCACTGGTGGGATTCTTGGGGGTGTCCTGTGCAGGGCCTGGAGCTGGGACTTTGACAACCCTTGTGATTCCCTTCCAGCACAGGATATTCTACAATTCAATGATATCCAGGTTTAAAGGTTAACAATCCAGGTTTAAAGGTTAAAAACCCTTAAGCACAATGTTTCTTTTCACTAAAGATAAATCAGTGTGCAAAATGCAGTCACATACAAGCCGACAGTTCACTGAAGACCAATTTGGTATTAGTTTAGAATTAGCTACATATATAATTATATGTAAGATAGATAGATATACCCACACACATATATGTATGTGTATCTATATATATATATGTATCAATATATAATTTGGTATGGAATTAGGTACAAAATCCCGACTATAAACGTAAAAACCCCTCAGAAATTAATCGCCCTGTTAAAACAGCCCCCCCGCGGGTTGCAGCGCGGATCCCAAATCCAAACAACCCTGGAAGGGCACTCCAGGCCTCCGCAGCGCTGGGCTCGGCGCGGCCACGCGGTGCGCGCACGGCCCTTCCCGGGGCACGGCGGTGCCGCAACGGGCCCGGTGCCACCCGGTGTCAGCCGGTACCGCCTCACACGCGGGCCGCCGGGTGACGCCAGCTCAGCGCAGCGCCGCGCAGGGCGGCGGGGAACGCACGCGGCGGGCGCGGGCACGCCGGCATGCTGAGGTAACAAACGCCGCGGCGCCGCGGGGCTCCGCAGCCGGCGGGTCCGGCGGTGAGAGGCGGGCGGGGGACGCGGGCGCGGCGCCCTGAGGCGGCAGCGGGGCCATTG
>VXBT01006754.1:110215-125939 GCA_013400235.1 Oriolus oriolus
CCGCGGCCGTGCGGGGCTCCTGAATTTGGAGGATTTGTATGACCTGGTCGCTGTGGCAAGTGTTGGAGCGGCGGAATTCGCTGCCCAGACCTTGCCCCGTCCACCCCAAAGCCGCGAGCTGATGGGACGGCACCCCTCGGAGTCACACCTACAGTGATTAGGCTTTTTCGTGCTTAGAGCTATACCGTGATGACTTGAGGCTTGGTGTTTTTGCGCTTAGTATGTAGCTGGTACCTTTAAAGTGCTCTGAGGAGCTTCAGAGTCTTAAAAAGTATTGATAGGATTCTTGAGGAAAGAGAAGAGGCTCACACCTCCGCGCATCCCACGAAGCATTTGCAGTCATGCAGCCTGTTTCCCTCAAGCTCTGAAGCCTAACATTCGCCTTGTGTTATGTATCTATGCTTTAAAAATCTTGCTGCCATCCTACGTAGGGCTAAAAAGGAGGCTTAAAGTTGTTCAGAGCTCCTGAAGCTTGTTTTAAAGAATACACTAACCGTGTGTACACTGCAGAAGAACCTTGATTGCTCCAACCCACTCCTTCTGGAAAAAGTAATTTTTTTCCCACGAAAATCCAGGATGTACGTACGACGTACAATATTATGTTTCTCTTGCATGGGTATTGATTGTAAAACCTCAGAGGTAGTACAAAGACTTGTAGAGTAGTTATAGAAAGTTCTGTTTGATTTACAGCCCTTGCACTGTTCTCATTGTTCTTTATTAACTCTTACCCATCTAGTTGGCTGGCCAGCAGGTTCCTATGTCAGCAGGTAATGTGACTTGAAGACTTAAAAGGCATCTTATTTAACCCAATAAACTGACAGCAGGTGCTTCCCCAAAAGAGTAAGACTGTTTTGACAGAATAATTCATAGACATTTTTGTACCACAGATGTCTTAAATCACCCTAATATTGAAGATGGCACTTGTGTGCTAACTGCTGTTAATCAGACACTTACCCAGCAGAGAGTTCTCATTGACTGAAACTCTCCATGAGAGGTGGATGCATCCTGTAAGTCAGCGTGCAGTGATGACAGCAGCTCGCTGATGGATATTGAGCAGGAAGGCTGTAAACAGATAACAGTCATCAGAAAAAGTTGGAAGAAGAGATCAGAAAGGTCAGAGAAGGAAATATTAAAATCAGAACTTACCCTGAGGGTCTCTATAAGTGAAGAAGCTTCTTTCCCACTGTTTCTGGTGCCGGTGTCTCCATACATGCACTGGAGCTGGCATTTTTGCTGCTGGCAAACAGGACCTTTGGCTTGTATTCAGGCCCTTCATCAGCAGGGATTAGTGTGCATTGCATCCAGGAGGAAATTAACCCCAGAAGCCTTTCTAGAGTGAAGTGCTGGAGTGCTTCTCTGCTGGAATGGCTGTTATGACTCTCAGTCTGATAATTGGCTGCGGTGTTGCTTTGGCAGCTGTTTGACCCCACTCTGTCTGGTGACTGGCCGTGGTCCTTGCTCCTTTGTACACCGTGGCTTTTAGAGGTGGCTCTGCTTGTGATTCCAGGGGAATAAGGCCTGCTCTGGGGTGTTTACATGCTCAGCTTGCATTGAGATCAAGAGTACAGGCTGAGTGCTTTTAGCCTTACTGGCTGGACCATTAAATCTGATCAGTGAGCGCTGTAAAATAGCTGCTGAGCAAATAAACAGCAGTGTTCCTGCTCAAAAGCCTTGATTATGTGGCACTGTCACCCACAGACCCTTGGGAATTCAGTGCCTTGGTTGCTCTGCAGGCACAGGTAATGGCTGTGCTTTAATTTATGTTTTGCTACAACTCTGTTCTCATCTGTTTCCAGCGTGGAAATAGGAGAGAGTGTTCGTGGGGAGGACGTCTACATTGTGCAGAGTGGCTGTGGGGAAATCAATGACAATCTGATGGAGCTCCTCATCATGATAAATGCCTGTAAGATTGCCTCAGCCAGCAGAGTCACAGCTGTCATCCCCTGCTTCCCTTATGCTCGGCAGGACAAAAAGGACAAGGTAAGGGATGTGCTATAGGTTTCTACAGGGAACTTAAATGCACACCTTGAAAGTGCTGACTGCTGGAGAGGATTTAAATGCAGTTTTGTTGCCTCCTCTGCATATCCAACCTCTTTTCGGTTCTTTAAGCTTCAGGACATTGGACTGCAAAATGAACTTTTCATAAAGATCTAGTTCTTCTTGAAAATATGCTAAAGTCTAATCACTAGCTGATGAAGAGATGCAATGTTAATGAGTGCTCCTTTTAGTAACTGCTTGTGAAGCACTGCCTGGAAGCAGAAGGCTGACATCTTGATGAAGGAGTTGAACTTGTCGTATACTGTCTTTTTTTTCCTGTACTAGAGTCGAGCTCCAATCTCTGCCAAGTTGGTTGCAAACATGCTGTCTGTGGCAGGTGCAGATCATATAATCACCATGGACCTGCATGCATCTCAGATTCAGGTAGGAGCAAAAATCAGGAAAGGACTTCACCAGTTCCAGTCTGAGCCTCTTGACTGCTTTGCAAACTTTCCAGTCATCTGCTTTTTTGAGACACAGCAGTGATCAAGACTCAGGAGTTTGGGACTGGATGGGGAGGTGGGTAACAGGCTGACCTGTAAATGAAAGTGTAGTTGTTCTTGACCTGTAAATGAAAGTGTAGTTGTTCTTGATCAGACTGAGTGTATTGGGTCTTGTGTGAATGAGCTAGTAAATGATCACTACAGCTTTGTTGCCACACAGTGACACTGTGTATTCTTCCCTAGACCTTTGAGGAATGTGAGATGGAGAATGTTCTTAAATTCTGGGTGGAGCTTTCTGACACTTGGTGTGTTGTCTTGGAGCAGTGAGCAGTTAGTTCTGCCCTCAGGTGTCCTGGCACAGCTGCTTTGGTGGGTTTAGTTGACCAGGACAGTGGTCTGGTAGCTTGCCTCTGCCAAGACAGGCAATCCCACTTGTATCCATTCAGTGCCACTCTCCCAGATAAGCTGGCTTTGGTTCTCTCCCAAGCTGCTGGTGAATTGAAAATCATTCATAGGCTTTGTTGGCTTATGAGCAGAATATCTCACAGAGCAACTTAAGTCTTGACATGGGCTGTGTAAGAAAACTGGCAAGAATATTTGCCAGGGAGAGGAGGGGTTGCAAGCTCTATTTGATTTTGTTTATCTCCACCTTGAGTGAGTGCTCAAGACCAAGAAACCAACTCAGTGCAACTGAGAGGGGTGTGGCAGAGAGAGGGCTGTCTTTTGTATTGCTGCAAAGGGTAAGGTAGCTACTGCCTGGTGAAGTAAGTGGCTGGCTGTCGTTTTAACAGTTGGAAGTGCAGTCATTCACACTTCAGTATGATTTGCCCAGAAATACTGTCTCAGATAAAAAAAAAAATCTGTGGGGGCATAGCTGAGAAGACTCTGAGCATGAAATAACTGAGCCCAAGGGGGTCCCCCCTCTTCCTTAAGAGCCTGGAGTTGATGTGTGCCATAGGGCTGACCTTGCAGCAGCAGCAGTGGTGAGATTTAATGGGGTAATTTGTGCGTATGTGCTTCCAGCATCTGGCTGGTTTCAGCCTGCTTCTTGTAGCTGCTGTGTTGCTGAGCACAGAAGGAATGATGGTGAGAAGGATCTGTTACTCTGCACCTTGAAGCATTCTTCAGGAGCAGCTGCCCCCCACTCTCCTGCTTGTTACTCCAGGGTTAACTTCTGGCATTTAGTGACCTTTGAGGTTTGCCTGGAGAAGTCTGCAGGCTCACTGTAAAGTGATGGAACCAGCTGCATTAGTTTAAAGACAGATGTTACTCAAACCTATTTTGTAGATGTGAACAGTTTGGGTAATGAGCTTTAGACTGACTGTAAAGAGGCAGCCACCTGCTCTGGAAATGAGTGCATTTGAAGCAGGCTTTCTGCACCCCCTTAGGACAGAAGTAGTTTCATTTTGTGGAGGTGTTAGATGTAAAGTGTTATTTATGCTGCTGAACTATTTCTGGCTCTGAAGACTTCTTACATTACTGTTCTGTGTATCCCAAAGACTACTGCCCCTTACATCAAGGGAAGTAAAAAGAAAAGCTGAAAGCTGTGGAAAGGTGATGACTGCAGGCGTGATCATATATAAGGCTTCTTGCAACTGTTTCTGGAATGTGACTTTCAGCTACATCTGTTCCTGTTGTCTTCCTTGCAGGGCTTTTTTGATATCCCTGTTGATAATTTATATGCCGAGCCTGCTGTACTGAAATGGATCAAAGAGAATATTCCAGAGTGGAAGAACTGCACCATTGTTTCACCGGATGCTGGTGGAGCCAAGAGGTGAGCTGTCAGACAGGTAGCTTGAGATGCTGCTTCTGTGTCTACTTCAGTTCCTAAGAATACTTGTGACCCTATTTTTAAAACATGTTCTTTCTGCCAGTCTGCCTTCTCTCAGACAGTCTGAGACAGCTGGTGAAGAGTGGTCAGATACTCTTCCTAGGGAGTGTTTAGAAGGTTTCTTGGGCTGCATGGAGGATTAAATAGCTTCTGGAATCACAACTGCAGAGGTTGGAATTGCACAACAACTACATCCCTTGGACTAAACCAATTTGTACAAGAGTGTTTATGCCAGATGAAGGAGAAAATAGTGTAGCTTACACTCCTATGCTAAGGAAAGGTTACTGCTGCTGCTGAAAGATACATTTTTATCCAGGCTGCTTGCTTTGCAGAATTAAGCTTAGTCTGTTGAGGTATTTTCTTACTTTATTACTCTGGATTTGAATATCTAGCTGTGATTTAAGCCTGCTGCCACTCTTCATCTTCCCTGAGAGTGAGGAAGATAGATGGTTCCTTTCCAAAAAGCAGCAGCATATGTTATAGCACATTTCTATTTTGATAGCCTGACAATCTCCCATCTCCCTGCAGACAAACATGCCAGTTTGTGGGCAGCTCAGAATGCTCTCAGGTGCTTTTTAGGAGAAACTAGGCTGTTCCTTGATGCTTCTGTCTGAGGGCTACATGTGAACAGTGAAGGGACACAGATGTATTCTTTAATCCAGGACTGTCACACCAAAATGTTGGTGTGGGCTGCTCTGATTCACGTGCCTCAGAATGTTTTAAATGATGTGTTACAAGCAGCCAAGAGACACACTGTAGTCACTCTGTGTCTTCTGTAGCTTTGCTGTGGTCCCGTGTATTGGACAAGACCTTCTGTATATTCCACTATTTCTGTAGCTGGTTGCATAACACAGTATATGAAATGCCAAACCAGCCAGATATAATCTGACTCGTGAAAAAATCTGCTCAAAAGCCTCTTATCCTGAATTGTGTCGATCTTGGCTGGTGCAGTATTTTGTGGAGATACACAAAGCTAAATACTTCAGTTTGGTTCAACAGTCTTGTGTAGGACCCCCAGGATGATAAGTCTGATCTAGTGGGGCTAAGAGCCTGCTTAACTCAAGTGTAGAATTTCCTGGGGGCATGTGTGTTTTACTCCTTCCACTCTTAATGCTTTTAAACTCTTTACTTTTAAACTCTTTGCTATTCATCGGTATCAATATATAGAGTTAAGATCCCTCTAGTAAGGTTGTTCTGTAGTCACTTTAATGGAAATGAATGTAAGGTGGTGTATTTGCATTTGCTGGGTGTGTAATCCTGCCACAATCTGTGCCAGCACTTGTGTGCATGATGATTGAGTGCTTACAAGAGTGAAAGTAGAGCCCTGTCATAGCACTACTTAAGCCTTTCCAGTGTAGTGTTACAAAGATGACAACTGTCCAAGTGTTTGGATCGCTTCAGGTTTGCTGACCTTGCTGGTTAAGGTTTGTTTTCAGCTTAAATGCAAATTAATTTACAGTGGTCATGATGAAAGACGAGATCTGTTTGCTGTCACTGAGAGAGATTAAATCAGAGATTGCAGTTTAGCTGCTTGAAGGGAAACTGAGGTGGCAGAGTGCCTTTTATTAATTGCTTGGGAGCAGTAGCAGATGTGGTGACAGCTCCTCTTAGTGCAGTGTGCTTGATATTGAAAGAGCTTTGATTGAAGCTGTTGCGTGGAGTTAAGTGTTGTTTGGAAACTGTTCTCTCTTCAGAGTGACCTCCATTGCAGATCGGTTGAACGTAGACTTTGCCCTCATTCACAAGGAGCGCAAGAAGGCCAACGAGGTCGATCGCATGGTGCTGGTGGGGGACGTCAAGGACAGAGTGGCCATCCTGGTAGATGACATGGCAGACACGTGTGGCACCATCTGCCACGCTGCAGACAAGTGAGTGGGGCTGGCTGCTGCCTTCCTAATCCAGGGACCTGCTCGTAGTGAACGCTGTGTAATGAGTTAAGCAGATTATTTGTATGTTGAGTTTCATAAGGTCTCGTGCAGTTTCTTGATTATTCATACAAAATAAGTAGGAAAACGCAGTTAAAGTTCTCGCAGTGGGAATAGGTAGAAGACCATGGTGTCTTTTTTCTTTTTTTTTTTTTTTTTTTTTGATTTGAAAAATGTCTGTGTTGAAAACGGACCATCACTGACCATGCCAGGTAGAAATAAGTGTTGTCTGGTCCATCAGCTGATTTTGTATTAGCAATAAGCTTTTCAAACTTTGATCTCGTTCATGCCTCTTACACTAGAAACACCGACATATGCAAGACTGTTAACTATTAAATACAGTATTAAATATTAGCACAGTATTTCATACTGTATTAAATAGAGTATTAAAGTATTAACACAGTATTAAATATCTGCTACCTTGTGTAGGCAAAAATTACAGAGGGTGATTTGTATGATCTGTTCCAAATATTCCAGAGCTAAGAACAAAGGGGTTTTTTCAGTGTGTGCTTTGCCTGTGGTAGATTTCATGGGACTTGTAAAACTGTTTTCTTCCCCCAAGTCAATAGAGGAGGAATCAAAGGTAGCCTGTCCCCTAAGCACATGGTGCTGTCTCCTCTCATGCTTACCATGTGCCCTGCACTAATGTCAGCTTAATACTTGCTGAGAATTACTCATCCTTCTTTACTCCTCCCTTGCAGGCTTGTGTCAGCTGGAGCCACCAAAGTTTATGCCATCTTAACTCATGGGATCTTTTCTGGGCCAGCAATTTCCCGGATCAACAATGCCTGTTTTGAGGCAGTTGTAGTCACAAACACAATACCCCAGGAGGACAAGATGAAGCAGTGCCCTAAAATCCAGGTGAGCATCTATTTTCTGTCACTCCTGGGGGGTGGTAGCCTTGTCTGTTCACCTGCTGGAGGTGCAAACCCCACAATACTGTGTGGTGCTGACAGCAGCGTTGACTAGTTCTCTTGGCCCTATTGCTGTGGGGTAACAGACATGTTACACTGATATAAAGCAGCTTCTGCTCCAGCTCATCTCAAACAGTTCATTAAAGGATCTTTTTTTCAGGGCTTGTTTTACCTAGATCAGATGTCTGATCTAATGGGGCCATGATGTAGGCAAGTAGTTTGATGTGTGCCCTTTGGAGGAGTGATGTGCTGATGATGTGCAATGCTGAAACAGAGAGAGACAGGAACTTCTGATGTTGGTGCTGACAGCTTTGTTGTGTTTCAGTCACTTTATGCCCAGCCTTTGCCATCCATATGAAAGCTAAAAGCTGATTATGAGCCCCAGCATCTGCTGTTCAGCCACTTTTCAATCCACTCATCCAGTGTACACTTGAGTTTGCCTGTGATGATTTCACGAGAGACAGTGTTAAAAGCCTTGTTGAAGTTGAGGTAGACAATATCCACAGCTCCTCCCCCCCTTACCCATCCAGGCAGTTGCTTCATCATAGAAGGTGATCAGGTTGGTCAAGCATGATTTACCTTTGGTGAATCCATGCTGACTATTCCTGATCATGTTCTTGTCATCCATGTGCATAGAGATGGCCCCCAGAATGAAGTGCTCCATCACCTTTCCAGGGATTGAGGTGAGGCTGACTGGCCAGTAGTTCTGGGTTGTTTTTGCTTTCTTCCAGTCCTCACTTACCTCTGCTGATCTCCAGGACCTTTCAAAGTTGATCATGAGTGCCTGGCTGCGATGTCTGCCAGCTCTCTCAGTACTCATGGATGTATCCCATCAGGGCCCATGGACTTGTGGATATCAAGTCTGCCCAAGTGTCCTCTAACTCAATCCTCCCTGACTAAGGAAAAGTCCTCCTTCCAACATTGCCTTACCCTGGTCTCCTGCTTGTCAGTGCTGACTGGTGCAAAGAAGGTGTTCACTGCCTTCTCTGCATCCTCTGTCACCAGGGTCCCCCTTCCCTTTAGTAACAGGCACATATTATTCTTTAGTTTTTATTCTATTATTATTATTCTATTAGTTTTTTCCAAAGACATCAACAACAAAAGGAAAACATTCTTGTTGTCCCTGACATCCTTGGCCAGATTTATTTCCAGATGGGCCTTGGCTTCACAGCACAAATATCTAGGACGCAGGCATTTGGAGAAGTTCTGGCACTACTCAGACTCAGCCAATACTGAGGTGTGAGTGTAGAAGCTTCCCCACTACTGGGCTGCTGGTGAAAGGGAGTCCGAACTGGTTGAAGCTGCAGTCAGTTTTAAGCTGCTTTTGGAAATATGTTATAAGCTGATTGCAAGCTGCTGTTGGGCTGCATTTCTTTCAGCACTAACTTCTGGATGATATTCCTGCAACATCTAAAACATGTCTGGTGCTTTACCTTGTTCCCAAGCTCCACACTGCAGCTGGTGTAGGCAAAATGTTAAACTGGCAAGCTCTGTGTAAATAGCTGTAGCCAAAGATTGCAGTGGAGCAGTTTTCCTGGCTCTCCTTAAATACCTCACTTTTACACATTGCTGCTGGATGTTGAGGAACACAGAGCTAAAGGATTTGTCACAAGTCACAGGCTTTACTCTGCAGCTTGTTGGTTTTTTTCTTCCCTTCAGAGACAAACTTATCCAGAAGATAAAAAATACTAAGTATGGTTTTCAGTTGGTTTCCTTAATGCACCATGAATATGGTGGTTCTTACTAGACTACATCTATTGAAATGCTTTAGCTGTGGGGATTCAGAGCTGGGATTTGGCTGAAACTCGACTTCCCCTCCTGGTACCTGTCTGGCCCCACCAGATGGAGCCAGCACAGCGCCCGGGAGCTGAGCTGCAGCACAGCAGCTTCATCTCTCAGACTGCTGGCAGCAGTGGTAAAACCTCTTGGCTCAAGGGAAGTGATTTCATCTTGATTTAGACTGCCCTAACTTCTCTGCACAAAGTGACTAAGAGAGTCCTGTGGTAACCAGGCTGTGCCTGGAGAGTCTGAGCAAAGCAAGGTGACTGTAGACTGTAACTCTGACAGACCAACTACAATATTTGTAGTGCTATTTGTAGAGTATCTTCAGGCTTATATGTAATTAAATTCTAATCCTGTGTAGAAGTAATTTGTCTGCATCTGGCATGTTATAAATGTGGGTGATGAGTTTATTCTTTAGGTTCTCTCTGACTTCCCAGCCGGTCTTTCAGGCTTGATGCCTTTTCTCAATGGCACTGATGCATCTTTCTTCCCTTCCAGGTGATTGACATCTCAATGATCCTTGCGGAGGCCATCAGGAGGACTCACAATGGGGAATCTGTTTCCTACCTATTCAGCCATGTCCCTTTATAACAACAGATGTCAGCTGCTGCTTGTATGGCTTTTTTTTTAAAACCAAAAGTTGTTCAGCTTGTTGTAAAGTTCAGTAGAAGACTCTGCTTGTTCCAGTGCAGTTCTCCACAGCTCCTGCTTAAGTCAGGCTTACTGGCTCTGTTCCCAACACTGGGAGGCTGGAGGGGAAAAGCTCGTCTCTGTAACAGCCAACTCCACCAGCACCCCGTGCATGGAGCTGATCAGTAGCACTGACTCAATTCTGCAGGTCTGTGGAGAGCAGGACTGACACATGGCTAATTGCCACAATTATTTTGAGGGGGGGGAGGGAGAGGGTTTGTCTGTGGGCAGAGTTAGATGATCTGGCATGCGCACCCTAAATTGTTTGGGAAGTAGAGCTCCCTAGGACATGTTGATCTGGATCTACAGCAAGAGCCCAAGAGACTGCTGGCTGTCTTACCACTCTGTACCTGACAGAGCCCTTGGAGAGTGTGTTGGGAAGGCTTGTATCTTGGCCAAGCTTGACCCTTGATGAAGCCCTGGAGGACACCTAGGAGGTGGTTCCGCTACAGCTTCCTCCCATGAAAAGAGATCAGTGTAGCTTGCAAACTTGAATTCCTCTTAATTGTTGATGAAATTAAATGCTCTTTAGTGTGCTACACAGCAAAGTGAGGGTGAGGGCACAGTCTGTGCAGTGCTGTGTTAGCTTAGTGAGGAAGGTGCATCCTGGACAAGTGTTCTTTCCCAAAAACTCTGACATAGAGAACTCGTGGTGGTTATGTGCTTTGGTTTCTAGTGCAGGCTAAAACCAGCTTCTCAATTTCACAGCTTCCTGTTAGCCTTGCTAGCTAACTAGAGGACTGCTGTCATGTACTGCAGCTGCACCTTGACCTGCTGTGCAACCCCCTGACCCTTTTTTTTACCAGTACAGTAGTAAACGGAGCCCCTTTATCCAACAGCAGCAGGGTTGTTGCATCTAGCAAGTGCCTGCTCAGACACTGAGGTGACCTAAAACACAACAGCTTTGTGTCCAGCTGGCTTAGCCTCTCATTCATTGCCTCTTACAGTCCTGTTATCCTGTAAGTTACTGACACATCATTTGTCCTGCTCATTGTCTGCCTTTCCTTGAAAGTGTTGCTCCTTGCAAATTACCTTAAGCCAAGGAGCATGGCAGGTTGCAGGACAACAAAACCTGAAGGAACCCTTGGGGTGGGTTTGATGCTTCTCAGGAGTGTTTATGGCAATGGGTTGAAGAGGCTGGTGATCCACAGTACTGGGAAAGCTGCAGATTTAACACCAACCTGACAGGCCATAAAGTGCCTGAAAGAAAAATACCAAAACTAGAGCTGGCTGAGGCTCTTGGATGTAATAAGTATCATCTGAAACTTGAATACTTGGAAAATGTACCAGACAATCGTAAGGTAAACTGCTAAGTCTCTCTTGAACTCTTATGGTTTATAGACCAAATTGTTTTATTCTGGTTTTGGTTTTGTTGTTTTCTGGGTTTTTTTTTAATAAGCACTCCTCTTTTATTTGTTTTTGAGCTGGAGGAAGGGAAAAAGGGAAAAGAAGGAACTTGAAATTATTTTCTACAGTAACCAGCATGGCTTTGAGAGGCTGGGGGCTGGGGTATAAGTGGAACTAACTGAAAGATGTGGTTAAAATCTAGGGAAGTACTTCTTTAGTTGTGCCTTTTACTGAAGACTTCTCTCCCTTCCAAAACTCCTGTCCTGTGGCAACGTTAACACTTCTATTAGTGTAGAGCTTTTCTTTTTGTATAAGAATTGATGTTTGTCTGGAAACTGTGCATCTCTTGCTTCTTTGCTTTGCATCCTGCACTGAGCTCTCCTGAGAGTCTGTGATCCCACCTCCTGTACGGGAGCCCCTGCTGCCATCCTGCTGCTGCTCTGAGAGCCAAAAGCCAGGACATCAGAGCAGCGCTGGGAGGATTTTCAGCAGCATTTGTGTTTAAAGTTAAGACCTGATGAAGGAATTAAACTTTTATTTAAAAACCACAGCCTCTGCCTGTAAGTGCTTCTAAATATCTTTAGTGACATGAATCTCCTGAGTTGGGTCATTTTAAGGGCAGATCATGAAGTAATTTTATTTGGAAGGAACCTTGAAAGGTCATCTGGTTTAACCCTTGTGCATGTGGCCAGCTGTGAGGTTCAGCTTGGCTCTGCTCACATTGCATGGAAAGGAAAGCATGGGACCAAGCACTGAGCAATTGCCTTTGTCCATATTTGATTTCCTGGACTAAATTGTTAGAGGTGGTAGTGGAGCTTCTCTTGTACTGTTCAATTATGTATCTGAGCAGATTTGTTCACATAATGTTCAGGTGGGGGAAGCTTGAATAATTTAACAAGTACAAATGAAGAATTTGTAAGTGTCTTGCACAAAGCTGATGATCAGAGACAGCAGGATTATGTCCTGATAAGCACTTGTTCTGACTAAACCCTGATCCTTTCTCATTGTGTGTTGCAGATGGGAAAGTATAAATGAAGTCAGAAGGATGAGATGGCAGGTCTAGAGAAAGGTCTTTGGCATTACAAATAGACTTCCAGGCCTAGACTGAACATGACCATGGCTTCAGGCGGACATTTGCTGAGGATCACCATTGCTGTCCATCTGTTAAAATGTCTTGCAGTACTGGCCAGTGAATAAGTGAAAAAAATTGAGTTTTTTCCCCCAAATAACAGGGTGGGTGCTGTGGGTCTTGTCAGGATGATGTAGCAGATTTCACCCTCCTTTGATGGAAAAACAGAACAGAGCTTTACAGCCAGTTGTACACAGGAGACCGTTGCTATTAGTGTATACAATGTTTTCTTAGTTTCTTTAATAAAAGCAGGGGTTCAAGTTGGGAGAGGGCACAGAGTTAATATGCTGTATGACATTGTAGCTCTTAAAAAGGATGGGAGATAACCTCCTTGGGCCAGTTCTTAGACCTGTGTAAAGTTACTCTGCTCTGAAACCTTCAGATAAGAAGGGATGGAGACTTTTACCAAAGTCTGAAGGTGAGCTGTGGGGTGCCTTAGGCTTTCCTCACAGCTGCCTGAGTTCCTACTATAGAACACAAGTTAGTCCCTAGGAGAAAATCTCAACTGAGTCATTTGCTGTGCTCCTGCATTTGGATCAGGACAGAGCTCCAGCAGCTCCTTCTGCCACGGGCACAGCTGGAGTGTGGCTGCGGGCGTGAGGATGTTGGTATTGGTGCCAGTAGCCATCTCGTGCCTGTCTGCTGTTAATTCAGCAGGAACAAGGAACACGTCAGTCACTAGTCCTGTATCAGCCCTGCTCACCTTCCTGAGTACCTGAAACTAATGCACAGGGTGGGAGCTGAGCTTACCAGGTGTGCCTTGCAGGTAGCAGGATCTGTCCACCGTTTAAAGCAAAATGAGACGCATCTCAAAATAATTTGCTGGCAGCTCCCTCCTGCCTTACTGATGTAAGGAGGTCTCCTGGAGTCGGTGTTTCTGTGATCTAAAGAAAGCAGCACTTTGTCTTGCTGCTGTTGGGCAAGGGGGAAATGGTGTTAGCAAGCCCTTCTCTGTAAACTGCAGCAACATCCACAGGAGGAAAGCCCTGTAAGACACAACAGCCCCTGTATGTTGCTGCCTTCCCGGGGTCTCTGCACCTGCCCTGATGGGTGTGAAGGGTTGTGGCAGGAGGCTGGGGTAAGAACGGGAGAAAGTGCTCTTGCCGTGTGGAGTGGCCCAGCCTGGCAGCTGTGGTGGTGCCCTGCAGGCTGATGGGTCAGGAGGCTGAGAAAAACGTGTGACCAGAGAAAACTTCCTGCCTCCTTCCTGTACAGGAGAATAAGGCATTCCTGGAAATGGCCATCGGGGAGGCTGTATCAGCCCTGGCAGCCTTGTTCTGTGCAAGATTCAAAACCCATCTAAAATGGCTGGCAGTCAGTCTGTGCTATTTCAGGTCAGGGCTGGTTTTGCTTTCTCCCTATCTGTTGATGTCTCAGTTTCCTTGTTATAAATTATTGAAAGCAGAAACGCCAAAAGACGTAAGAAAGAAGCTGGTTGTGCAGTTACGGGAGGCTTTGCTAATTTGTCAGGGGGAAAAGCTCTTGCTGGGGTATAAGCTCCTTTCTTGTTCTTTGTGCAAGATGGGTTTTAGCAGCTCCCCAGCAGCAGCCCCACCTCTCCCCTGCTGGCAGCGCACAGGGTTGGCTTTAAAGCTGCTCTGGCCGTGGTTTGTACGAGTGTGGTGGTGCCTGTGTGCCTCGAGGAAGGGGGAGCTCCCCTTTCCCTGCCTGCGTGGCCACCGTGGTGGCTTTGTGCCCGGACAAAGACCCGGGGGTTGCAAAGTGCTGCAGCGTTAGGAGATGCAGCACATTGCCCAGGGGCTGTGCCTTGCCTGTGGCGGGTGCAGCTGGTTCTGCTGAGGGGCTGGGAGGATGGTGCCCAGGTTTTTGGGTGCAGCTGGTGCTGGCGAGGGGCTGTGCACAGGCAGGGTGGGGATCAGGTTCTTTCACACTCGCTGCGTGCCAGGGACAAAAGCTACGTCAGACTGCAGCATCCACAAAGGAGAAGCATGTGGAGAGCAGGCAAGCAAAGGGGGAAGCTGAGGGGAAGGTGAGCACAGCCAGAGAGTAAACACATGGTAAAACACTTGTCTGACTATTTGCATGAAGGCAAAAAGGATTTCCTGCGTTCATTTTGAAACTGCAATGGATGTTTTGGTTCTTGCTGGCTGTGCAGGAAAGATGAGCCTTTTCTCACAGGGGCTGGGCTGTGTGATGCAGGCTCTGCAGGGTGGGTTTGAAGGATGCTTGTGAAAGCAGCGCTCCCTGGGCTTGCAGCTCCTGGCTCTGTGGCACTCTCCAAACCTGGCCCTGCCTGGGGCCACACCACAAAATCAGAGGTGCTCTGGGAGCAGCCTGGCCTGGAGATTTGCCTGCAGCCTCTCCCTCCCTCTCTCCCTCCCCCAGGCACAGGGACAGGAGGCTGTTTGCCATCCAGACTCCTCTCGGAGGAGCAACCTGGCCTTAGATCCTGGCCTTTGCCTTTTCAGCATTTGCCAGCTCTTGGCGCTTCTTGAATTCAGAGCCCATATTCTGGCTGGAGCGAGAAGGTGCCTCAGGGCTTGTGGCGAAGGGCCACCTCCGGCCATGACCTGCTGTCGCTGGATAGCACCAGTCCCTCCTGCCAAGACGGCAGTCGTCTTGCTAAAGAACACAAAGCAAGTGTTTCCTCCGGCTTGCTGGGGATTTTCTCTGCAAAATCTCCAATAAGCCCTGAGCGAAACCCAGAGGCTGGCAGGCCAGGAGGAGGTGGAGGTGAGAGCTGCTGCAGCACAGCAGCTGGTGCTGCACCCCTGGTGCTGCTCTCTTAACAGGTTCCTGCTCACCATGGCACCAAGATCTCTGCAGAAAGGTTTTGGCAAGCCTCATCTGCAGTCAGGATACTTTTTCTTTTGCGTCCTCCCCTTCCCCTCATTCCCTTCAGCGTCTACAGTACCCTCCTGGCCCTATACCCCCTCTCTATCCTGGTGGCCAGCATGCAGGTGCCCCCGACACTGCCACTACCCTTCCTGCTGGGATCAGACAGGCTGCCTGCACTGCCCCTTGGCTTTTTCCCACCAAAGGTGTTTCTTCCACTTGCACACCAGCCCATCTGCACAGTTTGGGCAGCTCCCCAGGCTTGCTGCAGCCGAGCAAGAGCCTGTGAGTATGGTCAGCTTCTTGCCCACTCATGCTGCTCCTTTAGTGACCAGGTCTCCCCAGGAGGTGCTGTGGCCAAAGACAGTGTAGACATGGGCTGGGCACAGTGGCCGAGCATCTCTCACGGGTGTGAGAATAGGGTGCTGGTTTTAGCCCAAGGCTAGCTTTATTCAAGTTCTGCTTCAGCAGCGGGAGCATCCCTGGACACACACACGGGTCACGGCTGCCTCCGTTGCTGTGGGGCACCTGCTTGTGGTGGGTTGGGGCTGAGACAGTGGCTTCGGAGTCATCCGGTCTGAGGGGGACCGGCCTGCTCCCCCCCACACCTGGCACCCAGGCGCGTGTGCGCACAGGAGGGGCAGTGTGAACCATGCCCACATGTGGGGGCAGCAGGAGCTGTGTCCCCGCGCGTGTGTGAGGGGCTGTGTGACCCCTGTCCGTGTGTGTTGTGAGGGGGTGCGTGCCCCGTGTCTCCGTCCCCGGTGCCCCCCTCACTCCCCGTCTCCCTCACGCCCCTCACGCTCGGTCCCGCTCGCGCCCCCATCGCG
>VXBT01006754.1:136775-166352 GCA_013400235.1 Oriolus oriolus
CGGGCCGGGCGGCGGCGGCGGCCGGAGGGCGGTGAGGGCGAGGTAAGGGCGGGCCCGGCGCCGCCGCCCCTGGCCCGGGCACCCGCGGAGGGGGGGCTGGAGAGCCGCCCCTTCACCCCGGCTCCTGCTGTGACGGGCCCCTCGCGGGTGCCGCTCCTCGGCTGCGGACACCTCCCTGGCCTCTCCCGTGGGGCGGGATGGGACCCGCCGGAGGGTCTCGCCTCCGCCGAGCCGGGGCCTGGGGAACGGGGGGGAGTCGGGCCCGGCGTGCCCGCCCCGCTGTTGGTACCTGCACACAGGTGCTGGCGCCCTGCGAGAGCGGGTCGGCCCTGCTGCAGTGGGGTTCAGCCTCCGGAATAGCTCGCAGCGGGGCCAGCGATGTCACGGCTGCCGGCAGCGTGCTGACCTGCAGGCTCTGGAGCAGCCCGACATAACCTATTAGTCATTTTTAAAACGAGTCACTCGCTAACAGACCATTTCTGAACAGAAACTTTGCTCGGGGCTGATGGCCTGTGCCAGGAAGGGATTTGGTGACAGCGACTGCCTTAAACATCCCTCAGGAAGGTTTGGGAAAGGAACAAGGGTGTTGAACAGCTCACCTGCTCACGGGGCAGGAGTTCCCCTAAGCCATGGGCAATGGGGACCTGTACTGCAGTTCCTGTTTGTCTCCTCTGACATTTGCATTTTGGTCTTTGCTTTAGAACTACTGGGTCACACACTGCTCCTCAAATAGCCCATCAGGTTAGCTCAGCTGTGCTTGGTTTGAGGTGTTTCTGTGCAGGGAAGTGAAATTTATGAGGCTTTTGTGCAGAAAGTGCAGAAACTCACTTAAAGCAGAAGTTTCTTCTTTTGGCTTTGTGGTAAGCACTGCTTGAAAGGGCTGCAAAAAGAGCAGAATCAAGATTGAGCAGGGCCCCCCGAGGTTAAGGCAGAAAGCAGGATTTGGCCTGGAAGAAGTAGCAGTGCTGATCTGAGCAGTGCCACACACTCCTGCTTCAGTGGGTTGGAGATTTCATCACTAAGTAGCACTACTCATCCACACCCTTCCCAGTAATGTGTGTAGCAGGTGTAAGCAAGCTCTGTCTCTTCATCCCAGGCTCTTGCCAGCTGGCTTATGCTCTTGGTTAACAGATTCAGGTGCATGTTCAATCCTCAAATCAGATTCCAGGGTGTGTGAGTAGGCAGGATAAGCAGATCACGGTTTTTATCAACCCTTGGATTGAGGGGAGACACAGGGTGCACAGCCTGTGCACTCATGCCAGAGCTCCTTCAGTTTGTTCTGTTCTTATCTGAGGTTCAGCATGCACGTTGTACTGGCTCTGCCCTGGCCAGAAATGGGCTGTGTTCCATTTCACTCAGAGCAAGGGAAACTCCTCAGTGCATTGTTCTTGCTGTTTTACTCCAGCCATCAGTACTGCACTAGAGCTCTGCTGTTGTCCTTCCATCCTTGATCAGCATCACAAACTGAAAGACAATGAGGGCAGCTCTGGTAACCTTGATGACTGATGTTTGTTTTTTTAGTGACTGTTACGCTGGAGGAAGGTGTTCCCTGGACAGTCCTGGAGACAGAGCAGGTACAGTACAACAACCAAACAAACCTCTTATTCCATGTCAAGGCCTTTACCTTTGCCTGCAGAGTGTCCCTGGGAGGGGGAGGATGCATTGGCACTTGGCCTTGAGGGTGCTGACTAAGGAGCCTGTGGTGTCTGGGTTGTTGCAATGTGAACTTGCAGCTGAGCCTGAGCAAACTGGGCTGTGACAGGCATTGCCAGCAAAGAGCAGCTGGTCCCAGTGCCTGGGAAACCCCTTCCGAGCCATGGAGATCACGTGCAGCTCTGCTGGCAAGGTGAGTCAGCATCCTCAGGGTGGTTAAGAACTGGCTTGACAAATGACTTGTATTGATATTAGACCTGCACATCCATTACATCCTTCCAGTAGAGCAAGTCAGAGAGGAGAAATCATTTAGCTGGTGATGGTACAGTGGAAAGGAAGGCCTAGTGACGGCAACCCGTGGTGATTTTGCTGTTTCTGTGGTAGCTTCAGGATGCAGGCCCGGAGAGATGTTTAAGTAGTGATGATGTGTTTGGAAAAACTGGACAAGCTTTCTGATACAGAGTTTTTACCAAAAGTGGTGTAATTGATACTAAACTCTCAACAGTTGTTTTCACCTTGAACTTAAAGGGGTCACCTGCTGCATCCATTTTGGACCTGATGGAGGACTTGAGTGCCTGAAAGCTTGTCCAGTTCCCAGCTCTAAACTCTGTAATAAGAGAGATTAGGATAATAAGATCTCTCTAAAAAGAGAGATCACCTCCTATATACAAAACTTAAGAAACGGGGATGGAAATACCATATTCTGTTCTTCTGTGTGTCTTTCTGCAGAACCCACAGGTCAAGTGGCTGTTTTGTACTATTTCTGAACCCTGCAGATTGCCTTGGTACCCTGCCCCTCCGTCCTACTGCAATGAGTGGGAAGTCCTTGCTCCTAAAGGTCATTCTCCTTGGAGATGGTGGAGTTGGGAAGAGCTCCCTCATGAATCGGTACGTCACCAACAAGTTCGACTCGCAGGCATTCCACACGATTGGGGTGGAGTTCTTGAACCGGGACCTGGAGGTGGACGGGCGTTTTGTGACCCTCCAGATTTGGGACACTGCGGGACAGGAGAGGTTCAAGAGCCTGCGGACTCCCTTTTACCGGGGAGCAGACTGCTGCCTGCTGACCTTCAGCGTGGATGACCGGCAGAGCTTTGAGAACCTCAGTAACTGGCAGAAGGAGTTTATCTATTACGCTGATGTGAAGGACCCTGAACACTTCCCGTTTGTAGTCCTGGGCAACAAGATAGACAAACTGGAGAGACAGGTGAGCACAGAGGAGGCCCGGGCCTGGTGCATGGAAAACGGTAACTATCCGTACCTGGAGACTAGTGCCAAGGATGACACCAATGTGACGGTGGCCTTTGAGGAAGCCGTGCGACAGGTGCTGGCGGTGGAGGAGCAGCTGGAGCACTGCATGCTGGGCCACACCATTGACCTGCACTCCAGCTCCAAATCGGGGTCTTCCTGTTGTTGAGAGCGGCTGCTGCTTCGGGAACGGCACTCGAGCCAGCGGCTGGATCGGAACACTCCTGGGCAGCCCTGGGGCACTCTGAGGAGAGTGGCCACAAGGACAAGAGGTGGTTTGCTCACTGGGGAGCTGCAGCCTCACTATCTGAATTTTGCCTGGAGTTTTCAGGCACACAGAGCACGTATCTGCAGGAGGGAGCTGTTAACAGAGCACGTGAGCATAGTCTTGCTTCCATCTCTGCCTGTTTTAGCAGGTTTAAAGGGCTGGGTTAAAGTCCTTTAAATTCACTAAAGACAATAGGGGTTTGTTCTGTACCAAGAACTGCCTGCAGAGCAAAGCTGAGAGCATCCTAGACACTGAAGTATTTTAGTCCTGAACTAAAAAAAATACTAGACCCACTCATGACCATACTGCCAAGGGAAATCCCACTCAGCATACTGAACAAAACCTGTCGTAAAGACTCTGGCCCATGTGACTGTGAGAAGGCCAAATACTGGAGTGGCTGGGATGTGTGTATCTGTTGTTTGGGATAAGTGCATTGTGTCCTGAGGCTGAAATGTGATGAGAATTGTTAGAGCTCTGACCTGAAGCAACATATGAAGGAGAGATGGGCCTGTGTTTGAATGTGACAGCATTGTTTCTTCATAGCTGCCCATTTCTGGTCTGTTTTTCCTCACCTCTAACTTTTGTCTTGTGTGAGTGTTATTTTCTGGAGAGACTGTCTGCTTGTTGTTTAATACATGTTTCCTTGTGTCTTGTGGAGGCTCAGCCTTGAAGCCCTCTGTGAAAAACACTGATGTGGATGCTCGCTGGGTCATATTCAAAGGGTTACTCAGGAGATCTGGAGTGTGAAACTTCAGCTGGTTTCTGTCACAAGTAATCACTGTGTTCAGGTGATGTGCTCTAGCAGACAGATGGCAGGTGGGTGGGCTGTCTCCTAGGTGTGCAGGTGGCTGGGGGACTCATGGTCAGCTGTTAAACCCACTTGCTGTCTGGCACTGGTGACCACTGTGCCTCATTAGCTGGCAGATCCATGCCTTCAGTTGCTCTGGCGTGGATGTTCCCATGGGAATGCTGCAGCATGGAACCATTCACCTGCTGTGTCAGGCACAGCGCTGCTGAGCGCAGTTAACCCCTGCCATCGGCCTGGCCCTTGATCCCTCATGGGAAATCCAGGATGTTTTATCTGTAATTCCTATAAGAGACTGGTCAAGAGTGTCTGCTCAGTTAACTGGCTGCTGTGTTCAGTACAGTGGGGAGAAAGCTGCACCACTCCCTCTGTTCAAGACAGCTGAAAAATGGGCATGGGGGGCCCAAGGAACCTTTTAGAAGGGATGCCAGGCTTTGCTCCCATCTCCTGTCCCCTGCTAGGTGTTAGTCCCAGGCTGTCTGTGTAGCAGAGATGAGCTTGCTGACTGTTGTCTTTGCCATTCAAACTTCGTGCCCTGCAACCTCCCATGCGAGCGTTTGGCCAAAGCTGTGACTGCCCACAGGCACGTAGGAGCCTGCCCCGAGCACGTATCCACTGGCTGCCGGGTGTGATTCCCACTGTGATCAGCTGCTGGATGGTAAATTTTGTTTCTCAAATCAAGCAGCCCTCCCTTAAGCTATGCTTTAGAGCAGGGCAGTCTCTGCCCTGTGCTGGCAGCTTGTCTCCATCGCGGCACAGTCTCTGAGCGTGCAGAGCATGAGCATTCCCCCATTTCCTCTGGGGTAACCTGGGGAGATCTTGCCCTTCTCTGCAGGGCAGCTGTGTGTGGAAGGGGCTGGAGTATTAATGCTTTAGGGGGATCTAATTTCCAAACAGGCCTGAACAGCTGTATTCATGTGGAGTGAATGCTATCTAGGCAGCTCTTGCAGCCTCTGGAAAAACAGGTCCCTTAAGAAGGTTCTGCCTCTGTAGCTGCAAGATTTTACAGGATGTTATTGTTACTGTTTATTTACCTGTCTGATCTCCCGAGGCCTCTAGATTTTTTCTTCATTAACACTGCTTGATATTTCCTTCAAGGTCCCAGGCTCTGTGACCTGTGGTTCCAGTTTCCATCCCTGAACAGCCTCATTCCCTGGAGCTGGTTTGCGCAGGAGCTCAGGGTCACAACCAACTCACACCCCTGTGTGCTCACTGGCCCTGAGGGAGCTCCCTGCAGGTGAAACTGCCACTTCCCCATGGATCTCTTGGGATCTGTGCGAGGAGTGGCACCTCCTATGGAAGAGGGCAGGGATTCAGCATGCCACGGTGCAGGAGGCACACGTGCAGCTGTTTGCAGCACCCTGTGTGTGCCAATGCTGGTAGCTAAAGCTCGAGAGCCTTGTTGTGCACGTGTTACACAGCACCTTTTATTTCTATCAGACATCGGATCGTTGACTTTTTTAATGTTAAAACCCCCTATTATATTAGGCTGACGTGTTTTTTTTTTTAAAAAAAGGTATAGTATAATATATTTGAATTGTTAAATTTATTTTAAATGAAACGCACAATTCCCAAAGGAGCCAGGATTTTGAACTCTGTTGCAAGTTTGGTGCCAACAGCCATCCCTTCCCTGCGTCCACTCGTGCTGCTGCGGTTGTTGCTATTGCTACAGAACTGGAATTGTAAAACCAAGATTCTACCTTTATTTAAGCAAATAAAACATGGATGTATTCAAGTGAGTTTGGGAAGTGGCTGCCTTCTTGGTTTGTTAGTGTTCAAGACAGCTTTTGTTCTTCTGAGGACTGGTTAGTTACAGCACCTTCTCTCTTCTGGCAAAGAGAAGTCACTAAGGGATCGGGGGGTTGGTTATTCCTTTGTGTACCTACCTGGACCAGGAGCTGAAGGATCAGAACTCAACAGCTGAATCCAGTGACCAGTTTTGTCTTTTCAAGAGTATTGGAAAACAGTTTCAGAACAGAAATATTCCACATATCTTCCTTCTGTCACTACATCTTAAATTCTCAGCCTGGGTCCTCAGCAGCAAGTCTGGTACTTCGTGTGAATTCTTCCGGTGATCTTGGAACTGGTTCCTCGGGCTCCAGGGGGTTTTGACCAGGCATGATTTCCATAGGATGCTGAGAAGGAAATCAGCATATGGGAACTGTTCTGTTTCGCTGTCCTGCCAGGATGGCTGCTTATTTTGGGAGGCTTTCTCTGTGTTTGCAGAGCCTGTGCCTGCTGTTTCTTTTGGCAGAACCTTTTCATTTATTTTCCTCCCAGGTCTGCTTGCCCTGTTCCAGGAGGCAGTGTAGGGTTCAAAGTCCTTGGAAACGGTGCATTTTAAATGTGGGCTGGCATATCTGGGGTCCTCCAACATCTTACTTCAGTCATTTCAAAAGGCAGCTGAAAACACACAGTCATCATGACCTGGTGGAGATGGCTCCGGCCTTGGAGCATTGTGGGGTTTGAGGTTGAGCAGAAAGAAGAATGAGTTAAAAATGCCTCTCTAGGAGCCTCTGAACCCTGCTCCAGGCTCCAGTTCCAAACAGGGGCTTGGGGGCAGCTCTGACACTGGGGCACTGGCGTGTTCTGCTCTGGACTGAGGAGCACTCCACACTGCACAGGTGGGAGGTGATGGCAGCTCCCTCAGTGCTTGTCTGAAGGCCACAGGTGAGTCAAGAGTCCCTTGACAGGGAGATTGGGCTAATCTGTGAAGTGGTGGATTACCTGCTGAGGCAATTGCTCATGCAAAAGCAGTCAGAGATAGACAGAGATATCCCCTGGACCCAGCAGCTCTTTCCTCGTGGCTTCATGGAGTCCTTTGGGGGCTTGTTCTCGTGGCCACCGGACTCCTGGAACAGGTTACTTGGAGAAGCTATGGATGCCCCATCCCTGGAAGTGTTCAAGTCCAGGCTGAATGGAGCTCTGAGCAACCTGGTCTAGTGGAAGTTGTCCCTGCCCATGGCAGGGGGTCGGAACTGGACGATTGTTAAGGTCCCTTTGAACCCAGGCCATTCTATGATTCTGTGAGTTTCCAGTTAACTATTCCGTCCTCATCTCCAGCCCTGGCAGAGCTGGATTGCGCAGAGATGGAGAGGAAGCAGCGGGGTGCCTGTGAGGATGCAGGTGAGGACTTTAGCCAGGGCAGGCAGAGCTTATCCAAAGCCAGGCATGGCTTATCCAAAACATAGCTCTGTACTAGCCACAGTGAAGAAAATGAACTCTGCCCCAGCTGAAACCAGCACAGCGTCCTACACAGCCTTCCCAGGGCTGAGTCCGAGTCCGTGCTAAGAGAAGTGACACTTTGGTGGTGTTTCTGGTGTGTCCCGGTGGGCTCTCTGAGTTCTGGAGGCTCGGGGAAGGAGCACCGTCAGCCGGGGACGGGCAGCGCAGGGACGGGGACCGGGGCTGCGGGGAGAACCGGGGCTTGCCACCGCTTTCCTCGCTGCCCGAGGAGCCGCCGCTGCTTCCGACGGCCGCGGGGAGGAGCCGCAGGACCGGGGATGCGGAGGCGGCCGCGAGCAGCATCATCCCTGCGGCCCCTCGCCCTTGCTGGGGAGCCGTGGTCATCACCAACACCCCTGGGTGCCGCCATCCCCTCCCCTCTTTTCTCCGCTCCCCAAGGCACACAGGGCCGTCTCCCGAGGCGGCAGGGCACGGGATGGAGAGATGGGAGTCGCCTTCTTGCCAGCAAGCCAGCCCATGGGACTTGCCCCAGGGTCCCTTTCTCTGGTCCAGCCTTTGTGGGAGCAAAGTACAGCCACATTTTAGCTGCTAGACAAGGGACAACAGGTGATTGCACTGGGCCAGTTGACAGAGATGTGGTTTGGTATGAGGCAGAGCTCATTCCCTGTCTTTTCTCAGCCAGCTCCTGGAGGGCGCTGGGTGCCCAGGAAAGGAGCTGTAAGGGCAGGTCCCGTGTGCCCGGGGTGGGGTGACAGCGGAGCACGGCCAAGGGCACACCTGATGAGGCTACACGTGTCCTTTGGCCCTCGGACTTGCGCGGCACCCTGGCCTTGCTGGCTGCTCTCACACACCGCCTCGCACTTGCTGTCCCTAGCCCTCACCCCGGGCGGGGGGGCACCAGTCTCTGCCAGGGGAAAGAGATGGTGTTTTGTTCCCCAGCTCGCTCCTGTCCAGCGGCTGATTGTGCACACACAGGACCCTTTCAGCATGGGGAGAGGAGGGTGATGGCATCTGGGAACGCAGGGAACAAAGGGCCCCATTGATGCTGGCTGCAGCCCCATGGGTTTCTGTCAGCTAGGGCAAGGCCGAGCTGTGCCACTGAGCTGGGGCAGCAGCAGTGCATGAGCTAAACCTCCCCTGGCCAGGCTGCATGGGCGACTTTGCAGCCTGTTGGGAGGGGGTTGAAGCCAGGGAAGAGAGAGGGGGGTGGGATTTGGGCTAGAGTCCCATTCAGGAAGCACAGTGAAGGTCCCACCCTGCCACTCCTGAGCATGTGGCTGTGCCTGAAATCTGCAAACAGCAGTGTGGGGCTCAGAGCATCCCTCTGTGGCCTCACTCCCTGGAGGCTGCTGAGCACAGCTCGTGGGGAGAATTTCCAAGAGAAACAGCACTTGAATCAATAATTTTTGAGCAGCTGCTGTGCAAAGATGCACCTAAGGGTTTCTGGGGCAGAAAGGCAGCAGCCGATGCCCTCCCACGCACCAGCATCGTGTACGCTGCTAACGATCCTGCAGCAAATGGCACGTGGCCACCACAGAGCCACAGACAGGACATGTAGGGCTCTGTGACAGTCCAGTGTGCTTAAACAAGACCATCCTGTTCCACACAGGGCTCTCTGCAAGCAAAAGAATCGCCCACCCTGCGTGGCTCTGGACATGTTCATCCCACACACGCTGCCTGGTGCCAGCCAGCTTGGCTTGAGCTGTCCTGTTAGTTTTGTTGTGGTTTTGTTGTGCTACATGAGGAGTCATAGCAGAGGCTGTCACCACGTGGGCCGAGTGTTAAAGGGCAGCAGCACCACCAAACACAAGCAAGCAACTGCTACAAGACCCCAGCTTTCCTCAGGGTGGCTGGAGGAGAAATAGAGGTTTTAAGGGCCCCCCAGCTGGGAGCAATGATTTTGAAGTCAGAGTTATGAACCTCGTGGCTGGAGTGGGCAGAGCCCTGCAGGCCCACACATGGGTCAGCAAGTGCTGCTCCTCTGAGACATTCTCCTCTGCAGCCTCCCCTTTCCTGGAGAGCCTCCCCTTTCCTTTTTGTCAGGGGGTTGGGGTTGGGAAAGCCAGCACAACAAATGGACAGGCAGAGGTACACCTTGTTCGGAATGTTCTTAATTTTAATGTATTTTCTTTAATTTTTATAAAATACATCTTGTAAGATAAGTCTTTAAAAACTTGCTCCTTTTTATTGCTGGTTAACAAGTTGAAATTCTAGATCAGAAATGAAGGAAACACTTTCAGTTGATTAACTCTGTGTGTGTGTGTGTGTGTATGTGTGTGTGCGTGTGTGGGGTCTGGGGACAAGGGTGGGAAGGAGGACCTGGTTATTTTTTGTTAAATGGATATGAAAAAAACCCCCACCAAACCCCCAAGAGAGATAGCATTGATGTGAATTTCCAGATCTCGACTGGTTTCTCCTCACTCTGCCACCCCTCCTGGCATCTCCCCCCTCCCCATCCCATGTGCGTTGGTAGCCTGGCCAACCTATTTCAGCATTCCTGGCAGCAAGGATCCTTCAAATGCACTGCTCAGCAGATCTGCCTCCTTATCCTTGCCCCTGCTGAAACCAGCACTTAAAAATATATATATAACAATAATACAGACACAAGAAAGAAAACAAATCCATGCAAGATGGAGCTACAGTCTGCCACTGAAAGTAGTTTCTCCAATAAATAAACACAAAGATTAGCATTAAGAAGAGAGGCAGGGAGAGCCAAACAAATCACCAGTTGTCGGGGGGGACTAGAAACAGCACTTCTACAGGTCTGGCTGGACCCATGCTGCCCAGCCAGAGGCCTTTCCTCCAGCTGGAGAACAGTCATGGAGGAGAGGTCTCACCCAACCCCTTGTCCCCCTACCCCTCTCCATGGGAAAAGACTGGCACCAGAAAGGGTCTGGATTGCAGAGATGGGCTGTGTTTGCACCCTGTGACCCCCAAACCGCCACTTTTCCTTCCCTCCTCTATTCCTTCACGGGTTTCACCTGGAAGCGAGATGCTGCCAGTCCCTCCCACCCTGGCAGGCACAAGACAAGTTGTCCTGGCTTGCAGGAAAAGAAGTGAGGGGACGAGGGGCCCAGAACGAGGGGCGGTTACGTTTGACACGGGTGAGAAGCGAGCCGAGCTCCCCGGCGCAGCGGAGGTTAGAGAAGCAGACGTCACCCCAGAGAAGAGCACCATTGTGAAGGGCACTGGCAGGGCAGGGCAGGCGAAGGCACGCGGTCCCGAGGGTTATCCCCTGCCTACGGAGGGATGGCTCTGGCTTTACGCTCCCAGGGCTTGGTGCAGAGATGTGCCCTCCTCAGTCAAACCTATTTGCTGCCTCTCTGCTGCCTGGAGGGTAAAGCCAAGAGTCCCCCTTGTCTACAGAGACACCAAACTCCTTTAGGCTTTAATAGGGGCAGCTGGGTTAGGGCTTTATCAGCATTGGGGTCAGCACTCTCTTCTCCACACTGGGAAGATCCTTGCCCTGAGCTCCCTTTGCCGTGGCTGCAGCAGGCGATTTAGGTTAAAATCATCTTTCTCTGCTAAGGGAAAAAAATCCTTCTCTTATTCTCCATCCATGGGTGGTGACAGCAGACAGCTCCAGGAGAGTCTCTAGCAATGGTACCAGGACTGGGCCAACTTCCTTTTCTCTCTAGGTAGCCTCTTGCTACTCATAGAGCAACCTACATGGACTTCTTCCTCCCAGGAGCTTGAAGGCTTTTGCTCATCCCTAGGCAACACTGGGACGCTGGAATAAGTCCCTCCTCTTCTCTGGCTGGTTTTGATGGGCTTGGCTCTAGAGCGAACCGGTTACGGATGAGCAACGAGAGAAAAGTGCATGAAGAGGTGTCCATTGGTGGGAAGCTCTCCTTCCTGGTCACGCTCAGCACAATGGATGCGAGGGAGGAAGAGGAGGGGAGTCATCAGCGAAGGCAGAGTTAACGCAGGAGACCTGGTGTCGGGTGGCTGCAGTGTTAAAGCCTCGGGGTTAGACAAAAGAAGGGCGTTTGGTCTGGCTGGGCTCCGCCGCGCGGGCTAGAACTTGGTGCCTCGGCCCATCAGCTTGAGGACTGCGAAGTTGTAGGTGGCGGCGATGATGAAGGTGAGCTGTGGGTGGGAAGAGAGTGAGCGAGGGGGCAGCCCCCAGCCCCACACCCCAACAGAGCAGTGCCCTGCACAGCCCCACAGCCCCGCTGCACCGTCGGGACGCCGCGGTGTCGCGTCGCTGGCGTAAAGCGAGAGGAGAGGCGGGGAAAGGCAGGGGACTCGGTGCATTGGCAGCAGGATCTCTCCCTGGTGGTCTCCTAAAGCCTCTCCAGATCCCCTCCTGCAGCCACCTCTACCTTACAGCCTGGATTCACCATCTGCACTTACGTGCCAGAAAATGACACGAGCACAGGCTCTGTCCCATCCATGCCCACCACCTTCGCTGTCCTTTTCCCCCACATCTTTGCCAGGCGGAGAAGAACGGCTGGGCAGAGGGAGCACTGACTCACCAGTGAGACCAGCGTGGCTGCTGCCCCCACGAAGGCTGCGATGAAGAGGTGGAAAGTCATCTGGAACTGCAAGGGAAGAGGAGGGTGAGCGCATGGGGTTCCACGTGCTGCCTGGGGAGGCCAGTGCCGAGGTGACCCACTGAGGGGAGCACTTGTGGGGTGGCAGGAGTTACTCACCTCGCTGGTCTTGCAGATGGAGAGCAGGTTGGAGCCACACACCTTGCCAGGGAAAGCATTCCAGGGCAGGACACCTGTGGAGATGTGGGAGCCAGGTGAGGCGGGGCCTGGCTGACAGCTGACTTCCTTGCTCAGCTTCCCTCAGCCACGTGTGTCACACACACCCCAGCATTTTGGGGTTCTTCAGCATTGCCCTGCTTTATCCCAGCCCCATGTGCTTGGGCTCTGTCCTCCATCCCCCCTCCTCTGCCCTGAGCCCTGGCTCCTGGGTGGTGAACCCAGCACTCACCGTACATCCTGGCATCCGCACACAGGGTGCCAATGCTGGCCGAGGTCTTGGTGGGGTTGGCAATGGACTGGCAGGTGGTCCAAGTGTTAAAATAGATGTAGACAGGCACCGCGGAGCAGGCGAACACCAGGAGCCAGACGATGGTCAGGACGTAGGTAATGCCCACAAACTGCAAGGGGCAGGACAAACCCGGGCAGAGCCGTGGTTACCGAGCGGCCGAGGACGCGGACAGGGGAGCGCGAGGTTCCCCAGGCAGGGGAGGGCGTGGGGCAGCTGGGGACTGCGATGCTGCCTGCGCCCGGCTCTGCGCCGCCTGCCAGGCCCAGCGCGTCCCCAGGCAGGCAGCACAGGACAGCAGCCCGAGCTGGGGGCTCCTGCAGCTCACAGGGCCGGCGCCGGTCCCGGATTCGCGCCCGGCTGTGTGTGCGTGGGGGTGACCGGCAGCAGCAGGATGGCTGCCACGTTTTGGGCGGGGGGATAACCGTGCCCACGGCCAAGCAGGGTTTGGTCTCTGCGGGAGGGCAGCTGCAAAGGCTGCCTTGGCGTGTCAACGTGGCTCTCCTGCCCTCCCTCCATGGTGCCACCCCAACCAGCCCCCGAGGGAATCACAGCCGTGCCCCTCTGCTCCCCCAGGCCACAGGATCCCTGTGCCAGCACTCTGTCATGGTTCCCAAGCTCAGCGGAGAGGATGACCCCAGGGGTACCGGGTGCCACAGAGCTTCGAGCTGCCAGCCCTGCAGGGATGCTCAGGTTCTCCCTGCCCATGTTTAAACATGAAGCAGTTTTGTTACACGTAGCCATGTGGGCTGCTTTGGTCGCCAGGGAATATGGCAGGCCTGGGGGAGGGCAGCCGGGCTGTGCTTCCCTTTGGGATATCCCAAAACCCGCAGGACGGCCGCAGTCTCCTGCCCTTTGGCCACACCGAGCGTGGTGAACCCGCCGGGGCGCGCGCAGGGGTGCCAAACCCCGGTTAAGATCACCTTGTCAGGATGTCCTAGCCACTTTCCCAAACAATGACACACCCGCTGCCACGAGTGAGCTCGCTGGGGGCCTCGCGCTCCCCTCCCTTTCGGGCCCCCAGTTACCGTTGCGCTGAGGCCCTTGCCGCAGATGGTGGTCCTGTAGTCCCCAAAGATTTGCCGGACGGCGCCGGTGGTGTAGAAGCCTTCGGCCAACAGCAGGGCTCCATAGAGGAAGAAGAAGGCAGCTGTGCCATAGATGAAGTACTGAAAACCGTGGATGCTGTGCGGGGAGAGGAGCAGGCAGGGATGCTCAGGCGCCGGGGCGGCGCTGGAGAGCTCAGCCCTGCGTGAGCCAGCCCGGCCGCTGCCACTTTCCCTCCCCACACTGCCCCGAGGGGACCAAAACAGAGGGTGAAGCCCCAAGAAGAGCAAGCTGGGGCAAAGCTGTGGTGAGCAAGGCTGCCACCAATTCCCCCGCATCCTCTGTACCTACCCGGTGCACAGGTCCAGCTCTACCCAGGACACCTAGCGAGGGTCAGATAAAAACTGGTGTGAAATGAAAACAAGTGGCCACTTGTTTCATGGAGCCATGGGCAAAGGCAGCTGGGAGTATCCCTGGTGCCTGGGTGAGAGCCTGGCCCTGGCCAGCCCAGCCAGACACCTCAGCCTGGCACGGAGCAGGACGAAGCTGTGAGGGGGATGCTCTGCAGAGGGTTACTTACACATCGATGAGAAACTCATAGTCCTGGTAGTTTTTGGAGAAGTAGGTCTCGATGAGCTGCTCGGTGCCTGTGAGGGCTTCGTGCCCACAGCCGCAAAACAGTGCTACCCCAAAGAAGCACAGGCCAGTGGCAACCAAGGAAGCAAAGGGTGCCCCGATGAGACATCTGGCACAGCACTCGAGTAAACCTATGGAGGAAAGAGGTGAGGTGGGACGGGACTGCCGGGACGAGGACTGCTTGGAGCCCACAGCTCAGGAGCACAAGTGCAGTGGGAGAAAGGCGCCTGTCAGGAGGAGGGAACAGGTTGAAGGGAAGCCTCAGAAGTGATCCATTGCAGTACTGGAGAGCTAAACCCAGCAGCTTCCCTGAGAGCTCTCTAAGCAGCTCAGGAGCCCACCCGAGGGTGCCCAGGGATGGTGGCAGGGTGGGGCACAGGGGCTGTGAGGAGCGGAGGCGAGCCAGCCATGCTGACCCGTGACAAACAGATGGAAATAGAGCGTGATGTAGCGTAATGCCAGTGGGACCTGGATAACAAGCTGCTAATGGGCTCCCCACTGCCACCACAGCCCGGCTGCGGGCAGCGGCCACGCCAGCTGCCTGCACTCTTATTCTGCCATCGAAGGTGGAGGGGAACCCAGCACCTCCACACGGACAAACCCCAGGGAAGATCCAGCAAGGTGGCCCTGCTTGGGGCAGCACAGTAGGAGCCAGCATGCGCCCCGAGCACTCTGGACTTCCAGGTGGCACCCTGGGCACTCATCCCTTGCCTGGCACCCCGCAGGCAGCTCGGGCTGCAGCTGCCCCTTTATATAGGCAGATGTGTTTACAGGAAGGAGCTGTGTTCGTTCCACAAATGACAGCACTTGTGTAATAGGTTTAGTCCTCCAGGACCTGTGTGTGGGCAGGGAAAGCGAGGACACACGCCAGTGTGCTGCTTGGAGTGCCTAAATGCTGGGTTTTTTCAGCACTGAGGCCATGGGCACCTGCTCCTCCTGCACGTCGGGGCTCTGACACGCAGGAGCGTTGGCTCAGTTTCCCGGCCGGCTGGGTTTGGAGGTGCCCAGGCAGCTGCTCTCCTGCCTGCCTCGGGGGCAGGCAGCCAGGTGGGTTTGCACCCACCAGCATCTGGCTCCGGTTTGGCTCCAGCTAAGCTGGGACAAGCTGCTGCCCCGGCTGTGTGACACCTGCGCCCAGGGAAGCTGCTGCCGTTCCCTGGGATGCGGGCTCTGGCACCCCAGGGCACAGCATCTGCCTGGGCACATCCCATCCGGGCATAGCATTTCTGCGTTCTGAATGCCAAAAAAAGCACCCACACCAAACCCACGCTCCCTCCACGAATCCCACAGCGCTGATCTCCTCCTCAAGAGGACAAGAAAGCCGTGGGGTCCCGGCCAGTTCTCCCCTCCCCACTGGGAGCAAGGTTGCGCAGTGGCACCGAGGACAATGGGGGATTGTCCTGGCGCTGCCACCCCAGTGGTTGCCCCATGCCAAGAGCAAACAGGGAACAAAGGCAGCGCTATAGCGGAGTGCTGGGACCCCTCCCTCTTGTTTGCCTTGGACGCAGCAGCTCCAGGGTGGGTCTCGTTCATCCTGGCCAGCGCTGCTCCCAACCTCGCTGGGACCCACTGGGACGGCCCTGCGCACCCAGCAGGGCCCTGGGCCAAACTTGCCTTTTCTGGTTTTGTTTTTGGCCACCTGGGAGGTGGCACGGAGGTGCCCGCTGGTGCCCACAGCTCCGTTCCCAGGAGACTGCGAGTCCAGGGATGCAGCAGGGCCTGGCAGGCTCCCTGCCACAGCCCCCCGCGCTTTGGGAAGCTGCAGTAGGGGAGCCTGGGGAGGCCAAAGGAGGGGAGAAAGAGCCCTTGTGCCACACAATCCTGGGCCTTGTACCCAGGCTCCGCTGCTGCCAGCGCCAAACAATGTGCTGCAGCCGGGAGGAGGAGGCGGGGGGCCAGCGACACGAGGCGCCCCTGGGAACAGAGCACCCCGATATCCCAGGGGCACACTGATAAGTGTTAGCTCTGCCGCACCAGTAGGGAAACTGAAGCACAAGGCGTGCCTCCGTTTTGCCAAGGCTGCTGGCACAGCAGTGCCACGGGCTGTGACAGGCTCAGTGCCCCGCCTGGACCTCCCAGCCCCCGCCAGCCCCAGGAGGGAGCTCTCACCTCTCCAGTCCATGTGCTGAGGGCTCGGGTGGGACAGCCTGTGGGGATGGCATCTGCCCCCACAGACAGCACACCGGGGGAGAGAACTGCCTTGGGAAAGACAAGGTCCCCCCTGCCACGCCAAGGCATCCTGCCTCGGCCGGCACGGGCACACCGGAGTCACCGGGACCTCTCCGGTGCCAGAAGAAAGTTTCAGTGGGCTCTGCTCTGGGGTAAAGTCCCCAGAGACACCGGCAGCAGCTCTCCCACCCTCACCCCATACTCACCCATGGTGCTGGACTTGGTCAACTTCCCCGACCGCCCTCTCTGCTGCTTCGGCGCTGCGTGCGGAGCCCTCCCCTGCCAGGCGGTCCCACGCCCTCTATTTCCCCCTCTGGGTGCCTGTCCGGCTCTCCAGCAAAGAAAAGGGCTCTCTGAGTGACAGCCACCCCCCTTAAAGGGAGCGGGCCCGCCCTCCCCCGGCCCCCCCAGCACCCCTTGGCTGCCAGCTCCTGGGTGCCCGGCGGCTGCTGGGCGCAGCTGCCCAACGGCCCCGCTCAGGGCTCTGGGGGTGAAAGGCTTTTGCAGAAGTAGGAGAGCAGTCTGGCGGCAGGGGAGGGGGTTGTCCCCCTTCGCTGGTGGCTCTGGGGACATCCCCCAGGCCCACCGGGCTGTGTTTGTCCCAGCTGTGCACTGTGGCAGTGTGGCAGTCTGGCCCCATGGCACAGCAGTGGTGTCCCCCTGTCACCTCCCTGACTCCCAGCACCTGCCGGTAGGGAACAGGGGTTCCCCATCCCAGGGACCTGCTTTCAGCTTTGGGGGCTCCAAACTGGAAGCTTTCCCCCTTTTGACGGGAATCCTGCAGCGACTTTCCCCAGCCCCGTGACCCCCATGGGGGAATGGAATCCTGGAGGGGACACTCGTGGGTCCCCACGGCCTCAGGGCTGGAGCAGGTGGAGCCTGGTCCCTTGGGTGCCCCATGTCCTCCACAGTTGCCATGGGTGCCCGTGGTCCCCTGCAGCTGTGGAGCCAGCACAGGGCCAAGGGAGCCTGCAGAGGGCAACCGGCCCCTTCCTGACAGGCACAGGGTGGACAAAGCCCTGCTGTGTCCCTCAATGCCCCACTTTGTGCCAGGCAGCGAGGTGGCAGGGCCTGGCTGTCCCTGGGTGCTGAGACACTGGTGGGCTGGGGAGCCTCAGGCCAGGATCAGGGTGGGCCGGACCCTGCCCCTTCCCCACAAACCCCAACAGCCACCCCTTGGCTGGGGGGGAAACACTCCTTGGGCATCTGTGCAAATGCTGCCAGGGCTTTGTGGTGGCCAACTGATGCCTTTTCCTGGTCTTAAAATTAAGAGAGCTGCACACAGTTCAGAGGGAAAAAGGGTTTTTACCTTGGTATTTATTTAAGGATCCTTAGGTGTGATGAAATGCACATCGAAATGCACCCCGATGTCCCCACCGAAGAAAATGGTCACACACGACGTGATGAGTGTACAATTATATGCTTTGGAAAAATTAGCACATCTATCAAAGGCTCCCCAATGAGGGACTCGGGTGAGACCCCCCACCCAAGGGACCCTCCCCCTGGATGGGCCTATCTTTGTTTACTGTAATGCATGTGACAAAATAATTCGTGCTAAATTTTGAGATGGCAAGCACTGCAAAGAAAGCACAAACACTGGAAGCAGGTGGCTACAGAAACTGTGTATTCAAGGAGAATTCTGTATGAATAAGCCTTAGCAAGATACATTCCACAGATAAGCATCTTGTGGGATTTCCTCGGCTGGCAGAGCTCCAGGATGTAAAGTCCATGTGTGCACATACAACAAATCATAAATGTCACCAGAAACTCATTTGAGCAGCAAAAATCGACTACCGAATTCAGGAACTGCCCGTCAGACGTGGGGGAAAAACAGGAACAAACGACACTGTTGTACTGAAAAGATAAAACTAACAAAGAAGAAAAAAGGTATAAAAAGACACCTCACCAGAACAGCAGTGGTGAACTAGTTGGATTCAGACCGTCAGTGTTCAGACTCAGTTCACCCAACGCCGATCGCCTGGCTCGGCGTTGCTTTTGCCTCGTGGCTCTTTTTCAAATTTATACTTGATTTTTTAATAAAATTCCTTAAATCATAATGTTGAGTGGTCATTTATAACATTTACAGAATGTGTTCTGGAGAGGACCTTGGTTTCTTTGGGCTTTTAGAATGTTTAGTCTCTAAACTTAACGAAATACTGGGTCTAAGGGGAGTTATCGAACTTAAAGAATTATAACTGTGTAATCTAAAGGCACAAGGAATATACAAAGCTATACAAAAGAGTGTATAAAAGGGAGTATGAAAGAAAAGCAAAAAAACCATCATGGCATCGCAACTGCACCCCACATCAGTGGGACACAGCTCCTGACCCCCGGCACCGCTCCCTGCCTCAGTTTCCCACTGCAAGGCAGGATGGCAGAGGGGCTGCCTGGTGTCCTCAGCCAGGTGTGGGGTGGGAAGGGACGACAGAGCAGGGGGAGCCTCTGCCACCACTGTGGGCAGCACTCCCTTAGCTCCCGAGGTGGCACCCAGGTGCCGTGATCTCCTTGTAATGGCCACGGGAAGGTGGCAGACTTGCAACAGCCCTTTGGAAATAACCATCACCCCCCCCAGCCACTGGAAATGAGCAGAGCCCTGCCTGCATCCCAGGGAAGCCCAGAGGGATCCCCAGCCACCAGGAGGGAAAAGAATTACATAAGAAGTCCCCCATAAATAAAACATGTAAAATGCAACATAACAGGAAAAGAGTAAAATATGGCATGAGGGGGAAAACACACCGGCCCCCTCTTTTTATTTCCACAGGAAATCCAGGCTTGCTGACTCTGCCATTTCTGAGCACCCTGGAAGGAAGTGGGAGTTTTACCTCATTGGGCACAAGGTAAGCAGCTAAGAGAGACTGTGATTTCTGCACCAAGTGCAGAAATTCTGGCAAAAAAATTCTTGGCTATTTGGTACTTTTTTGTCAGCAGGTGTTTCCCTCCTGGGATGGAAACCCCTTGGCCTTGTCATTAGTAGGGACCAGCCCACCACCTCCTGGCAGTGCTTCATGGATGCTCCAGAGCAGGGCTACAAAACGGGGAAAAGGGAGAAATCCCCTCCCTGGATTTCTAAGGCTTGAGGGAGAAGAAAATGTGCAGGGAAGTGTTTGGAGTTGCCTTTCCCTGCCCCAAGCAGCTGGGTGGGCAGCCCAGAGCCCACCCCAAACACTGCCCCGTGCCTGCACCACGGGGGCCAGAGCTCCTGGGGCACCTGTGGCTGTGGGGACGGTGGAAGTCCTTTGCTGCATCCCTCTCCCTTTGCATTTCAGCTGGGGAGTCTGCGAGAGCCTCTGCTGCAAACCCTCAGCGCACAGCCGCGTGCTTGGAGCAAATCCTGCAGCTCAGCCCCTTCCTGGATGAGGCCCCAGGGGAGCTGCAGGGAGCTGCCAGCCCACATCAAAGTTCTCCCGTTGGCTCGTCCCTGCCAGAGAAAACATTGCTGCTTCCCAGGTGGGGAAGGGAGGACGCATCCCTGCTTGCCAGCCAGGAGGGGAACACGCCAGGCTGGTAAAAATAAACGTGCTTATGAATCAATATGGATCACCTTGCAATTTGTTCTGACCCTCGGGCAGTGACCAATTACTGGTCCAAAAACACCCCCACCCCCCCCAGGGCAATGGAGAGTTTAGCTACGAGCCCTCATTAATAGAGCCTGGGAGAGCCACACTTTGCCCCCTGCGAGGTGTGCTGGAGGGTGGCAGGGGGGAGGCTCGGAGGGGGCTTTCCTTCCCCAGCCACCCACAATCTGCACTGAGAGGATGCAAAGGGCTGCACCAACACGAAGTCTTCAGATGGGCACACACACCTCTCTGAATTCGCTGCCCACGTGGAAAGGACTCTGGAATTTTTGTTGGGTTTTTCTCTTCACAGCTGTGGCTCGGACTCAGTGTCCCCCTGGGTGGCAAACTTGGGGCTGGGGGGACGAGCAAGGGACGTCAATGGCAAAGGGACAGCCACACAGGCACTGCTGGTTCATGCCACTCCACTACTTTCGGGCGAAGAAGTGAGATGGAAAAGCAAGCAGGGGCATGTGGGGCAGAGGACCAAAGCACCCTCCCTGTCCCTGTCTCCACGTGCAGCCACCTCATCCACAATCACCACAGACGGTCACACTGGTCCCATCACTCTGACGGCACAGGACAGCCTCCTGCTCGTCCTGCGCCCTCCCAGCACATGCTGGGCATGCAGGCAGCGTGAGGCAGGAGGCAGCAGGGAGGCCAGCTGGGAGAAGGGGGTTTCCTGCACTTTCAGGGAGGATTTGTACTCCCCGCTAATTGATTTCTTTGCTCCCCGCACTCCTCATTTTCTGCACTCCCCTGGGCACGGGGCTGGGTTTTCAAAGATGCACAGTGGCCAAAATGAGTGTGTGCTGACCCTGCAAAACACAGACAGCCCCTCCACTCTGCTCCCCAAAATGCAGACACAGCCCTGGGTACCCCCGAGACAGCAGCACGTGCAGTGCCCTTATCCATTATACATCTGTCAGCAGGAGAAATCCCAGCGTGTCTTGTCACAGCTGAGAACCTTGCTGCTATTTTTAGGTACTCACTTCTCCAGTCAGGATGAATTTCTTGTCATCTGCTGCTGATTTTAACTCTCCTCCTTCACCCACCCCCCTGCCCCGCTTCGCCCACCAGCGGGGTGAAGCCGCCCCGGCCGGGGAAGCCGAGCAGCAGGGATTTTCCTGCCGTGCAAAATTTCCTGTTTTACCAGGCAGCCCCGACCAAACCAAGAGGAGACAGCGACCGTGGGAAGGTTGTGGTGGCTCCAGCAGCATCTGTCCAGCTGCCTGCTCCCGGGATGCCAAGGACTCCCTCCGGAGCCAGCCCCGCTCCCGCTGCCCGGGCCTGGCTGTCCTCACCGTCCTGTCTGTATTCCCGGGTTGCTGCAAGGCTGCAAAATGTGCTAATAAAAATTAAATTAAAAAAAAAGAAGAAGCTGGTAGAGGCTGTCAGAGGACAGGGGAGGCATGCTGAAGGACAGACAGACAGACAGGCCAGCGTTGCAGGATGACAGAGGAAGGGCAGGGGCTGCTCAGGAGAGGAGAGGCTGAAACCCTTGCGAGGCTCAGCCAGGGGCTGGACAGAGGGTGCCAGCCTTGGGTGTGGGGTCCAGCAGCAGCGGGACCCTGCACCCTGAGCCCCCCAGGGATGCTCTGGGGCTCTCAGGACCCTTCTCAGCAAGCAGCGTTACAGGCAGTGCAACAAAGCCCTGCTGGATAACCCGGGGACAGAGCCCTCCTCCCTGGCAGCAGCGCTCATCTCCTGCCTGTCCAGGCTTCATCTGGGACCACGGAGGCAGCCAGGAGGTGCTGGCCAGCAGGGATGGCACCGACATGAGCTCACCTCCCACGCAGTCACCCTTTAGAGAAGATGAGCAGCTGTCTGCCCTTCTGTTTTGGTGTGTCTGGCTGATGTTTCCCTCTGCAGGAGCCTGCCTTTTTAAACCTACCAAGTTTTTAAGCTTGGAAGATCTTGTCCAGCCTGTGCACTGTGCCCGAGCTCACTGCTGGGGGGCAGGGGGGACCAGCAGCTCCCCAGCCGTGCTCAGGGCAGGGTGCCTGACATCCCGGAGGTGACACATGCAGGAGCCTCACTGCTGTCCCCACACCTTTCACAGGCTGTGCCACCCAGGTGAGCGCAGGTGTTCAGGCTGTGTTTGTGCCTGGGGGCGAGCAGGGGCTCGGGCAGCTGCTGGCAGCAGAGCCCAGGGTGCACCCAAGGGGTGCCAGCAATGGCACCGGCAGTGCCCTCACCCAGGGCCCAGCTGACGGGAGGGCAGCCCAGGCACTGGAAGGCTTCCTGGCTGCTCACTGCTCCTTTTATCCACCAGACAGCCCTGTTATTTACTGCAGAAGTAGGGGATAATACAGTGGTGCAAACAACTTTCTTATTCGGGTTTCTAATTTCCAAAAGAAATTCCCACCAAGCTCCTCGCCCGCTGCAGTGAGTCCCTCAGATTAATTACAGGTTTGTGGAGAAGGTGATTTCTTTTCCCTTGGCTCCTTTTCCAGCAGATTTGCCTTTCACATCCACTGCCTTTCTCCTTGATTTTCTTCCTGCTGGAGGGTAAACAGATGCCTCACTCTGATGTTCTCCAGGCTGTTCATTACTCTCTCGCTCTGCCGTTCATGGGGTCATATTCTTGAACTGTTCTCATTTACTTTTCAGAAAATCCTGGAAGGGAAAGACAAATGTCATCCTGCCTCCTTGGAGGGGATGGTGCATGAGAACAGCAAATACAGCCCAGGATCACTCTGTCTCTGTGAAGCTGAGGTGGGCTCTGTAGAGGGAGGGTGCAGGCAATGCCAGCACTGGGCTCTGTTCTGGGGCCTCGGCATTTATTTCTTGCTGCCCAGGGGACCCATTTTAAAAGGCTCAGGTGAATTCATGTGCTTCCAAACAGCCAAGGAGGTGTTAACTTGTGCTACACCTTCCCTGAGCCCACTGGAGGTCCAGAGATGCTGAGGGAGGTCCTGGGTCAGTCAGAAGAGCCCTTGAGCAGTGGGGGTTGTGCCTGCAGTGGTCAGTCTTGGATTCCTACACAGAGACAGAGCCTGTCCCTGCACTTCCCTCTGGAGCCCAGGAAGATGTGTCTCCTGCCTGTTCCCCATGCCAGCCCCAGCCCCCACACATGCCAGGGTCATGCCCCTCTCAGGGACCAGGGGACAGGGGCTGACCCGGCCTCTCTGAGCCCTCTCCCCAGGCTGGCAGGATGCCCAGCAGGTGCCAGCAGCAGCAGGGTTCTCCTGCAGGATGAGCAAGTGGGCACTGGGAGGTGATGGCTGGGCTGGACAACAAAAGGACAGCAGTGGCAGCCCCCAGGGTGGCATTACTGTCAGAGCTCCTTGTGCCTGAGCCACAGAGACCATGCTGTGGCATTTCCTGGAGAGCAAAACCAACGGTAGGACCAGGAGGTGGGTGTGGGAGATGCAGACATTCCCCACCCAGCACCCACTGCCCTTCCCCAGAGCTGCAGGCACGGGCAGCTCTCAGAGCGTGGGCTGGGGACAGCGGCCTTACAAACCTCCTGTGCCCTCCTCCAGCTGGGAACAGCCCACGGACACCACACATGTTCCTCTCCCAGGGTGGCTCTGGGGACCGTGTGTGGCTCCAGGCATTGCCTTTCCCCAGGGGATGTCCCTGTGCAGCCCTTCCGTGCCAGCAGCTGCGCGGGGACTCCGCCTCGGCCCCCGGGGATGGCGAGGTGGCGGCGTGGGCACAGAGGAGATGCTTTGCCAGGATGCCACTTGCAGCAGGGACCCCAGAGCAGCCAGCACAGAGCCCACGGCAGTGGGAGGCAGAGGATGGGGCAGGGATGAACCCGGGATCACAGCAGGCTCCTCATGGCACCATCCTCTGCAGCCACTGGACCGGCACCACCCGAGTGGCACTCAGCGTGCTGTCCCCTCCCAGCCACGGCTCCTCTGGCACAGTGACACCTTCCAGCTCTCTGGGATGTGGGTGCCACCGTGGCAGCTCCACACACTGACCCCCACAGTCAGCATTCCCCCTGGAACCAGCTGCTGCCTGACCTGCTGCTGTTTTGTCTGCGCAGCAGTGAGAGGGTTTGCCATCTGAATAAATTCTCCATCCCTGCCACACAGGCCATGCTGGGGGTGGAGGGGAGCAGCAGGGGGACAGGGCAGGGGGCACAGGGCACAGGGGTTGGTTTCTTATTCCTTCTTCCCTGCACTTGCCACCTGATGTGTAATGTTCCATTTTCCGAACTTGTCGCTCCTGGGGGTCTCCAGTTGAAGGAAAAATAAAACCAGTCCCATCCAGTGAAGTGGGGGCGGGCAGCCTGCAGGGAATGGCACACAGCACGGCCCCATGGCCTGCTCCTGGTGATCTCCTTCTGCTTTCCTGCCTGGAGACTGCTGGGGCTGAGGGCAGGAGAGCTGTGGAAGCCACAACAGTGAACAGAGCTCATCAAAGCCCGGCGCTCCCACCGCAGGGAGAGATGTGCATCGCCATGGCAACCGCGGCCAAGGATGCGCAGAGCTGGGCACCCCAAACGGGGAGGAGACTGGGGGACCAACCTGACCCTGTGCCCACTCCCCCACTGCCACCCCTCAGCTCAGCACTTGCTGAGGCACTGATTTGGCACAGCAGCTCCTCCCCTCCCATGCTCAGGCAGGGCAAAGAGCTGGGGGGGGTTGAGGGGAAGGCAGAGGTTAGAGCTAAGGGGTCTTGCAGTGCCAAAGTCCAGTAGATTTTCTCCAGAGGCACTGGAAATGCTGGAGGCAACCAGAGCAGGGGCCAGGCCAGCACCCTGGGGAACCGAGGTGTCCTCTGAGGGGTTTGGAATCTGTGCCAGGCTTTGCTGCTTGTCCCCAAAAGTCTTGCTTGACACTTATCTAAATTAAATCTCCCTGTTCATCCTGCCGGCTTGCCAAGGTCACAGGATCAGGCAGCACCATCGCTCCAGCCTTCCCTGTCTGCAGTTCCCTCCTCGCTTGCTCCGTCTGCAAATACAACCCACGCGGTTCACCCGAAGCAGAGCACCACCCACGCCAGGAGACACAAGGTCTGCAGCCCGTGGACAAAGGAAAGCTTGGGCCACCCAGTCCATGTCTTCAGGCCAGGCTGGCAGTCCCTTGGTTGGACATGGTGGGTGGGATGTGCACAAAATAGTGCCTTGAGAACCTGCCATAAAATATCAGGAATGTGTTAGACAGGCGAGGATAAGCACCTGTTGATGAGGGGGTGGTTTTGAGGAACAAGCACTGGACTCCTTTCTTTGATGGCTTTCAGAGCAACAGCTGAAACACCTCCCAGCCTGCAGGGAAGGTGCCCAGGGAAGCGGCTCCAGGATGCCCTGAGTGATCTCCTTGGAAGGGCAGAGAGCAGCATGGCTGAGCTGCTCCCCACGGCCAGGAGGGCACTGAAGTGGGGTGGGGCTGGCCTGGCTGGATCCTGCCACGCTGGGATTGCATCCAAGCCTCAGAGAGGCTCGTCAACCCTGCCCCCTCCAGCCACCCACTCCGGTGTCCCAAACCCAGCTCCCCAGCTGCTCGGACACACAGGGACAGGTAAGTGCCCTCTCAGCCCAGTGAAGTCCCCCCACAGCCGTATGGATGGTCTGGGGACACATTTCCTTAGCACACGCAGCAGCCCCACAGCCACAGCGATCGGCTGAGCTCCTCGGGCCCCTCTGCACCTCGGAAAACGAGCCCTGTTGTAACATCCCCCCCCCAAGGAGCTCCCAGATGAGCCTAAGCGACCCTTTGGGATCAGCAAAGAACCCAGTGCTGGGCTGAAACACAGCTCAGAGCGCTCACTGAGGATGCTCTGTCCCCACACGGTATTTTGGGGACTGATGGATGAGCAGCTGCGTCTGGCACAGCCCTGGAGAGAGGTGCCAGGTCATCTGGAGCGAGAGGAGAGGTGACCTCTGTGCCTGGCTGCTCATGGAGCAGGAGGGGCAGCCCCGTGGCTGCTGGCAGGGCCACCCCAGCCTGATGGTCCGGCTGCCCTTGGCCAGTCCTGCAGCACGGAGCGTCCCTTCCCAGCCGCTGCACGCAGAGCCCACCCCCAGCACCAACATCAGGGGTATTTTTAGCCTGGAAAAGTGCCACAAAATCATAGAGCAACATTTGCTGGAGTGGGGACCAATGTCTCAGTTCACCTTGCAATCCTCTGTGGGTCAGCCTGCCCGGCTCGGTGAGGCACCGGGTCCCGCTGGCACTGCCGCATAAACACCAAGCCCCCTCTGGGGTCCCCAGTGCCACCTGCCCCCTCCTCCCACACCACGGTGCCACCTTCCTTTAGGAGCAGCTCCAAACACCCCCACAGCCCATGACCTTCCCAGGCCACTGAAGGGGACATCCTGCCCTGTCCCTCTGGCAGCTACACCCGAACCCAGTGCCTGTTTGCCCTGCTAAGGAATGGGGGGTGTTTGGGCTCTCTGCCCGCGCTCTGGTGCCAGTGGGGCCGCAGTCCCCCCACCAAAGCACCGCCACAGTTACTCATCCCTTTGCCATTTATTGCAATGAGATGAGTTTTGCTGCTGCTGGGGAAAGGGAAGCACCCACAGCCTGTTACACAGCTTCTCCAGGGAAAGGCAGGGACCAGCACGACACCGGAGCAACGGTGACATTATGTGACAACGCAGCGTGCAAACCGGGCAGCCACGGAGAGCCTCGGGCTGGCAGCAGTGCACAGCCACCCACGAGAATGTGTTTTCTCCAGCATTCATTTCGCACCCCGTTAAATGCCTCTAAAGGTTTGCTTTGGGGGACTCTGCCTCCGTGCCCCCGCCCAGGGTGGAGGGGATGTCCTCTGCCCGAGTGCAGGCACGTGGGGTTTTCCTGTTTGTTTTGCTGCTCTCCTTAGAAAATGAGACTGTGCCTGCTCTCCCTTATTTTCACTGGTCAGGGGATTAAAAAAGGGAAAAGAGAGCTGACACAGCCCTAAACTGAAGGCACAGAGAACTTGAATCTTTCACAAGGAGTGCTTTGCTCCCCAGGGCTCATTAAGCATTTAAGCAGCTGGTCCAGAGAAGAAGTGCACAGCAGCACTTGCATGCTGGCTGCCTGGCACAGCCCTCAGCACGCAGCAGCTCTATTTCACACCTTGGTTCCTGCAAAAGAAAATCCCAATCCTGGGACAAAAGAGACAGGAGGATGTCCAGAGCTGGCTGGGAGCTCTGGGAGAGGGGAAGGAAGTCAGGAGAGAATTAGGAGACAGGATGGAGGTGCCTGTGATGTGGTGCTGTCTAATTACAATAATCACAGTCTCCCAGAGCATCAGACTCTTTGCCTGATGAATTGCAGAGTTGTTATCCTGTCCTGGCCCACGTGCCAGCCCTTCACTGGGTCTGGGGCTGAAAGATGCAGAGCGAGCAATGTCCCCAAAACAGGAGCTGCCTCTAAGTTGCTACTGAGCCCTCCCCAGAGGAACTGACCCTCCAAGCCTGCTGGAGGGGTGCTGAAGCAGGCTGCTCAAAGCCCACCACAAACCTGTGCCCACATGAAGCTTCTGTCCCTCCTGATGCTTCAGATCTTCCTGGCTCCAGGGCAAAGATAAATCTCTGTGCTCATTCCAGAGGAGAGACCAAGGATGAGTGGGAAAAAGCAGAGTGATTTTTGTGGTCCTACATGAAGAGCAAAGTGCACTCCTTTGCCTGCTGTCCTTCCTCACCCCTCAGCACAAACAGCACAAAGCTGGTCTTTATCCTGAAATTGAGCTTAAGCACCTGAACCTTTTCTCTGGAAAAAAGCCCAAACCTGCTTTCAATGGGTTGAATGACTCACTCCTACCTTGTAATTGCGTTGTCTGCAAATACACTTCAGGGTTTCATTTTTCAGGCAGGATTAAATCTATAGATGTGGCAATGCGGAGCTGAGCAGCAGCGAGGGGTTGGGGTACAGGCAGTGTGGACTGGCACAGCCCCTCTCCAGGCTGTGGAGCCAGGCACATTTGAGGCAGGTGAGTGTCTGGCCTCAAAGAAGCAGCTTGATGTGAACTCAGAGACAGTGGAGCGAAAGGGAGAAAAGAAGATATCCCACTCTCCTCCCCATCTGAGCAAACCCAGTCTCGGTTGCCTGCTTGTCTCCTGTTAGCAGAGCCTGGTGCTGTGACAGGGACAGCTTTGGGGCAGGGACATGGGGATCCCCCTGAGGACTGCACCAGGCTGGCAGCCACTGGATCCGGCTGTGGTCTTTGCCCCCTGCCCCCTGCCCAGTCTTGCTGCCTCTGGGGAGAGCAGCCACACGGTGACCTGGTGGTGGATGCCTGTCCCCGGGAGCCCAGCGCTGGCAGCTGCCTGCTGGCTGGAATCTCGGCTGTTTACAGAAAAACCACCTCACGCTTTGATTTGAGGGACATGGGGGATAAGCCTGTTCTTGTCATTGCCAAAAATCCCCCAGTCGGGCTGAGGTGCAGTCCTGGGATCCCCTGGGCACTGCTGGTTGTGCAGCTCCTGCTGCATCCCCCCGACCCAGCCCGCAACAAATCAGCGCTGCCTTCGCCCTCCTGACGGGATGCTCGCTGCCTTCATTTTCTCAGAGCTTATTTTCAGCGCTGCTTCACTCCTCGCAGCGCTGGCTGCCTGCAGAGCTGCCGGGCGGGCAGGAGGGCTGTGGCTGCAACATCCCCCGCAGTGCTGCCCATCAGGGAGCCACACTGGCTTCTCTGGCCTCTCCAAGAGCCTTGTTAGCTCGGTCCCGGCGCCCTGCTGACCGCAGCATGTGCAACCATGGCTTGGAGCTGGTTATCTTGAGCTCCCATGCTCATGGCCACCCGACACACTGCTGCTGTGAGCATCCTCAGGCCCCTCAGCTGATGCAGGGACACCATGGCCGTGCCTCAGTTTCCCCAGAGAGCAGAGAGGATGCGCTGGCTCCCCTCCTCCCGACGGTGTCAGGTCTGCTTAGCTCGGACAGTGTCGGGAAGAGGAGCTGTCACACAGCGTGCGTTTGCTCTGCGCCCTGGGGCTCCAGATCGTGCCTTGCGCCTCCCAGCACCGTGGCCCCGTAAACATTAATGGCAACGGTAATCAGAGGAGACTTCTCCCACCTCCTGGTGCTGGGAGAGCCGATGGGTGGGGATGAGGACTCCTGCACGCTGCCTCGAGCTAAGTGCTCGCTGGCTACAGCCTCCAGCCCCCTCTGCCCTGCGCTGGGCCGGGCACCCCGGGCTCGGCAATCACACAGCCAGCCCTCTCTCACACCGCCTTCCTACAGCAAATCCACTGGAGAGCCCTCAAAGTCCTGTGGAGCCACTCGCTCGCCCTGGGGAGAGCAGGCACAGGGGCACCGTGCTCTCCTCCTCCGCTGAGATCCTCCTCTGTGCACGCCTGCAGCAATGGCTTTGTACAACAGCTCCCAGCCATTACCAGACTGCAATTAATATAAATAAACGAGATGAGCCAGCCACAGCAGAGTGAACAGAAACCTGACTGACATATCTGCCAGGAATCATTTATTCTGCACTTTTATCTTTTTTTAATACTATTTACTTCCTTGCAAATTAATCACAGATTGCCTGGGACCAGAGGCGACTCTGTAGCTTGGCCGGGTGGCCCCAGGGGACAGGGCAAAGGCAGCCGAGCAGCCCGAGTCCCAGCCCTGCCTCTGGTTAACAGGCAGCTCCCCTCCCTCTGCCTTGGTTTCCCTCTCCCCGGCAGCCGCTGCAGCTCCCGCATCACGCAGACATGACTGTCCATCTTGTGTTCTCCAGGGAGCTCACCCTGGACAGCCTTGTCCATCCGCTGAGCCTCTGGGAAAGGCAAGCGCAGGGGTCCCAGCAGGAGGGCTGAGCCCCCCGGCCCTGAGCTGCGGCCCCAAGGCCAGGCAGAAGGATTTAGGAGCCCGGTTTTCCCCAGCCGCTCCCTCCCATCCGACGGGCAGTTCCTCTGGGACATCCCTCAGCCCCTGCACATCCCTGAGCCCCGCACGTCCTCTGATCCCGGTACGCTTCTCGTCCTCGGAGCATCCCTTGCACAGCCACCAGCGCTGCCACATCCCTAAACCCCGGCGCATCCCCCGACCCCGCCAGCCCCGACCCCGGTGCGTCCCGGGACCCTCCCAAACCCCGCAGGGGTCCCTCCCTCCCCGCGCCCG
>VXBT01006754.1:166614-181830 GCA_013400235.1 Oriolus oriolus
CGCTCCGGGCCGGTGCCCTCGCCTTCCTCCTCCTCCTCCTCCTCGGCTGCCTCCTGCCCCGGCGCGGCCCGCTCAGGTGAGCGCACGGCGCGGATGCTCGGTGCTGCGCGGGGCTGCGGGACCGCTGCTCTCCGAGCCGCTCCCCCGGCGCCCGGACCCCATCCCCCGGGAGCCGCGATTCCCCTCCGGCGCACGGGTATCACCCCCTCTCGGAGAGAGATCTGTCCTGCGGGACCTGGGCATCCTCTTTCAGACCCGGACGAGCCCCGGAACCCTTACCCCGACCCCCGATCCGAACCTGTCTCCGGGGCCTGATGCCCCCCCAGACAGAACGCTCCCAGCTCCTATATGGACCTTCCTCCAAATCTGGCCTCGCTCCCCATTCCCCAGGACCCTGACCCAGCACCCCGGGGGACCCACCAGACCTTCCCCCTCCATTTCCCCACCGCACACAGCCAGACCCTGTCTGTCCCCAGCAGCCCCCGAGGGTTCCCCTGGCCCCGGGCCAGCGGGAGAGTCTTGCCACTGTGGAAGAAAGGGCGAGCTGAGCCAGGTGATAGCCCAGGCAGCTCCTTCTGTGGTGCTGCAAAGCCCCTGAGATGTCCAGGTCCTCTCCTGGCTCATGGTGTTTGGGGGGAGGAGAGCTCAGGACAGTCCCTGACCCAGACCCTGAGTCACTCGGGACAGTGGGTGGGTGCCCCAGGTCCCATGGGTGCAGGAACAACTCTTGGCCCACTTGGGTGGAAAATCTAAAGCCCCCAGGTCCCTTTTACCATCTCTGTCCACCTTGGGTGTTATCTGGGACAAGGTGGGATGCAGGGGAGAGCGGGCCAGGAAGGGAGGGGTTGGGGGGCTGCAGGACTCCTGGGCTGAGCCTGCTCCCAGTCCCCCTCCCAGCACTCAGCCAGTATGGCTGGAGCAGCAGGGGGGGATTTGCAACATTTATGGCAGGGAGAGGTAAAGCAGAATTCTACTTCACATGCAGAAACTGCTTGTTTCAGGGCAGCGTTTTTAGGCAGACATCAGCATTTTCCAGCCCTACCATGCACTCGCTCCACAGAGGTGCTGAGCTCCGGGGCCCTGCGGTGCCCAGCCCAGGGTCGGGGCAGAGGCCCCAGGGCAGGCAGTGGGGAGCTATAGGCCGGGGCTGTGCCCAAAGGCTGCTTTCCAGCATGGCCCTGCCAGGGATGCCATGGGAAGCGGCTGCACTCTGGGCATTTTGGCATCCCCCACGCAGGTCTGAGCATCACCGGGGCTGCAGATCCACTGTGGCTCAGCCAGTTATCTGAGCCTCTCCAAGGAGCTACCTGCCAAGGGAGCCTGGGAGCCTCCCTCCCACGTGCTCCGGGGGAGAGCCCTCAGCGTCCTCTCCAGCTGAGGAGGACATGGTTCACAGCTATGTGGCAAGCAGAAGCCTCGCTTAACTCCTTGTTAGCCTGGCCTCTTGCAGCCCTCCTCCCGAAGGCACCACACCTTGCTCGTGCAGCTGCTGGCGGGGAATTTCTCCCAGCCTTTTGCTCTTGGTCAGGATGAGTCTCAGGTACTCCCTGCTGCCCTTCTCCAACGAAAGGAAAACCTTACCCACTGGAACATTTTGGGTTGGCTGTTGTGGCCATTTCTAGCTGGCACGTAAGCCCCTCTAGGATGAATTTCACCCCTCTGAAAAGAGGTAGGAACAAGGTGTATTGGTAGGAACAAGGAGGTAGGAAGAAGGACCACAGGGTTCTCAGCATCATCCTCTTCTTGTACTGACGGGGTTGTAGCTCCAAGCAGGAGTAAGATCCACCTGGGCATAGACCTGGTGGAGTTATAAGGCAGCATGCAGCAGCACCAGCAGCATGCTCAAAGCTCCTTTTGTGTCCAGAGATCTCTGGCTAATTCCTCTCCATCACAGCCACATGCCTGGCAATGTGGTGAGTGAACATCTCTCGCATTGTTCCTTGAAATTATCATTATAGACTGACGGGAGGAGAGAAACTGGCAGGCTAAGATGCATTCACAAAAATATCCCCTCCAGAGTCAGTTTAAATAAATCTCCATCATCATTCGGAACGCTGTGTGGGAGAGCTCATCACCATGGCTGGTGTGGAGGTGGGCTTTGCTGCTCCTCTCCTGCCACATCTCCTTGGCCCCCGGCAAGGTGTCAGGACCCAGCTGTGCCCTGGACACCTCCTCACTCAGGCAGGGCTGTTGTGTCCCCCAGCCCCCCCAAGCCATGAGTCCATGACAGGCAGCGTGTGATTGTTTGCTCAGCAGCTCAAGCTGGAGCTGTAGGTGGAACCCGAGAGGGAGCCTCCCTGCTTTCCCCCTCCAGCACTGGCACAGAGCCTGGCACAGAGCACAAGGCATGGCCTGCTGTGCCCTGTCCCCACCACAGCCCTGGAGCCAGGAGGCACCGGCCCCCAACCCCTTGCCAAGGGACGTGGTGGGCAGGGGCTTTGCTGGAGCAGGGACAGGCGAAATGTGGGCATGTGACACTCAGGCTGTGGCAGGTGAGGGGAAAAGCCACCAGGATCCCAGCAGAAGGAAGGCATCCCCCCAACATGCTCACTGGGCACTGGAGGGGATGCAGCGCAGGCACAGCCGCCTGCCCCGGCAGCTGTGTGTCCCCACGGGGTGCCAAAGTGTGCCTGCAGAGCCCTGGTGCCAGCAGGCAGCAGCTAACCCACCCCCCCTGCCCCGCAGGCTGGTCTCAGGGCGGGAGGAGATTAAAGCTGCTTCCCGAAGCTCAGCCCAGCCCATGTCGCCCTCTGATTTCCTGGACAAGCTCATGGGACGAACCTCAGGGTATGACGCCCGCATTCGACCCAACTTCAAAGGTAAGAGGGAAGACGTGAGGGTTCCAAACCTGGCAGACCCACGCTTTATGGCTGCCCAAACCCAGGGGCTTCGCGGCAGGACCCTGACCCACATCCCTCTGTCCCAACACCCTCCCCAGAGTCCCGGCTGCTCCTGCCAGCACTGTGCGCTCGCTTTGCCTGACAGGGTGGGCGGCTGCAGGGCGTGCTGGGGTTCCCCCCGACACCCGGGGGAGGGTGGAACCCCAGCAGGCAGGGGAGATGCCTCTGTGTGCGTTCAGCCACGCGGAGCCGGTGTCCCCGCGTGTGCCCGCGCAGCGCACGTGTCTCCGCAGCCGGCGGCAAGAGGAGGCTTCACGCTGTTTTCCAGGTCCACCCGTCAACGTGACGTGCAACATCTTCATCAACAGCTTTGGCTCCGTCACCGAGACCACCATGGTGAGGGTTTTGCCGGCGCGATGGGCTCTCCTCTCCCGCAGCCTCGGGGCTGGCAGCGGCTGTGCCGGGGAGCGCGTGGGTTCCCGTGCCCGTGGCTGTGCTCACAGGGGCTCCTGTGACCCCTTCTCTGGAGCCATCCCTGGCACCACGGTGGGGACATGCAAAGCCATAGCACATGGCTGTGGTTTTTCTGGGGTCAGCTAACACAAGCTTGGCTGTGTGGGTCACATGCCCTGTGCCTGAGCTGGAAGAAGGACCCCCAAAGGGTCACAGTGGGGCACCTGGATGTAGCCCCCTGCCATCCTGAACCTCCTCGGGTGCAGAAGGAACTCCTCTGAGGAAGTCCCAGGGCTAAAAATTTCCTGTTTGTGCTTCTGCAAAGCCTTAATACTATCAACAGGCCCACAGAGCCACGTGCAGAATGCTGCAGGCAGCAGTTATTGGTCTTCCACCTCCTCCTCCTTCTCTCAGCTGCTGTGGCCTTGGCTTTTTAATTTCCCCTGGCTGCCAACAGCATGGGAAGGCTCCTGAGCTGCCCCAGCTCCGTGCTTTATTAATGACAGGCACTCAGCAACAGCAGGGCTGAGCCTCAAGAGATGGAGCCCCTTCCACCTCCTCCTCCATCCCTTCCTCCTCCTCCTCCTCCTCCTCGTGCCTGGGCACCCGAGGGTGCTCGCAGCTGACGCGGTGCCCCCCGTCCCAGGACTACCGGGTGAACGTGTTCCTGCGGCAGCAGTGGAACGACCCCCGCCTGGCTTACCGGGAGTACCCCGACGACTCCCTCGACCTCGACCCCTCCATGCTCGACTCCATCTGGAAGCCAGACTTGTTCTTCGCCAACGAGAAAGGGGCCAATTTCCACGAGGTCACCACCGACAACAAGCTCCTGCGCATCTTCAAGAATGGCAACGTGCTCTACAGCATTAGGTAGGACCTTCCCTTCTGGTGCAATGCCTGAGCGGGGAGGCAAAGCTTTCCTCTTGCCTTCCGTGGGGCACCTTGTCCACACTGACTCCCCCAGCCCCAACAACTCTCTCCTTTCCTCTGCCTCCTCCAGGCTGACACTGATCCTGTCCTGCCCCATGGACCTCAAGAACTTCCCCATGGACATCCAGACATGCACCATGCAGCTGGAGAGTTGTGAGTACCTCGGGGGTTTCCAGCTGTGCTTCATTCCCCTCTTCCTACCCCATCCCCTCCTATTCCATGCCATCCCAAAAGCTGGCAGCTCACTTTTTCTGAGGGACATAAGCAGGAAAAAGCAGATTTTCAGGGTGGGGTTGAACAGGGTACACGTCCCCATCCCATGGCTCCCTACATCCCCTCCAGTTGGCTACACTATGAACGACCTCATCTTCGAGTGGCTGGAGGAGCAGGAGGCCGTGCAGGTGGCAGAGGGCTTGACACTCCCACAGTTCATCCTCAGGGATGAGAAGGACCTGGGCTATTGCACCAAGTACTACAACACAGGTGAGCACCCCAGGGACCTGCTGCCACGCCCTCACCATGGCCCAGGGGTCCCTCTCGCCCATTGGGGCCATCTTCCCCTACAGGCAAGTTCACCTGCATCGAGGTGAAGTTCCACCTGGAGAGGCAGATGGGTTACTACCTGATCCAGATGTACATCCCCAGCCTACTCATCGTCATCCTCTCCTGGGTCTCCTTCTGGATCAACATGGACGCGGCGCCAGCCCGGGTGGGCTTGGGCATCACCACGGTGCTCACCATGACCACGCAGAGTGCCGGCTCCCGGGCCTCCCTGCCCAAGGTCAGTGCTGCAGTGCCCCAGGGGTAGGAGGAGGGGCAGCCTTTCCCTGGGAATGGCTTGGCTTTGGAGCCTCATCAGCTGGGGCACCACATGTGCTGAGGGGAAACACCGGCTGCTCCGGCCCGTGTGCCCAGGCTGAGAGGGCTCCCGTGCTTCTCGGCAGCGGGATGAAGCTGGCAGTGGGGGGGACGAGCAGGGTGGGGGGCAGCGGGTCCCTGAGCCCCCTCTCACCCCGGCAGGTGTCCTACGTGAAGGCCATCGACATCTGGATGGCCGTGTGCCTGCTCTTCGTCTTCGCCGCCTTGCTGGAGTACGCAGCCGTCAACTTCGTCTCCCGCCAGCACAAGGAGTTCATGCGCCTGCGCCGCCGCCAGCGACGGCAGAGGATGGTGAGTCCCCCCTCTCTCGTGACATCTGCCCGTCCTCAGCCCCCGAGGGGACACCCCAGGGCTGCAGGGCCAGGTTCTCAGCAGCCCCCAGGGCAGGGCTGTATTCCATTGCCCCAGACGGCTCCTCCGGCACCCCGGGGACCCACGGGCATGGCAGCATAGTGCACAGCACCCATGGGTGCTCCAGGCCCTGCTTAGGGTGCTGTCCTTCTCCTGCTGGGACATCCTCAGGCTCTGCTTCCTCTAAAAATGCAGAAAATAAACAGCGAGGATGGGGGAAAACCAGCCTTTCCCCTTACCTGCAGCCCCAAACCCGGGCTCCTTGCTGTGCCGTAGCGGTGACAGGGACTCACTGCTGTGTCAGGGACCTGGTGGCACCCAGAGACAGGTTTGAGCTGCAGATGGGAGCACAGCAGGATCTGGAGAGGCAGGATCTCTCACTCATGGAAATACTCCTCCCCTCTGTCAGCCCATCAACACAGGCATCAGGCCTGAAAGAAGCTCGGGGTGGGCATGTGGCTGCCCCACTCTCATTTTCTTGCTGTAAACACACCATGAGGCACCAGATCTCCACAGAAGACACGAGTACACACACATCCACGCCACACAGCGTCCCAGCACATGCTGAAGACAGATCCCGGTTCCAGGGCACACTTGGGGGGGCTTTTTCCCCCCAACACAGAGCCCCCCGTGTCCCCACCATCCCCATCCTGGCACCCAGAGCCGCTTCCCCGGGGCCGGGGTAGAGCCCTCGGTCACCCACTGTCCTGTTTCTGTTTGGTGCGCACTGCTGGATGCCAAAAGGGCCTGAGCAGCGGCACGGCCAGCCTGGAGTCCCTGCGGCAGCTGAGCAGCCGGCACAGCAGCGAGCACACCTACGCGACGCTCTCGCAGCTCTCCAGCTCCAGGGTAAAGCACGACCCTCCGGCAGCCCCCCCGTGCTTCCCCAGCCAGCCTCACCCTCCCCTCCCCAAAACGAGCCCCCAGGAGCCGGCCCTGGGGGGGCCAGCAAGGGCCTGTGGAAGGAGCAGGCCGGTGGTTTCGCACGGAGTACGTGCCTATAGGACGGAGCCGCCCATTCCTGGGCTCAAAAGTTTTGAGAGAGGGATGGGAATGGAGCAGATTTCCGTGCAGACACCCCCGCTCCATGCCTTGGGTTTCCCTGCCATAAAGCAGCACTGGCACAGTGGTGAGGGTGAGTGATGCTGAGGCTGATGGCTGCTCCTGCCGTGCCCACACCTCTGACAGGGTGAGGGCTCCGAGGCACTCTCAGCTGCCTGCGGTCAGTCCAGCACGGGCAGCTGCTCAGGGCACACGGGCACTTTTGCAGCTGGAGGCACAGGGAGACAGTGTGGGGCAGGCCAAGCTCCCAGGATGCTGGGGAGATGCAGGGGGTCTGCCACAGCTCCAGGGAGGAGATCAGGCCTGGTCACCCTCACCTCCTCTACACCGTCATCAGCCCTCGGATGCCAGGAGAGGCATCTTTGCTCCCTGCCTTTCACAGATGACTCCTGGAGATCAACACCCACCCAGCCAGGGCAGGGAGGGGGAGGCCCTTTCTAACCCAAGGACCACCTGCTGGCTTAGAACGGACCAAAGTGCATCTGCCCCGAGGTGGAGGCTGCAGAGCCACCCCAGGGTGCTGCTGGCATGGCACGGCACTGGATGCAGCCAGGACCACCCCGGGGTGCTGCTCGGTCAGAGACCGGAGCGGAGCCCTGCTACACGCAGCTCCTGTGCAAAGCAAAGCCCGGGTTTCACAGCCTGAGGGCAAATCCCTCCCACAGATCACCCAAATCCAGGCTCAGGAACAGGCTGGGCCCCGTTGGCTCCCGGGGCTGGGGGAGTAGCTGCTGGTGCCCAGGGCACACAGAGCACCCCAGCCTCCCCTGCCCAGGGTGGCTGCAGGCACTCAGCCTGAGGCAGGGAAATAAAACTGTGCTCAAATGAGGACTAACCTCAGCAATTTGAGCCACTGCTGCTCTTCCCACCGGAAAATCTTGCTTAGCCTGTGGATTGCCGAGTTAAATAAAGATGCCAGGGTACAAACTCTCTGCATGACAGCCCCCGTGCCAGCCAAGCGCCTGCACGGGCTGACCTCAGCGAGCAGCCTCTGTGTCCTGGAGGGCAGTGCCGGCCAGAGATGGTGTTTGGGATCCCAAACAGCACCCTGACACAAAGTGAGGCACTGGCCTGCAGCAGGCCTTGGAAGAAGGGACCCACCGCAGCCAGATACAGCACCAGCAAAGGCAGAGGAGACATGAGCCACAGAGACCAAATGAGTCCAGGGGCTCAGCAAAAAGCCAGATGTGCAGCCTGTGCTTGCACATGCCCATCCCTCAGCAAATCTTTGCACACATAACCCTCTCCAAGGCTCAAAGAGCAGGACAAGGCGAGTGGCTAACAGTGCACAGCTGTTGATGGGGAGGAGTGCAGGCAGTGCTGGCCAGCCCCCGAGGCACACAATCAGTGCCCTGAACAATGGCAGTGGGATGCGACCAGAGACTCTCACGGCAGTTTTGCAGCCTTGATCACGAACATGCAACTCCATGGGCACACTGCCCTCTCTGCAGCCCTCTGCCAGCATGGGGAGAGAGAGGGTGAGCAAGGGCAGAGAGGCCAGCAGGGAGTCCAGCTCTCTCAGCCTCCCTCCTCTGCTGCACCAGGCAGCCTCTGCCAAGCAGACACGGGGAGAAATGAGAGCCTGGGCTCTTGGAGGGACTGGGGTGCCCTGCAAGCCCTGGTGGTAGCCAGGTTCCTGCATCCCTGTCCAGCTCTGCCCCAGCAAGCTGCCCATCCCCTCCCATTCACCATCACAGTCGCACTTCCACCCCACAGCAAACACAGCTGCCACAGCAGTGCCTGCACACCTCAACTCCCTGCACCCCCATGTGCCCCCTTCCACCAGTTCACCTCCCATCCCTCTGGCTGCCAGAGCCAGGCTTCCCAAGCCCCCGAGCCGGAGCTGGGAGGAAGCCGGGGGGATGCGTGTCGGGCTGCCAGGGTCGGGTTGCCTTTGGCCGCACCCTAAAACACACGCTGGATGAGAAGGCAGGGGCTCAGCGCTCACCCCGTACCCCGTGCACAGCACTCCCGGCCCCGTGCTCCTGCCTGCATGGCTGGGGCTCTCTGACAAAGCGCCCAGCCTCGCACCAGGCACTCGTCACCAGCACCACAGGGTGCGCAGGACGCGCGGCCTCGGCCCTGCGGCGCCAGCACCCGCGGGTGCCCTGCCTGACGGCCTTTCCCTTCGCCAGGAGGAAGAGCTGAGCCGCGAGAGCCGCTTCTACCTGCGAGGCTACGGGCTGGGCCACTGCCTGCAGCCGAAGGAGGGGGCTGGGGAGGGCCCCGGCGTGTACAGCCCGCCGGCAGCCAGCGCGGTGCTGCGGGAAGGGGAGAGCCTCCGCAGGCGCTACATCGACCGCGCCAAGCGCATCGACACCATCTCCCGAGCCGTCTTCCCCTTCACCTTCCTGGTCTTCAATATCTTCTACTGGGTCGTTTACAAAGTGCTGCGCTCAGAGGACATCCACTTGGTGCCCTGAAGCTGGGAAACGACGACTGACTCTCGGTGTGACCCCCACAGTGTGCCCAGGTGCCCGAAGCTCAGCCAGAACTACATTTCCCTCTGTCCCGGAGCGGTGGCACAGCTGGGCTGGGCCTCAGAGCCTGGACATGCGGCAGCCCCCGTGCCCCACTGGATCCCACGGCATAAAGTGGGGGGATCAACAATCACAGGTCCCCACGGTCAGCTGGAGAGAGGGACCCCTCCTGCCTCCTGCATGGTGTCACCCCCAGGTACCCTGGGATGCTGTGCTGTCAGGGCACAGGGAAACAACCACTCCCCAGGAATGCTGTGCTGCCGGGGGAAGCCCTGGGTATCCAGGGGCACAGGAGAGCCCCAGGTACTTTGGCACAGCCAATGGCCAGAAAACATCACCTTCCAGAAAAATACCCTCCACCTCTCCCCACCTACCACGTTAGGCTGCTGCTTCTCCAGCCTGCATCACTGAGCTGTGTGCCCCGAGCATCCAGGGAAGAGGCTGCAGTCCTCTCTCCTCTGGCCTGGAGCTTGGTTGCAGGAAAGAGCAGGCAGCACCCCTGCCTGCACCTGGACTGTACAGGGTGCTGGCTATGGCCCTGTAGCCCCCTGCCCAGCAATGGGCAGGGCCCCTCCAGCCGCAGCCAGCTCAAACACACAGCAAAGCAGCAGGTCAGAGATGCTGCCCTCCCTGCAGAGCTCAGAACTGCCCGTGATGCCCAGGGCTGCAGGCAGGACTGTGGCAGGGACACTGGGCAGGAGGCTGTGTTTGCTCCAAGGAACACCAGCCCTGAGGCAGGCAGCAGGCAAGCTCGGTCCTACTGAAGGGGCACAGACGGCCATCGCAGTTGCAGATGGGAGTCACTTGGCACTGGGGAGGTGGCACATTATCCACGGGGTAGGGCCGCCAGCCCATCTTCCAAGGGCGATTTTTCGGGATGAAAGCAGTGGGGAAAGCTTGGCCAATCCTTTTGGAGGAGCAGAGTGAGTGGTGGCATCCCCAGACTGCTGTGTTCCTGCAGCACCACAGTGCCAGAGGAGAGATGGAGGTGAAAACTGCCCCATTCCCCAGCCCAGCACCCAGGTGCAGCATCCCCTGGGCAGGTTCATCCCTAATACTCCTCCACTGGAGAATAGAGCAACTGGAACCTCGACAGGACAAGCTCAGCAAGGCTTCCAGCCCTCCAGACCTGGATACCCTCCATGCTTTGCAGGAAATAAAAGCAGTAGGTGATGTTTAAGTCCTACACAGAGGAGTGTGGTGATGCTCTCCTTTCCCTCTGCCCAGAGTCAGCCTGGAGGAGGTTGCAACCTAGCAGGCCCCATGGCCATGGGTGCAGGAGAGGACTCAGAGTCTTCCAGGCAGGGCATGGAAATAGGATTCACCCCTTCCCTTAAAGGCTGTGGTGCCCCCATGGCTCAGCAAGTGCTCCAGTGACCCACCCGCCATGGCAGAATGGACCCTGCGGGGCAGGGGAACGTGGGCAGGAGGCCAGCACTGCCTTCTGAAACCAGCCCCAGGCAGAAACCCCTGCTGTGATCCCTGGCCTGGCTCCTCAGGCACTACTCCTCACCCTCCTCCTCGCAGGACTGAGTGGCAGCATCGTCCAGCCCCTCTCAGCCCCCCGAGCCCCACAGAATGCTCAGCCACACGAACCCATTTCACAGATGGGGCAAGCAGAGAACTGGCCCCAGGCCTGACCCCCGAGGGGACTGAGGGACTCACGAGGACAGGCTGAGCAGCTCCATCCCACTGCCAGCACTGTGCATGCCTCCCCCTGTGCTGTGGGGTTCCCCATGGGGCCCCACTGTGTGTCCAGGCCAGACTTGCTTTTGGAGAGGCCCCGTTTGGAGGCACCCTCGGCTCCCCCAGCACCCTCGGCAGTGCCAAACAGGGAGGTACCAGTGTCCCAGCAGCACCCACAGGCACTGGGCAGCCATGCCAGCCTCCAGCAGTGGTGGGTTTTTAAACAGCATCGATCTTCCTACGCAAATAAAGCTTTCTGGGATTTTCAGTGGTGTGTGCTGGGGATTTGTCTCTGCCAGGAACACTGCAGCCAGCTCCCACTCGCAGTGTGGGGAGGGGACAAGGGCACAACCGCCCTGTGAGGACAGGAACCCTGACCCACCATTATACCCTGATATCATCACCTCTCCACGAGTGATTTTTCTGACAAGATTGATGACTGTCACATTTAACTCCCACATGGGAGATGCCAGGAAGGCTGGGCAGGAGCCCCCCACAAGCCCTCAGCCCCAAACCTCATCACTCGCTCCCCACCCAGCTCTGTGGGGTGCTCCCCACAGTCACCCCAGCCCCTTTCCACCCATCCAGGCTTGGCCAGGGGACAGGACCCAAGATGAGCTGGAGGTGGGGCCGGGGGGGGGTTCCAGCTCTGCGGTGGAACTCAGACACCCGAGCGCGTGCAGCACCCCGAGCGCAAACCTCCCTGCGCGGCCCCTCGGCCCCTTCACTCTGGCTCGCTGGGCAGGCGCCAACCTTACAGAGCTGCCAGCTGTGCCAGGGGGCTTACGCCAGCCCTGCAGTGCCACCCGGGGCCGGGGCTTTTGTCCCCAGCTGGTGCAGGGGCGGGCAGAGCCTGCAGCTGAGGGCTGAGCGCCCGAGCAAACATCAATCTCCCTCTGTGCTCGCGGCCAAGTTTCACAGACCAGCTCTGTTGGTACCTCGCAGCCCCATCGCCCGCCCGGCCCCACCGAGGGCCTCCTGAGGCAGGGAGGAGAGAAAGCAAGCTGCACCCACGCCGGTTTGGTGCTGGGGTTGTTCTTTAGATAGGACAAATGAAGCTTCCCCAGGGTCTTGCTGCTGTCCCCACCCCAAACCGAGAGAGCACACAGCCAAGGGGAGAGCTGTGAGGTATTTCACACCAGTACGGTGTGCCCGTTTCCTGCACTCCGTGCTCTGGAGTCAGGACATCAGGTCTGGGCACTCAGGGTCTGTTTGGAGACAAACACTGCAGTCAGCCCCGAGCCATTCAGCTCCAGGAATCAGCACGTCCCAGAAAAAGTGAAAAATGTGAAAATCCAACACATTCCCCCACAAGCCAAAGCCCCCAGGTCCCACACACTGCTCACAGCAAGGTGGGGAGCTCATTCCTGGCATGGCACTTGCAAAGGCATAAGGGGAGCACTGCCCCATGGCTCTGCAGGTGCTTGTGGTTCTGGTGTCCCTGGGGGCAGTTTCAGGGTCAGGAGCAGCACTCAGGCCCTGCCCCTGGTCCTCCCAGCAGCCCAGTTTGAACTGGGAGTCACTGGGACACCGTCACAGCTGCAGGGCTGCCACTGTCCTCCAGCACAGAGCTCCAGTGGGTCCCTCACATCTTGGGGATGGGGGTGCTGAGCCCCATATCCTCTCACAGCATGGCCAGGGACCAGCCCAGGTGGCTCAGTCCCCCAGCAAAGCCCACAGTCTTTAAAGGGAATCAGTTTTTCACTCCCTGTTCACGGCTGTGCATTGGCGGGTGCATCCCAGTCACCACAGAGAGCAGCTGTGGGCACAGGACCAACAGCCATGGCCAAGGTAATTCCTGGTTTAAAAGGAAGTTAATGAAGTTAACACCAGGTTAATGGGACTCCCAGACAGTAAAATGAGCATCATCAGCACTGGCAGCTTCCCAGCTCCTGCCAGCAGCATGCCCAGGGCCAGGAGCACACACAGGTTAAGGACAGCACAGCCCCTCGCCAGCCCCAAGGGCTCCTTGGGGGGCCCGTGTGGGGCCAAGGAAATAAATGTGCCCTTGCCCAGGCACTGCAGTGATGTGCCAGCCAGGCCTCTGCCCCATCAACCACAGAGGGCCTGACCCTGCTGGCACTGAGCTCTGCCGCTGTCCCTGGCAGCCTCAGGGTGCCAAACCTTCCCTTCTTCCCCCTCTCCCACATCCACAGCCTGGAGCTCTCGTGGGGCAGCTCCGACTGCCAGAGGTTCAGCAAAGCATCCTGTGCAGACAAAGCGATGCCTGCAGGACAGCCTGTCCCACACTGATCCCGAGTGCAGAGCCAGGGCAGGGCAAGGCTGCAGGAACAGCTCTGCTGGGGCTCTGAGCAACCTCTGCACATTGCCTGAGCACAGAATTCCTCTAAAGAAAATATCAAGCTCCAGAAGTCAGCCAGGCAGTCCTGAGTAGGCCAGGGCTGCCCCTCACGAGTGGAAAAATGAACACAAGAGGAAAGCACCAGGAGCTGGACTGGCAGCGTGCCCTGCTGGGATCGGCCATGCCACAGGCACAGGGCCCTCACAGGACCACAGCCCTGTAGGGACAGGAACCTTCTGGCACAGGGAAGGTCCAGGTGCAGGGTGCTCTGGCAGCGTGGCTGTGCCAGCACCCCAGCCCTCAGCACAGCCCTGCCAGTGCTGTCCCCCCAGCAGAGGAGTCCCAGTGCACGCCCTGCCACCTAAGCTGCGGCATCACCCCACAGCCTGTCACTTCCTCCTGCTCAGAGAGGCTGCACCAGGGCCCTCCCAAACCCCACACCACCATGGCCACATCCACCTCCCCAGCATGGCTTTGGGACCAGCCTGCACCACTCTGGGGACACCAGCCAGCACACGCAGCCCACAGGGCACCCCCACAGCTCCCATCCCGAGGGGTGTGGGTGTGCCAGGTACTCCTGGGGGCAGGCAGGACACCTGGGAAGCAACAGTGAGGCAGTGCTGGAACACAGAGACAAGCAGGGATCGGCCCTGCAGCACTCCCAAACGCTGGGAATAAGGGATAACTGCCCAGCTCTGGGCAGTCGTTTTGCACAAGAGAGAACAAAGCCATGAGGGTTTCCAGCCCTCAGAGTGTCTTGTTTTGCCCGACTTTGAGAAATCTCTGCGCTTCGGCTCCCCAAGGCACAGGGGGAGGACCCAGGCACTGAAACAAGGAGTGATTATCAGCCCACGGGCTCTGAAGAGCTTTTGTTCCCTGCAAGTGCCAGAGCAGGGATCGGAGGACACCTAGCGAGATGCCTCGATGGCACCCAGAGCCCTGTGCCTTGCTGGCCACAGCCCTGCCGTGGTCCCATCCAGCCCCCCTCCTCCTGCTGTGGTGGGGCCCACAACAAGAGCTCCAGTGGGGCTGCAGGGCTGGTCCAGCCCCGGGGGGAGAGACAAAGGGGAGAATTGGCTCCTCACACCCCATTTGTCACTGCTGCCAGGGCAGTGGGAGCCTCCGAGTCTCCTTGGCAGGCCACACGTGCTACCAATGCTGACACCCCAGCAGTGCTCACAGCTGTGTGACTCCTGCAAACGCAGGGAATAAATCCAGGGCTCACCTCAGAGATGCTGACTGGCACGCAGGTGCCCTTCACAGCTCTCCAGGTCCTGCTGCCACCAGCACTGCCCGTTCCCAGAGGTTCTCGTCTCAACTGCCAGTCAGATGTAACTGGTGCAAATGGGGCGATGCCCAGTGACCATGACTTATTCTTGTGGTTGAACTTGTTGAAGAGAGACCAAAATCTTTGAGTGCAACGATCTGGATGGGCCCAAGCACCCCAAGCAGAGACAGGCTGGATCCAGCACCACGGGATCCACACACACAGGCGGAGAGGCAGCAAACAGCCTGGCCGTAATCCACACTCTAGATCAGGCTGGATGGGACAGAAGAGCACAGCAGAGAGGTGCTCAGGAGGAAGGCTCATTCAGGAGCTTCTCACAGAGTTTTTGTGGCAGGGCTGAAAGCCCAGAGCCAAAACCAAGCCCTGAGCCCATGGGGTACAATCCTCCCTTCCCCAGGACCCTGTGCTGACACACAGAGCACACCCAGACCCACACCCTGCACTCACAGCACCCCCAGCCCCTCAGGCAGCCCCGGCACTGCTGAGCACACACAATCAGTAAGGTTGGAAAAGACCTCTGAGATCGAGTCTAAGCTATCAGCACTTTGCCAACTAGACCATGGCACCGAGTGTCATGTCCAGTCTTTCCTTCAACACCTCCAGGGACAGTGACTCCACTTCACTGGGCAGCCCATTCCAGTGTCTGATCACCCTTTCTGTGAAGAAATTACTCCTGATATGCAACCTAAACCTCCCCTGGTGCAGCTTGAGATTATGTCTTCTGATCCTGTCCCCTGTTCCCTGGGAGCAGAGCCTGACCCCCACCTGGCTGCACCCTCCTGTCAGAGTTGTAGAGGGTGAGAAGGACACCCCTGAGCCTCCTTTTCTCCAGGCTGAGCCTCCACACCTCCCTCAGCCTCTCCTCATGGGACTTGTGCTCCAGACCCTTCCCCAGCTTTATCGCTCCGGTAGCTCCGTGTCCTTCCCGAGCTGAGGGGCCCAGCA
>VXBT01006754.1:182242-204115 GCA_013400235.1 Oriolus oriolus
GGTACCGCCGCAGGGCACGGGTATCCGGGGAGCCCAGGGCAGCCCAGGTACCGGACAGCCGGCCCGGTGCTCCAGCACCCGCTGCGCCTTCCCCCCGCCAGGGCGGAGGGCCAGGCTCCCCTCCCCGCGCTCCCCCGTGTGCCCCCTGCCCGCCCAGCCCCGTGGCTGTGCCGGTGGTAGACATCGGACGTTCTCCGCTTTCTTTCCCGGTCGTGCGCCCTTGCCCGTGCGCAGCGAGCAGCTGTTTGTGGAGATGGCGGACAGGATGGTTGCCGAGGGCTGGAGGGACGCCGGCTACGAGTTCATCTGCATTGACGACTGCTGGATGGCCCCGACGCGAGACAAGCAGGGCAGGCTCCAGGCGGACCCAAAACGGTTCCCCAGCGGGATCCGCAAGCTGGCCGACTACGTGAGTGCCACCATGGCACGGTGGTGACCCAGCCTGGGAGCAGGGGAGGGCAGGGACGGCCGGGTGGGTATGGCTGCATCACTGCTGAGACAAGGCCCTCCTGCCACAGTGGGGTTTTGCTTCCCTTGCTGCCCCAAATCCTCTTCCTCCTGCCTTGTGGCTGCCCCATCCCAGGGTCTGTTTTCTGTCTGCACGCACAGGTGCACTCCAAGGGTCTGAAGCTGGGAATCTACAGTGATGTTGGCAACAAGACGTGTGCTGGCTTCCCTGGCAGCTACAACCACTATGACCTGGATGCCCAAACATTTGCTTCCTGGGGTGTGGACCTGCTCAAGTTTGATGGCTGCAACTCTGACTCACTGGAGCTGCTGGCAGAAGGTAGGCACGGGCTCACGGCAGCTATTCCCATGGGTGGGAATATTCTGCAGGCTGCAGCAGTTCTAGGCCCAGCATAAGGCTCCAGGGACTGGCTTTTCCCTGAGCACACTCATTTAAGGGACTTGCTTACAAAAGCAAATCTGAGGCTCTGTTCCCAAGCCCGAGGTGCTGAGTGTTGCTGGGTTAAGTGTTTTTACCTGCTCAGCCTCCTGGAGCTCTCTTTCAAGCACAGCTCAGAAAAGGAGCTTTCTCACCTCAAAGCCCGGATCACGCCGAGCACAGACACATCAGCTGTGTGCTCTGGGGGCTGGCTGTGCAGGCTGCTACCTCAGCTATGAACCCAGCACAGGTTTTGCCCTTCTGGAGTGCCTGTACTGGAGAGCCCAGAGCGTTTCTCACACTTAACCCTTAATCCCTGTGGTGGGGCCTTGTCAGCATGAATCAGCCTGAAGCTAGAACAGCTTGTGTCAGCCTTGAAAGGAAAAGTTAGGAGGGCTTTTAACAGATAAAAATGAAGGGAATTACGGCATAAAAATCCTACTGGGTTCTTCCTTTTAAAGCACACCAGTGTAAATACCACTTCAGAAGTTATTTGCACAAAGGCTGGCAAGCCAGCAGCTGAAAGCTCAGCAGCTCCCTGTGCTGAGGGGACTTGGCTACAGACTCTTGTGAAGCACAGGCAAATCCCAGTGCCACAGGAGTAGATTTGTGGGAAGAACACTTTAACTTGAAAAGCTTTTTTCTCTTGACTGGGCTCTCTGGCTGCTGGCAGAGTCAGCACCACCATGTTTGGCAGCAGGAGTCCTGCACAAAGTCCTGTCCCTGCCTGGCATGGAGAACCTGCCCAAGTGACAATCCCATCGAAGCCAGATGGTGGGGCATATGCCAGCTGCCACAGCCAGGAGCACAGCTCAGCACCCTGAGTGACAGCTGAGCTGAGAGCTCCTGTTGGATCATATGTGTAACCCAGATAAAATCCAGTTGTACTGAAGCAGTTCTAGATGAGAGAGCAGACTTTTCATTCCCTCTCTGCCAATTGGAAGGGACTTAACTGGGCTGTCTGGGGACAAGGACACGAAAAACTGGAGCTTTTGCATTCCTGCCCACTCCATATGGCACAAGTGCCTCATGAGAACGTACTCATACATCACCCAGCAAAGCTGCACTGCTTGATAGATACTGACTTGTGTTTCCTGGGTATCTAGAGGAAAAATGCTGTACAGGAAAGCTTTAAACCTCTTCCCCTGGCTGTATGTACAAAGGGATCAGCAGTCCTGGAGCGACAGCCTGCCCAAGCAAAGCTCCTGTCCTTGGGAGGCAGGTGACCAGCTGCAGACTTTAAGTTCCCCTGTCCTCTCTGTGGCATCTCGACCACAAAAATGTGTTCAATCTTAGTTTTGCAAGAGTTGAACTGAAATCTGAACCTGTGACATTGGATTAGTTCTGCTGTGTGACCAAGGAGATTGTGTAACCCCTGTCTGTCCTCTTCCTTCAGGATACAGGCTCATGTCTCTGGCCCTGAACAAGACTGGAAGGAGCATTGTGTACTCCTGTGAGTGGCCTTTCTACCTGAGGCCTATGCAGCAGGTAAGAAATGCCTCTCAAGGTTTACCCTGGGGCTCAAGTGGGAAGAAGAGAGAAACATTAAGATTGCAAAACAGCATCCTGAGAAACTTGCTGCTCTCTGTTCTGACAGAGAACAGGGCTGTAAAATGGAGGAAAAAAACTTTTTCTTCCAGAGCCCAGCAGCATACCTGAATCACTGCTCTGCTGAAACAGATTCAGTAGGATCCTGCAGCATGAAGGCACAGCCCAGATGGAGCATGCCTAAAAAACCGCAGCATCCATCTGCTTCCTATCTCCAAGGGGCCAACCAGCAAACCATTGGCAATGCAGACACACAGCCTAGGAGATAGCTCAGTGTTACTCCTCCTGGACACAGAGCGCTGCAGATTCAGCTTTCTGGGGACCACGAGAGAGGCTTTATGACATTCTCCACGTTGTTTGTTCAGTGACAGATTTCTGCCAGCCAGGGTCTGTGACTGACACGTTGCCCTCCACCCACAGCTGGCTTCCCCTGTGCCACCGTCATAGGATGGTGCCATTCCCTCCCACTGGAATTAAATTTATTACTCACCAAAGGGTGTAAACCCAAGAAATAGCAATAATTACTGGGCTGTTACAGTTTAATCCCACTGGCCTTGTCACACCTTCAGTAAAATTGTGAAGGAATTCTCTAACAGAGCTGGTGGTCACAAGTGTTCTCCCACGGGGAGCAATAGTGTTGTCTAGAACACGTCAGGGTGGAGTTACTGGGCACAAAGCATTCAAGGGAATCAGCATACACTAGATCATCCAGATAGCTGGTGATGGAAGGTGTTCTCCTGGTTCTCCCCCAAGCTACCCTTGGTCCAGTCTAGCCTTGTTTACACTCGTGTTGTACAGCCAGGTGCTCTGGCTTATCACACTCATTGTTCTGGCAGCCCAATTACACAGAGATCAAACAGTACTGCAATCACTGGAGGAACTTCTATGATGTCTACGACTCCTGGAGCAGCATCAAGAGTATTTTAGACTGGACAGCACTTCACCAGGACAGCATTGTGAAGATAGCTGGGCCAGGGGGCTGGAATGATCCTGACATGGCAAGTACAGCAACACCCACCCCACTTGAAGCATCAGCAAAAAACCTTCCCTCAGCTGCAGGCTAAGAATGGGAAGGGAGAGAACTGGGGGAGAAACATTGAGGGGAAGGGCTCTGATGGGACCCTAGGATCAGGATCTTGAGAGGGTCCAGGGTGGAAAGGGAAAGAGAACTGCAGCTGTGGATAGTAGCAAGGAAGCACCACCTTTGTCGTGCAGCTTCCACAAGCAGTACCAGTTCAGAACACAGGTGTGGCACTGGGGGACAATCTCCAAAGTGATGTCCCACCAGAGCAAAAACCCCCGGGTGCCAGCACTGCAAGGATATCTGAACCCAAAAGCATTCCTTAACAAGGCCTAGCCACTTAAACAGCTTTCTTTACTTCCACCAGGGACTTATCCTAAACTGCCACGCAGTCATGCCTTGCTTTTCCCAACAAGCTGGTCCTGCTCCTGGCACTCGGCCTATCTAGCCAGGCTACAAAGAGAGGTCCCACCCTGTGATTTCCTGGGACCGGTAGCCCAGTTTCTCCTCAGCAGGAAGCGTTATCAGGCACTCTTTGTTTGCTTGTCACAGCTAGTGATTGGAAACTTTGGGCTGAGCTGGGACCAGTCGGTGACTCAAATGGCCATGTGGGCCATTATGGCAGCTCCCCTGTTCATGTCCAACGACCTGCGGCACATCAGTCCTGAGGCCAAGTGGCTGCTCCAGAACAAAGAGGTGATCGCCATCAACCAGGATCCGCTGGGCAAGCAGGGATACCAGCTTGCCAAGGTACAGGAGGGATGGAGAGGTGGCTCAGGGTTTGGGAACAGGAACCCAGTGAGGCCCATTTGTTCCTGAAGCCTGCTGGAACAGACAGGCGTGAAGACCCTCGCTCCAGGCTCCTCCAACCTAAGCCCTGGGTTTGTTTTCTCCTTGGCAGGACAAGCACTTTCAGCTGTGGGAGCGGCCCCTGTCTGGCCAAGCCTATGCTGTGGCAGTGCTGAACCATCAGGAGATTGGGGGACCCCAGAAATTCACCTTCCCCCTCACCTTCCTCGGCAATGGGCTGGCCTGCAACCCAGCCTGCTTCGTCCGACAGGTGCTGCCAGCCAGCAGGGACTGGGGTGTTTACAGCTGGATCTCCTCCCTGAGCGTGGAGGTGAACCCCACAGGCACTGTGCTGCTCAAAGTCATGGCAGTGTAGGAGGCACAAAGACAATCTTTTCCTAAGCCTCATGCTCTGTCTAAACTTGTGGCAGGAAACTCATCTCCTTCTTCCACGCACATTCCTTTTTTCTCAGGCATTCATTATTTGAACCTTTGGCTAACGTGACAAATACCCATCGCTCCATCACGAGGAGGTAACAGAGGAAGGGTGAACAGCAGAGCAGTGCCCCTTCCTCTGGCATCTCACCCAGCTCCTCCTCCAAGGGGCTGCAAGGGCTCCAGCAGGGCAGCAACTCCCGTTTACACTCACTGCCACTACGAAGCAAGGACAGGCAAGGGATGCACGTGCAGAATCTTACAGCTGTCCTTGAGCATTTCAGGGACAAAAGGGAAACACACCCTGGCCACCTTGCTCTCTTTTCCAGACCAGGGCACACGGTCCAAGAAAAGCTTCTCCTACCCCACTTAAGAAACCCAACGCTCTACTCAGAGCATGAACATGTACTTCCATTTTTTGACAGACTCAGGGACTGACATGAACCATTGCACTTCTTAGCAACTTTCCTAACAGCTGCTATCATGCCTTAGGAGTCAAACTTTTGAGGGTTTCCCCTCACTCCGGGAATCTCTCACCAGTGGCTGTCACTTCCCTTTAGATGACAACTCCCTCTCCACCCTTCATGCGGCCACTGGAGTCCCCCTTCTCCATGAATCCTGCCTCCCAGAAATCCCTGAGTGCTTGCTTCCCACTGCTGGCAGCAGCCTTTAGGTTGAATGACATAGGCTCTCCAAGAGATGGATAATCACTTAGGCAACCATCATGTGCAATTATGTTCTCTCCTGACTACAATACAATCAGGATTTCTTGATTTGTTCTGTGATTAAGCACTTTGATTAAAATCCCTTTAAAAGGCTAAGCTTTTTCTTACTTGCAGTGTACAGGAGTACAGCATGGTAAATGAAATTAAATCATGGTTTAGACAACAGGGCAGTTTGTTCCTGTCATGTAAGTTTTTGTGAAATTTGTCACGATTACCAGAAACAGCACTCAGCAAAGTTGACATGATACAGCCATACAGTCCATCCCACAGGACAAAGCCACCACTGCCTACACAAATCTGAAAATGCCATCACATCAGCCAACATTTAGTAAGCAAAAATATAAATTCTCTTACAATTCAGTAACTGAGCCCTCTCAGTCATTATGAAGATGTGAAGAGAAATCTCTCCATCCTCCAGCTCTCCATTTCCACTACAGGAAAGTTGCCCTTAGAGGGTGAACTCTGCATTGCATCCCCAGCACCTGCTAACAGCAGACTTCCTACTCACAGATGGTGCTCTCCGAGGGGAAGCTGTCCTGGAGGCTGTCCCTACCATCTACCACACTCCTGGTTGTTGCCCATTTCAAACTTCAGTGCTGTGCTTGGCCTTTTCCCTTCAAGGAAAATGCTAAGAGGAGCCAAGAGCAGTCGGGCACAGGGGAAGGCAGCTGAGGCCTGTTACACCATGTGGCAGGAGCAGCCATAGGCACGGAGCTGTCCCTCACCTCTCTGAGCTGCCATAGCTAATGGCACCTGCCTAATTACCTAATTAGGCACCTGCCTAATGGTAAAGGTACCAAACCCAGTGGCTGTTCCAAGGCCTTTGCACCTTAGGCCTGTAAAGCTGTGTGTGCAAGGGCTGTTCAGGGGAGTTCACAAACAAGCCTGCACCATGTTCATGCAGAGAAGTCACCAGTACCCATTACAAAACACCTCTTGGACACACAGTAAAGAGATCCCAGCCACTGGCAGGCATTTTTCAAAAGCCAGGTTAAAAACTGTTCTCTCAAGTGGTTCTGCAAGCAACACCTCCCTGCTGAGCTGATGTACTCACAGCTCACACCCCAAGAGAAAACACATTTAAAAAAGCAAGGGATCAATCTAATTACTTTAATACGGTCCGTAACGATGAGTAGGATGATGCTCAGAACTGGATCACCTGGCCCTGTAAGAAGCAAGAGACAAGAGTGAGTTTATTCACCACTGAGTATTGCCCCCCTTTCTCAACCACTCACAGAATACAAATTCACCTTTCTCTTCTTGTCTCCTCCCAGCTCAAAGTGCTTGCACCTCTTAATTGCCAGCATCCTCTTGGACCTGCAGTTGGGCTCCACGCACTCCAGCCTCAGCACAATCTTCTTGGTGGTCTTGGCCTGGGAGGAGGAGCAGGGTTTATCAATGAACCACATATCCCCAAGCAGACAAACTTGCTCTCAGGAAGAGCTTGTTCCCTGTACTCCTGAACATTCAGTTTGTTCCCAAAGTGTAAAGAGAGAGACTACCAACACAGTTAGGCTTCCTCCACTGAAAACAAGAAGGCACCTTCAGGATCAGTACAGGAGTAAAGTGGATCTGTACCCTCACAAAAAAGGGTACAAAAGCATTCAGTGGGGCAGGGCTGGTTCCTGCAGGGATCAACCACTCTGGAAAAGTCTGTGCCAGTGAACACAGCAAGAAACTTGCACTTCTACAGTGTGGGAAAACAGACGAGCACTGCTCCAGAGAAATCCAGCAGAAAACTGGGCAAAAGAAACACCTGCAAGCAACACAACCGGCAAACTTTCTCTGGAAGGAGTAGTGACACAACAGGCTCAATGCAGAACTGCAGCTACTCAGAAGCTGGATGAAACCTGGTAAGACTGCAGAGGGAAGAATCCAAAGCTGAGAGGCTGCTGTAGCAGCTGGACAGGGCTCTGACCACCAGCTAAAAACCTCAGCCAATCATGCATACAGTGCTGACTGGGAAAAACAGAAATGGGGACTGCAATGTACAGGTAGAGAGTGCCACCAATGCAGCTGCTTGGTGCACCTGCTTGCAGCAGCATTTTCTGTGAGATCTCCCCACTTCCTGGCACAAAGTCAACTTGAAAACCTACTGCCTCATTTTTTTCTTCTTGCTGGAAGGCATCTCCAGCAGGACACCAGGGCTTCCCAGCAACAAGCCAAGCAGCTCTATGAGCATAATGGAACAATTCACACAAAGTAACAAATCCTCCCATTGGGTTTTGCTTCCCCTGCTGTAAATACAACAGCAAGCTAGTAGACAGCTCCTTTCCCTTTGCCAAGCCCTTCCCCTTGGGCAAGCAGTGAAGAAAACACTCCTTTCACTCCAAATATCCCTCCAAGCAAGCCCCTGCTCCCCTGCAACATCAAAGCTGAGAACCTGCTCTGCAAACACAGCCTGAGTCACCCAGGAAATGAAGGAGCATCTCCCTGAGACAGGACAGCAAGGAGATGAGCCATGTACCCGATGGGAGCCTACATGGAGATGGAAAAGGACTGTTTACAAGAGCATGGAGTGACAGGGCAGTGGGAAATGGCTTCACACTGACAGAGATCTAGATCAGAGATTAGGAAGAAATTCTTCCCTGTGAGGGTGTTGAGGCCCTGGCACAGGTTGCCCAGAGAAGCTGTGGCTGCCCCATCCCTGGAAGTGTCCAAGGCCAGGCTGGATGGGCCTTGGAACAACCTGGGGTAGTGGAAGGTGGCCCTGACCACGTCAGGGGGTTGGAACAAGATGAGCTTTAAGGTCCCTTCCAACCCAGCCCGTTCTGTGATGTGGAGGGGAAGCCTGAACTGCCAGCAGAGCACTGCCAGCACAGAGCTGCCCTAACACAGCCAGAGCAGAGCCCTGAGGAATCCTCCCTCACCTGGGCACGTGGGTTGCCAGGGGAGTTTCCTGTCCCAGGAGCAACACTCACTCACCTTTTTACGGAAGATGGGCTTTGTCTGGCCCCCATATCCACTCTGCTTCCGATCGTAGCGCCTTTTTCCTGCGGGAAAAAATGGCTCTGGTCAGGCAACAACCTAAGAGGTGCTACAAGCACAACTGGCACTTCCTAAATCCCAGCAGAGCCCAGCCTGTCCTTGCACAGCCCACCAGAATGAGTGCCTCTCTCCTCCAGCAGCCTCATGCTCAGCCCATGGCCACAGCCCTTGTGCTGTCCCCAAAAGCGGAACCTCAAAGTCAAGGGACTTGATTTATTCAGAGTTCTGTGCAGAGAGGGGTGCTGCATGGTAAATCCTCAAAGCCAGCACACAAAGGGCCAAAAATATTTATACAATCCTGTTCAGGTGATATTTGCATAATTAATCCACATCACTACTGGCAGAGCTACAGTTGCATTCACGTTCTGTCACCTCGACTCGAAGGTCCAGCACACTTTAAACTCACAGCCCATGCTCAGTTGGCAGGGCTCTCCCTCGGGCTGGGCAGCCTGGGCTCCAGAGTTGTGCTTTCACAGCCAGCTAGGCTCACCCAGAGCACATTTCCTAATTAAACATTTCTATTCCACAACCATCCAAAACTGGCTCAGGCTGACACGTCCTTAGTCTTTCTCCCTTTGTCTTATTTTTTTAGCTCCCTTTATTGCACACCACATCCTTTAGGTCAAGCTGTCCTCTCCTGCCATATAAATGTTCCCCATCTACACCACCCGTGCAGGGCACACAACACCCGGACCGCACGCAGCTCCCCTGGGCCCGCGCCCCGGAGCGAGCCCGTCCTCACCCTGCGCGTAGAGCGAGTCCTTCCCCTTCTTGTACTGCGTGACCTTGTGCGGCTGGTGCTTCCCGCACTTCTTGCAGTACGTCCGGCGGGTTTTCGGCACGTTCACCTGGAGGAGAACGAGAGAAGCCGGTCAGGGCCGCTGCGCATACGCCACATCCCGCTCCGAAGGCCCCGCTCCCGCCCCTCCCCTCCGCTCGGGCCCTGCGCTGCCATCCGGGGATGGGGAAGCCCCCGCGCCGGCCTGGCCGCCCAGCACGCACCCGCCGCAGAGGAGGGAGCCTGGCCCGGCGCAGCCCCGGGGCGGATGGCGGCGGATGGAGCCCGGCCCAGCCCCAGCACTCACCATCTTTGCGGCGGCGGCGGCCCGGAGAGGAGGCGCACACCGGAAGCGGAAATGAATCCGAGCTGGGGACCATAGAGAAGAGCGTGCAGGGAGGGCACAGGGCACGGCGCCCCCTGCCGGTGGGAGGAGAGCAGGGCGGCAGCCATGGGAGGGAGGCCGGGTCCGGGACCGGGGGTGTGGCTGGGGTGGGGTCCTGTGGGACCCGCCGGGTGCAGGTGATGTCCAGGTGTTTGAAAGACAAACTGTGTGTCAACAGAGTTGCCTTGTTAAGGTTTAGGGCTTGACATGTTTCAGTGATCTCAGACCCGGGCGGAAGTTAATAAGGCTTGGGAAGAAGGATGTACCCACTGACAGTGGGCACAGAGAATGCAGGATTTAGGACCACAAGAACAGTTGGCAGAACTCTCAGGACAAGGATGCAAGTAGCAAAGCTAACTCAGCAACCGTGCCGAATCAGCTCTGAGTGGATAAGAGAGATTCCACCATGGGGAGATCACGACATCAACTCACAGACCACCCACTCAAGAAACCCACCGACCCAAATGAAGAGAAAGACTGAACATGTGGACTAATTAACATAAGAAGCGAGAGAATCACTTAATACTACAAGATAAAATACAAATGAATGATGTAACCTGTAGCCAATGAACACTAATGTTTTCATTTGCTAAAATGTATCAACAGTGGTAAGTTTTGATAGTCACTCTGCTGGCTTTGTGAATTTGCCACCAAGATCTCTTTCTGCACAGAACAGTAAAGAAAGCAAATACCTCCGTTCTGTGTGGGGATCAGCCCCGTGCAGTGGGGTGAAAGAACCCATTTTGGGACAACACAGGGATGGTCAGCCACCTCAGCCAACACCCGGCACTGCCCACAGCCCGGGCCGGGCTCTGGCCACGGCCGCTGGCCCGCTGACCCCACGGCAATGGCCCAGCTGTCTGCAGGAGGAAACACAAACGCTGCCTTTGAGTCAGAAACCTAAAAAAGGGGAACCGAAAGGGTGGGGTTGGCCGGCCCCGTCCTTCCTCCCTGCGCACCCTGCCGTCTCTCCCCGTCCCTGCTGCCACAGCCACCCCGACCCGCCGGGGTGGGCGCGGGCAGCGGCGCGGCGGGACCCCGGCTGGCCGGAGCGGCGGCGGGAGGCCTCCGTGAGTATGGAGCCCCGGGAGCCACGGCACGGGGCAGCACTGGGCTCGGGGGGCCTGGGCGCTGGCGGGGCCCCGCTGATGTGGCTGCGGGACGGCCGGCGTGGCGGGAGGCTCCATGTGGCCTGGGCTGGTGGCCTCACGCCTCTGCTGGGCTCCCTGGGGGCAGCAGAGCCAGGCTGGGCACAGGACACAGGGTGAGGACGAGCTGGGAGGGCTCTGCCTTGTCCCACGGCCTGACCAGTTCTGAGCAGGTGGCATCTGACCCCGCTCACCTGGCCGTGGGGCTGTGGGGTGCAGCAGGGCACAGAGGTGGGCTGGGGGTGCCAGGAGCTGGAGGCTGCGCTGGAGAAGGGAATCACAGCGGTGGGTGGGTGCCAGGGAGCCCAGGGGTGCCTGAGAGCAAGGGTTGGGGTTCTGACAGCGTCTTTGGCCATTCCTCACCTGTGCTTTTCGCAGTGGGCACTGCTGGGGTGCAGCTCGGGGTTCGCCCACAAGTCTCTCCCACGCAGGAGGTTTCCACCTCTGTCCCTCCCACCCATCATTTTCGACACCCTCTGGGCTCAGCCTGAAACGTGGGGGCTGTGAAGTTGGTCACTCACAGACACCCTGTCACCCTTCCCTCTGGTCCCTGCCAGCCCCACATCAGCCAGCAGTGGCTCAGCTCCTCAGCAGGAACCAGGCAGCAGCCAGAGCTTGCCTGTGGAGCAGGGATGGCCCCGGGACCACGGTAGGACACAGCATCCAGTGGCACGAGGCCAGCAGCGCGTGCCAGGCCTGGTGGTGGTCTCAGAGCACGCTGGGCCGAGGTGTGAGCATGGCAGGAAGTCACACTAGCTGGAGGGGGAGGACACAGGTCACACTTCCACCCACCCACTTGTCACTCTGCTGTCACGGCACGGCAGTGGTGGCCGTGGGGGTGAGCCCCGTGAGGCACCCACCACGCCGAGGACAGGCAGGGACGGAGCGGGTCTGGTGGCAGTGCTGGGGACAAGGGAGGCTGTGCCATGATGGGCCACAACAGCCCTCTGAGACACTCACCGTCCTTTCCCCTCAGGCAGTTCCATCCAGAGGACACACTGAGGACGTGTCCCACCTGCCTGGCACTGCTGGCCATGACCCCGCTGCTGTGACTCCAGGTAAAGCTCCGGGGAGCCGGCACTGCAGCTGGGATGGGCTGGAGCCCAGGGCCGCTCTGCTCAGCCCCTGTGTCTGTGCCAGGGAGGGCAGTGGGAGCAGCTCTTGGGACGCAGCACCAGCACCCACACGTTATGAGTAGGGAAATTAAGGCACAGGGCTACAGGGAGGTCCTGGGGTCACTCTGGGCTCATCCACCACCCTGCCAGCAGTCTGGGGGTCAGGGGCCACACCAGCCACCTGCAGGGACCCCAGATCCCTCCTCCTGAGGCCTCAATCAGCCCACTCAGGCTGCTGTATTTTCCAAAAGACTCTGACGGCTATTTTTTTTAAGTTGGGGGTTTTTGACCACCCAAACAAGCTGGAAAGGTCTTAGCCGTAAGGGCCACAAGGAGGGAAGAGGGAAGCCTGGGAGAGGGGAATCCTGCTTGTCCCCAGCCCCTCTGGGGACAGTGGGGCAGGGTCAGTACTGCAGGGTCTGTGCTGGGAGGGCCTGGGCATTGCCAGCAGATGGGAGGACACCTCTGCTCCTGTCCCCAGGCTGGGGAATGCCCTGGAGAGAGGCACAGTGTGTGGGACTGGGTCCTGGCATCTTTGTTCCCCACCTGACCCCTGTTGTGGGTGAGCCAATGCCCATCTCCTGTGTGGGGAGAGTTGCTGGAATACTCAGCTGGGGAATGGCGGGGCTGAACCCCTGTCTCTGGCCCAGCTCTGAGCCTCCCCCCGAGGAGACAGGCTGTGGGGAGCAGGGGAGAAAAACAGCTTCTCCCAGGTCACTTTCCAAAGCTGTGCTCATAGGAGGAAAAAAGGGAACAAGGTGTGGGTGAAGGGGAAGCAGGGACTGTAGGTGGTCAGGCAGGAGACACGGAGCCGGGCTCCAGGGGATCACAGCTCAGCAGTGGCTCCACACAGCTCTCCCATCAGCTCCCCACACTGCAGTCAGGTGCTGGTCACAGCTCACAGCTCCAGCCACGTGGCTCTGGGGGCTGCTGGACCCACCTGAGGGTCACAGGTCCTGGGTACAGCACGGAGGGATGAGGTGAGATGCACAGACTGCTTCAAGAGATGGGCCAGGGCAATTCCCAGCCCCTAAAAGCCGGGATGCAGCAGTGGGATGCAGGGCTCTCATGTGAGCCCTTTCCTGCCCTGCCCTTCCCTGGAGAGGCTCAGGAGAGCTTCGCTGAGGGCTGGGGGAGGATTTAACCCCTGTGGCTGCTGGCTGGAGGCAGCCCTTCAAGCCTGGCCACTGACAAGTGCTGTTCACAGGGGAGGAAGGGGGGTTGAGCTTCATCCCTGCACTCCTGCAGGCTCTACAGACAACACAGGGCAAGGATGAATTTGGGGCTCCCCCATGCTCTCGGCAGCACAGCACTGTGACTTTCCAGGGCCAGGACCTAGCCACGGCTTTTCAGGGACTGGCCTCCCGTGGCCACCCCTTGCACGCTGCCAAGTCAGCACGTCCCCAGCACCAAGTGGCTGCGGTGGGGCAGGAGGAAACAGCCCACACAGGCTCACATGCACAGAGCCGGAGGGGAGGAGCGCCCGCGGGGTGTCACAGCTGGCTCCCCGCTCCTCCCTGGGGCTCCAAGCTTCCCCCGCCTCCCTCTCTCTCCAGCTCTCTGTCCATCTGAATATCCCGGGGGCCTCTCCAGCAGGAGTAGGAGCCATCCGGGTGGTGGCTTGGTGTGGGAGAGGGGCTGGGAGAGGTCACATCGCAAACAAGCCACGCTGACACCTCTGCGGCCAGTTCCCCGCGTCGTGGGGGTCCCAGCACCCCCTGTGTGCCCTTGGGGCAGCGGGGAGAGCGCACCTGAGCGAGGCCCAGCAGGTTTTGGGCTGAGCAAGCGCCGTGTCGGCGTTGTCTTGCCCACAGCAACCCGGTGAGCGCAGCGTGGAGGCGGCCAGGGGGTGACATGGCCAGTGTCATCCTGGAGAGCATCTTCCTGAAGCGCTCGCAGCAGAAGAAGAAAACTTCTCCCCTCAACTTCAAGAAGCGCCTGTTCCTGCTGACGGAGAGCAAGCTGTCCTACTACGAGTATGACTTTGAGCGGGGGGTGAGTCTGCAGCCACAGGGCCTGCGCCGTGGCAGTGTCCAGTGGTCACCAGCTGTCTGTCCCTTGCCAGCACGTAGCCCAAGGGCTGGTTGGACAAGGACAGGGCTTGGTTTGAGTCTCCCCTTGGTGACCATTTGAACCAAGACTGTCTCTTGCAGCGCCGGGGCAGTAAGAAGGGCTCTGTGGACATTGAGAAGATCACCTGTGTGGAGACAGTGGCACCTGAAAACAACCCTCCCCCTGAGCGACAGGTCCCGGTGAGGAGGGTCCCTGGGTCCCTGCATCTGTCCCCTTGTCCCCTCGCTGGGGGAGTAGGGAGATTCCCTGGGGTGGTGGCACTGGGGGACAGCACTGCTTGGCATGGGGGGCTCTGTCCATGCCATAGCAGGGGTCCAGCTTTGTGCAGAGCAGGGGGATGCCAAAAGCCCTGGGCTTGCTCCGGGGGAGATGCCAGCAGCTGAGCAACAGGATGCCAGCATCCACCTCCACCTCTCTCTTCCAGAGGAAAGGGGAGGATTACAACAACATGGAGCAGATCTCAATCATCGAACGGTTCCCCTACCCCTTCCAGGTGAGTCTTCAGTGCACCCTCTTTGCTGGTCCGCTCTGCCTGGCGGCAGGTCCCGAGGGGAGGACCCCAAAGGGGCCTGGGGTCAAACACGGCATCGCTGCCCCGGTGCCAGGTGTCACTCAGCTGCTTGGGGACACTCTGCTGCTGTCCACGCTGCACGGGGCAGCCAGGTGAGCCCCTCTAAGCCCCGAGGCAGCTCTGTTTAGGATGGAATCCTCCTCCTGAGCTCTGCCCTGCCCCTTCCAGTCCCCTGGCTGACGCTGGCTGCTCACTCAGCCCCCAGCCCAGCTGCCCGCCCTGCTGGCACCCAGCGCACCCCCGGCACACCGAAAGTCAGAGAAGGAAGTGGAAAGTCTCGGGGGAGGGGGCTTATTTTTAACCTCTTTTGTCACGGTCCCGCGAGCACCGTGCGGGGCCAGCAGACACCGGCGGGGCTTGCTCGGGGTGGGCACAAGGCTCGGCTCCCCCCGTGCCTGCCGTGGGAGCCCTGCCCGCGGGGCTGAGGTGCCTGCTCCCGCAGGTGGTCTATGACGAGGGGCCCCTCTACATCTTCTCCCCGACGGAGGAGCTCCGCAAGCGCTGGATCCATCAGCTGAAGAGCGGTGAGTGCGGGGGCTCTGCAGCTCCCCTGGGAAGCCAACACGAGCACTCAGCTGTGCCCGTGCCGGGCCCACAGTGCCGGGCTCCCAGCGGCTCGCTGGCTCATGGTTACGTATCCCGTGTCCGAGGAAAAGCGAGCTGCTCCTGCCCGGGGGAGGTGGACACGGTCACCCTCTGCAGCACCACAGCTACCTCGGCTGAGGCTCCTTGCCCTCTCACAAACCTGCTCCAAAGTAGCTCAAGGACGCGCGGAAATTGTTGAGGGCAAGAGGAAATAGCAGATGTGTCCACACGGCTGTGCTGCCTTGGCATGTGAGGGTTGAGCGCCCAGCGCTTTAGGAAACATGGACAGCAAGCCTGCTGGGAGCCAGGCAGCATCTTTCCCAAACCGCCCCCCCCCGAGCCTCGCTCGGTAATGCTGAGCCAATGCTCGGCTGTGTGGCTGCTCCCTCCTCCAGCCGGGAGCGTGTTGCAGCAGCACTGTGCCAAGCGGCTCGGGCCGCCCAAAATCCGCTGGAGCCGCCTGCATGTGCCTCCTGGTGCATGTGTGTGTGTGTGCCTTGCTGTGGCTTTGTGCTGGCAGGGTGAGATTAGCTGCCCGAGTTGACACGGGGAAGTTGGCTCGAGCGAGGCGGAAGAGGGGCAGGCTGATAACGGGGAAGTTGGTTATCTCACGAGAGCCCCGCTGCTCTGCCCCGACAGGCAGCCAGTCCTCTCCCCACTTCCCTGCTCAGAGAGGAGGGTTGCTGTGGCAGCTCAAGACACTGTAGAATCCACAGGGAAAGGAGAGAAAATGCTGGCTTTTTTGCTGCCGGGATGTCCTCCTCTTGCTCCACCAGAGAAGGGGTTCTCTACACCCCGTGCCGCCGCTGTGGGCCAGCCCCAGGCTGTGGCAGTGCTCAGGCACATCCAGCTGTCCCTCAGGCTTGGGGAGAAGTGTGAGGAAGCTGGTCAGCCTGCCTGGCAAGGGAATGTTCTCCCTGCAAGGGAAGTCTCTGAGCGGGCACGGGGTGGTGGCAGTACCCTCCTTTTCCCGTGGAAAAGCCAGGCACAGCACTGGCCTCCCTCCCCACTTCTGACAAAAAAAGGGCTCAGAAGAGCTGTGAACCATGGGCCTGAGCAGCCTGGATATTTTGGCTGGCAGGAGGGCCAGGTTCTTCAGTGACTGCCTCCACGCTCATGCCCCTTTGCAGAGCTGCTCAAGAGCTTAAATCAGATCTGAGGGCCAAGCCTGGCCCTTCCCTCGGGCACAGGGATTGCACAGCCACAGCACTGAAACAAGAATGGTGAGCTGAGGGAAACCTGAACATCAGGGCACAGGGGACAGCAGCACAGCTGAGAGGAAATGATTTAATGCAGCTGAGCACCTGCATTCAGGGAGCAGAGAGCGCTTGCAGCAGGCTGGGGACGCAGCCCTGGGTCACACACATCTTCCCTCCTCTGCCACAGTGATTCGGTACAACAGCGACCTGGTCCAGAAGTACCACCCCTGCTTCTGGATCGACGGCCAGTACCTGTGCTGCTCCCAGACGGCCAAGAACGCCATGGGCTGCCAGATTCTGGAGAGCAGGAATGGCAGTAAGGCACCAGGAACCCTCCCACTGCCTCACCCCCTGCCCTGGGGGTCTTTTCTCACCTTAGTTCCTCCTCTGCTCTGAAGGTTTAAAAGTCGGGCGGTCGCACCGCAAGACGAAGAAGCCCCTTCCCCCAACTCCTGAGGAGGACCAGGTAAAAGCCAATGTCATGGTTTGCTCCGAGGTGTTGGAGAAAAGGTCTGCCTGGAAAAAGCCAACATGTTCAATGACTGCTCAGAGATGTGCAGGCCAGGACTCTGCTCTGGGGGGGGGATGTCGAGATGGTGACCTAAAGGAGGAGCTTGAAGCAGGGGATAGAGCCCAAAGGCCTATAGGAAAGTCAAATTATCTCAGCCTTGAGGTTTCCCAGGGCAGCTGAGAGATTAAAGCCCTAGTGTAGGCTGGAGGTTAAGCCAAAAGGTAAAGAGAAAACACTTATCTTTTGTGGAGATGGGGAAAAATGCTTTGACAAAAAGCCCAGGGAGAGGAAATTGATGTTCTGGTAGAGATACATGTGGGGGCTGAGAAAAACACTGCGCTGACCTTGCCTGAGACCAGTGCCCTGCCAGGCCCTGGGAAGGGTCTCACGTGGTATGTGTGCAAGCCTGACCATGTCCCACGCTCTCCCTCTCCCCATGGGAAGATGGTGATGAAGCCTCTGCCTCCCGAGCCAGCCCCCAGCACAGCAGGGGAGATGAAGAAGGTGGTGGCCCTCTACAACTACGAGCCGATGAACGCGCAGGACCTGCAGCTGCAGAAGGGCGAGGAGTACTTCATCCTGGAGGAGAGCCACCTGCCCTGGTGGAAAGCCCTTGACAAGAACGGGTGAGAGCTCCCACTGCCCGTGGCCGTGGCTCTGCAGTGCTGCCCTGCCCTGGTGCTCCGGCACTGGAGGGCAAACACACCCCTCTGGCACCCCGAGGGTGAGGACAGGCTGCCTGCCCACCTCTGGGCTGCCCTGGTGAGGAAGGGGAGGAGGCTGAAACCGACTGTGGTGTCAGCCCTCCCCAGACATGAACCCAGATGGGTTTGCACCAAAGTTTTTGAGCCCTCCTGAGATAGGAATATCCTCTCCCCTTGGCCTCCTTCATCGGTGTGTGACCAGCCCCTTTTCTCCTGCAGGAGGGAAGGATACATCCCCAGCAACTACGTCACTGAAACCAGAAATTCCCTGGAGATCTTTGAGTAAGAGAGGGCACAGGGACCTGGCGAGTTGCACTTGGTTGGAGATGTTTTCCATTTGGCTCTGTTACCCTACACAGCCCGTGAGCCCAGCCTAGCTGGGTCACTCTCCCTCTTCCACATCCTCTGGCAGCCTCCAGCCCCAGCAGCCATCCCTGCCCTGCTCCCTGCACCACCTGTCCAGGCTGGGGCCAGAGGTGGCTGTGGAGATCTCCCTGATGGCTGTGTCCCTGTTCCAGGTGGTACTCAAAGAACATCACTCGGAGCCAAGCGGAGCAGCTGCTGAAACAGGAGGTAAGTGTTGCCTCCCGAGGCTGGGTCTGTTCACACCAGCCCTCTGTGGGCTGTTCTCACACTGTGTCCAGCATGGGACCAACCCTGGCTTGTGCTGGGAGGGGAGCATTGCACCAACAGCCCCAGGAACATCCTCTATCCCAGCGTGAGCTCCTCCAGGCAGCCGCTTCAGGAGGTGGCCTCCCAGGCAGGGAGTGGAAATAGGACTCCTCTGACTCACTGCATCCTCTCCAGCCATGCTGTGATCTTCACTCACTTTTAAGTTTTGCCTGTCACAGTCACACACAGTCCCCACAACCACCCAGTGCCCTTTCCCCCTTCTGTTTTAGGGTAAGGAAGGGGGCTTCATTGTCCGAGATTCCACCAGCAAGACAGGGAAATACACCGTCTCCGTCTATGCCAAGTCCTCCGCGTAAGTGGCTCGAAGAACAGCTTGTTTCTCCCTCAGAGGGCCCCTCCAGCCACCCCTCACCTTCCCTCTCTCCTCCCCATGGCACTGACCCCATGTTCTCCCTCTCCAGAGACCCCCAAGGCACGATCCGCCACTACGTCGTCTGCTGCACCCCCCAGAACCAGTATTACCTGGCAGAAAAACACCTGTTCAACAGCATCCCAGAGCTCATCACGTACCACCAGCACAACTCTGCAGGTCAGTGGTCGGCAGACAGAGCGAAGCCAGCCGTGTTTGCACCGGCACCACGGCATCCCCACCCTCCTGTGCTGAAGGCAGGAGGCTTTTGTGCTCCCTGCTGGAACGTGGCAGGCAAGCCTGGAGTGGCAATCTCTGCTGCTGTGTTTCAGGGCTTATATCCAGACTGAAGTACCCTGTGTCTCAGCACAAGAAAAGTGCTCCTTCCACAGCTGGCCTTGGCTATGGTAAGCCAGCCCGGGCTACCTCACAGTTCCCAGGTTGCAGGGTTTGTTTCTGCTGGCGGCAACTTTCCCAGGCTGGGATCCTGGCTGTCCCATGGCTCACAGCCTTCCCAGGAACCACTACCCAACTGCCCTCTGGTGACAGTATTGACCAAAAGACTTCACAAGCCACCTTGCTCCCATCCCTGGAGGAACAGGTCTCAGATTTTGTGGGTTTTGTGGATGATTTTTCAGGCAGCAAATGCTTGTGAGCTGTTATTGGGCTTGCTAGATCAGATGACTGGGAGCACCTTGCAGGGAGGTCACCTGCACCCACATTACACTCACACTCTCTGTCCTAGGGTCGTGGGAGATCGACCCCAAGGATCTGACCTTCCTGAAGGAACTCGGGACGGGGCAGTTTGGCGTGGTGAAGTACGGGAAATGGAGAGGCCAGTACAACGTTGCTATCAAGATGATCAGGGAGGGCTCCATGTCAGAAGATGAGTTTATTGACGAAGCCAAAGTCATGATGTAAGTGGTGAGCACCGTGCGGGCCAGTGCTGGATGCTCCTTGCCAGAATGGCTGCACTCCTGGGAGGTGTGGAGGGAGACAGTCTAGGGCAGTCCCACACTCTGCAAAATGCACCCAAGATTCCGCTGATTTTGTGCAGATTCCTTGGTGAGGTTTTCCACCATCAGCTGGGCCAGAAGCACCTTCCCTTCCCAAACTCTCCTTATTCACAGGTGCTTCCTTTGCTGCCTGGCTTTCTAGATGCTCAGAATTGCCTTTGTCCCTGACACAGGAACCTGTCTCACGAGAAGCTGGTGCAGCTCTACGGGGTCTGCACTAAGCAGCGTCCCATCTTCATCATCACTGAGTACATGGCCAATGGCTGCCTCCTGAACTTCCTGAGGGAAACACGGCAGCGGTTCCAGCCTGCCGAGCTGCTGGAGATGTGCAAGGACGTCTGTGAAGCTATGGAGTACCTGGAATCCAAGCAGTTCCTGCACAGAGACCTGGTAGGGCTGTGGCTGCTTTGTTCAGGCAAAATCCCACTGGGGAAATCGCCCCTTCATAGGTAAACAGGATGCTTGGAGGGCTCTGTTGCTCTCTTTGCTGAGGACTTTGTAGCTTGCCCCAGTCCAGGTGAACTTGCAGGACAAAGTGAGGTGAAGTTTAGGTGGGTGGGGATGAGATGAAGTTCACCTGCTACAGAGGGATGGGAGAGGCAAGAGCAGGGAGAAGTAACTGCCTCCATCTCTCCATTCACAGGCCGCTCGAAACTGTTTGGTGAATGACCAAGGAATTGTGAAAGTGTCAGATTTTGGTCTTTCCAGGTCTGGTAGATGTGTCTGTGTCACTTTCCCGTCTCAGTACCCCATCTCCTCCTTCCATCAACTCTACATTTTAGTCTTTGTCCCCACTACCCTCCAGCTCTGCTTTCCTGTTGTCTTCCCATTTCATCTGCCTGGCTCAACCTTCCACCTCTCCGCTTTCCACCATCCCTTTCTTACTTCCCCTGGCCCTTTCCCCCCTCTCTTTGCATCTTCTTTCCCGCACCTCTGGTCTCCTGGCTGCAGCTTGCTCTCCACATCCCCTTTTTCCTGTGCTTCCGTGTCAGCCAATCCCTTCTGCAATCCTGAAAACACACACTGCTGAAACCCACGCAGAGCTGCAGCCTCTGGTCATTCCGAGCTGCCCACTCCTTTCGGGCTTGGTCAGTTGTGTGGAGGAGCGAACTGTGAGATCCAAGCGAGGCACCCTGATCCATTTTCCTGCTGCAGGTACGTGCTAGATGATGAGTACACAAGCTCCATGGGGTCCAAGTTTCCAGTGCGGTGGTCTCCTCCTGAAGTGCTGCTGTACAGCAAGTTCAGCAGCAAGTCTGACGTCTGGTCCTTTGGTAAGAGCCCGGTGTTAATGACATGGAGGTCGGAAACTCCTCTGCAAACCAGGTGCAGGCACAGGTGCTCCCATGCCATCAGCTCTCCCTGCCGTTCCCCCCAACAGGCGTCCTGATGTGGGAAGTTTACTCCTTGGGAAAGATGCCTTACGAGAGGTTTAACAACAGCGAGACAACCGAGCACGTCATCCAAGGCCTGCGCCTGTACCGGCCACAGGCGGCCTCGGAGCGGGTCTACGCCATCATGTACAGCTGCTGGCACGAGGTGAGTGGCGTTCACCCCCGGTGACACCTCCGGCCGCCCTGGTGACGGGGCTCCTGGGGCACGGCTGGGGCGCGCATGGGCTCCAGCCAGGCTCCGCTCTCGCCCGGCAGAAGCCTGAGGAGCGCCCCACCTTCACCGCGCTGCTGAGCAGCATCCTGGACATCGCCGACGAGGAGTGCTGACCGCGGGTACTGCCCGCTGACCCCTGCCCAGCGCTGCCGCTGCGCACCGGGACAGACCCACACAGCGGGCGGTACCGCGGCACGGCTGTCACGGACACGGCACGGGCGAGCAGGAGCCTGGGGGACCCCCATGGCCGCGCCCACAGCTCCATCACATGCTCAGAGCTTCATCACATCCCCGGAGCTCCACCGCATGCTCAGAGCTCCATCACATCCCCGGAGCTCCACTGCATGCTCAGAGCTCCATTGCATGCTCAGAGCTCCATCACATCCCTGGAACTCCATCACCACCCCGGGGCTCCATCACCACGCCAGGGCTCCATCACTGCCCTGGAGCTCCATCACCACCCCGGGGCTCCATCACTGCCCTCGAGCTCCACCACATGCTCAGAGCTCCATCACCGTCTCAGAGGTGCATCACATCCCCAGAGCTCCATCACATGCTCAGAGCTCCATCACCACCCTGGAGCCCCATCACCGCGCCGGGGCTCCATCACATCCCGGAGCTCCATCGCTGCCCCGGAACTCCATCACATCCCGGAACCCCATCACCGCCCCGGGGCTCCATCACACCCCAGGACGCTCCCGGTCCCGGTCCCGGTCCCGGACAATAAAACCCTTTCCCGGCCTCCC
>VXBT01006754.1:204660-293706 GCA_013400235.1 Oriolus oriolus
GCGGCTCTCCGGGAACGGCGGGGCGGGGAGAGCCACGCGTGGGGGTCTCCATCACATGGGAGGGGCCGGGTGCGCCCGAGGGGATGAGGGTCCCGAGAGGAGCAGGATCCCGAGGTGGGGGGAGACGCCAGCGCGTCCGAGGGCTGGAGATGCCCAGAGACACGGCCCCGGTGCGGGGGGGGGAGGGGGGTTCGGGCTGCGGAGCCCCCGGGGCCAACGGGGCCCCGCTGTGTGCAGGAGAAGTGCATGGACAAGCCGGGCCCGAAGCTGGACAGCCGGGCTGAGACGTGCTTCGTGAACTGCGTGGAGCGCTTCATCGACACGAGCCAGTTCATCCTGAACCGGCTGGAGCAGACGCAGAAGTCCAAGTCGGCCTTCTCAGAGAGCCTGTCCGACTGAGCCGGACCCAGCCCCCGCCAGGCCAGGCCCTCGCCCATGCCCACTCCTGGTCACTCCGCTGCCCGAAGGAGCCAGGATCAGCTCGGGGGGTGGTTAGGATTTAATTAAATGCCAGTCTCGGGGAAGTTGCAGCCAGATGAGAGCCCACAAACAGACACACGGACGCTCCACGTTGGGGTGATGTGCTGCTCCCGGCCCCGCGGACCCCGGTGCCGTGCAGGGAGCACTTGGAATGTGCCCCCCCGGCTGAGCAGAGGGGTGCTGATGGGAAGCTCGGCTCTGGGTGAGGCCAGCCCGCGGTCGCTGCCTTAAACAGTGCTGCACAAACCAGCCCTGCTGGGCACATCCTCACCTGCCCCCGGGCACCATCGCAGGCCGGGACACGGCACCCTGAGCGAGAAGAGCATGTTGGGAACAGTGATCATCCCAGGCAGTGCCACTGCTGGAAAATACTGTCAGGCTTCTGTAGGTTAATCATTCGTATGGCCAAGTGACCAATCTTCACACTGCAGCACAACTCTGTCGATGCTGACTTGCTCCATTAACTGCTTTCCCTGGGTAAATGTAATAAATATTAACTGGGTCAATTTTTAATATGAGATTCTCCTTTGTTCAGGTAGATCACTGCTGAGAATGGAAAATCTGGCCTTCTTGTCACTCCCCCTTCTTCCCAGTGATCCTATTTATGGCAAAATTAGTAGGAAGGGGGCATAACTGCGTTCTGGGGAGAAGGCCTTTCCTGAACTCTGATTTGTTGCTCAATTGATCTGGTCCCATGAATCAAACTTGTTTCTGGAAGAGGCTGTGGCCTTTCCTCTTCTTCCACAAAAGGTTAACAGCTCGTGCTGTCCTGGAGAGTCGTTTCTTTAGAGAGACTAAATGCAGGGAGTAACTAACCAGCTGCTTTACAACTTCCTGCACCTTTACCTGTGGAGGTCACTGGCAGGAGGCCTGTGGGTGTGTCTTCTGCACCTCTGCCCCCAGGACACAAAGAGGAGCTTCAAACTGGAAAAACAACCAACTACTGATTGGCTCTCCGTGAAGGCAGCAGCATTTCGGCAGTGTTCGTAAGCTGCAGCGCTCTGGGAAGCCTGGAGTGACGCTGACAGTGGTCTGGAGCTCTACACAGGAGCGTGTGAGCTCCTAATGTGGGTGGCTTGTAGCCAGCAGCCTTCCTGGGAACCAGCTCAGGGTGTGTGAAACAGCTATGCAGATGTAAACCCTTGTCAGTGAGGACACAGCTGTCTGGTTATCTTTCACAAACTTACCTCAGTAGCTAAGGACTAGATTCCCAGAGTTGGTGATTCCCTCTCCTGTCCTAACCTGAGTTTCCCTGGAGCACTCACAGAGTTCTTCCTACCCCTGTGATCCTCCACGCCTTCCAATGCTGGCCCAGCTCTCGATATAAATGTATCACTCACCACTTGGTAACTGAACAGATCAGTTTTTAATAGAATACAGGGAGCTTCATCAACCTGCACAGCAGACATTGCATGAAGAGGTTGGTCCCTCTGTAAGAGCCACAGCAGCATGTGGCAGCACCACTGAAGTTTCCCAGTTTGGGCTGTACTCTGGTTTTGGATGTGAATCTGTAAATAAATTCTAGCAGAGTGAGCAAAAACAAGTACTTGACAGCAGAATTTTTGCATTAATACTCTCTGTATGTCACCTTTAAAGCCAGACATCCGTCTTCTCTCTGCGTAACCTTAGCACCGTGTTAGATCATTTTGTAACTGTTAATTCTGGTTTTAAAAAAACCAGCATGAGCCTCCCCAAATGTGTGATCTGCCATGGGGTCAGGGTTAGCACTGTGTTAGTGCTGCAGGCCTCTCTCTGCACAGCCGAGGGCTGGGTCCCGACGAGGGCAGATCAATTCTTCACATAAAAGAACAGTGAAGAAGCACAGGATGCCAGGAAGTGGGCAGTTCCCAGGGCTCCTGTCTGTGGCCACGGGAGGCTGCTGGCCCTGTCAGCCTCCTGTCAGCGTGGTGGTGCCTGGGGCAGGCAGAGGGTAACTCGCAGCTCCTGCTCCTGCATGTTCAGCCTTGCAGTGGCAGCAGGAAGCCAGCAGTTCAGGCACTTCCTCACCTGCTTTCACTTCTCTTCCTCCTCCTCCTCTTCCTCCTCTGCACTCTGAGAGCCCTTGTCCTCGGAGGGCAGCAGAGGCTGGTGCTGACAGGACTGATGTCTGTCTGCACTGCTCCAGGGCGGGTGTGGGTCGGCCCTGCCTGGCTGCAGGAAGAGGGGCAGGAGGCTGGGGGTGAAGGGCATGTCCCTGAAGGCGTGCAGGAGGAAGATGCCGGACACGATGGTGAGGAAGCCGCTGATGGAGCCGATGATGTTGTCCAGCACCATGTGCTGCCACTCCTTGAAGAGGATGGCTGAGCACATCATGACTGCTGTGGTGAACAGCACGTAGTAAATGGGTGTGACCACAGAGGTGTTGAAAATGTCCAGGGCTTTGTTCAGGTAGTTAATCTGGATGCTGATGCAGATCACCAGGCACACCAGGAGCACCCAGCCCAGGGGTTCTTTCAGGACTGGCTTCCCAGAGAACAGTTCTTTCAGGGCAATCCCCAGGCCTTTGACACAGGACACAGACAGTGAGCCGATGGCCGAGCAGACCAAAACATAAACCAGGACGTTGCTCTGTCCATAACGGGGTCCAGCCACAAAGATGAGCAGAAGGGAGCTCACCAGGACACACACAGCAAATACAATGAATCCTTGGGGGAAAGAAAAATTCAAGAGCTCCATCAGAACACAGCAGCACCAGTGACAGACGTGAATGAACAGCAAGTAGAGGACAGGCAGGTAATTGCCCCATCAGCCTTTCTGGCCTCCATCTGAAGGAACCAGGCTTGGAAAGCCTGAGTAAAGCTGCAGAGACAGCAACAGCTCATTACAGTGTGGTCACAAGTGAGGCTGCTGGGGATACAGCCTGTGCTGGGAGGGGCAGGGGCACAGCCAGGGGCAGGGGCACAGCCAGGCTCCACAGCACTAAAAGAGGTGGGGGCTTTTGACCAGTCCAGCAGGAGGCCCAGGAGGGTGGCAGAAGGCTTGGGAAGCCATGGCTGGCCTCTGCAGACTGTGGTGGGACAAAAAGGAAAGCACCACATCACAGGAATGCTCTGCCAGCGCTCCCCCTAATGAGCAGCAACATCTACCCATTACTCTGCTTTGCTCTTCTCCCTGTGTTTCCTTCCTCCATCTCTTGTAGCTTATTCTGCCATTTGTGCCATTCCCACGTCATGTCCTTGCAACTTGATCCATCCTCTAACTTAAATATCAGGACTACCTGATCTTGGGCATGATTCCTTGAATCACTTGTTTATCTGCCTGAATTTCCTCCTCTGTCTTCTCTCAGCCACACCACTGCCACCCTTGTGTACAGAATTCCCTCTGCAATTCCTGGCACTGCCACAGGCCGATCCCTTCTGCTGACAGCTGCACCTCATTCCCCTGCTCCTCACTTTTTGCATCTATACCTCACAGACAGTAAAAAAAACAGCCCACTTGGTAACTGTTAATGATTCCAGTGGGGTGTGCAGAACAAGAAACAGCTCAGTTACCATTTAGTTCAGTCCTTACCCATCTATCCAAGTTGTATCCCAGCTTCTACTGCCATTAGCCTGAAGTCAACAGGAAACCTTTTATTTTAGTACCTGGATCTTTGAGCTTCTCTGCCATTGACTCCAGGCTGGAAACCTCTTCTTCCTGCGGAGCATGGATCACCATCACAGTGGAGCCCAGGATACTCAGGATGCAGCCAATCTTCCCATGAACATTCAGCTGCTCATTCAGGAAGATGGAAGACAGAACTGCACTGAAAGAGACAAAAAAAAAACAACAACAACAAAAAAATCCAAAACCAATTAAAACAAGAAATGGATACCTGAGGGAAGAGAGCAGAGCAACTGCTTTCATCACTAAGGGCTGGTAGGTGAAGTGAGGGTGTTTCTGAGGCTGCTTACCTAACAAGGACACTTAGAGCACCCAGTGGAGTTACCAGTGTTGCAGGGGCAAAGGCATAGGCAGCAAAATTTGCGGCTTCTCCAACTCCCACTGCAAGAGAAACTCCTGTGAGCATCAAAGTAGGAGCAACTCACCATTATACAAGTTTGAGTGTAGTCAGAAAAGCCTGCGTTTCCTCCTGAGCATCCTGTTTCTCTGAGGTATGTTGAGCAACCAGGGAAGAACAGCACCAGCAAGAAGAAGCAGAAGCCCCACACACGTTCTCTTGGGAAGAGAAGGCTCAGTGTTATGCACAGTGATCCTTGTGCCTGTGATCACATGTGCCTCTGCCATGAGCAGCAACCACAGGAAAGTATTTCCATAATTTCCACTGAGCTGAAAGGAGTCTTTTCTTCTCCTGGAACAGCTTTTACAGCTTTTTAAAGGGTAAATCAAGTACAGTTGGTTCCTAACATTGAAAAGTGTAAAGTGAAGCTGCTGAAATTGCTGTAGCACTAAACCCACAGTGCTGGATGTCCCTTTATCATTACATCTTCAGGGCAGGCCACTTCAGAAGCACTTAACCCAACCCAGCTAACCAGCTCCTCAGCTCCTGCTTAGCAGAGAAACCTGGTAATGCATGAGACTTTAGAATACAATTTTAGGTACAATTAGATCAACATCAGCATCAGAAACTTGGATAAAACTCGAGCAGTCAAACAGTAATGGTAATAATAAAACATGAAACCGACTGGAAACCACCACAAACACGAACTTAAAAGAGAAGGCTCTGGGGTGACCTAATTGTGGCCTTCCAGTATGTGAAGGGAGCCCACAAGAAAGATGGAGAGAGACTTTTTACAAGGGCACGTAGTGACAGGACAAGGGGGAATGGGTTAAAGCTGAAAAAGGGTAGGTTTAGATAAGATATCAGGGAGAAATTCTTCCCTCTGAGGGTGGTGGAGCATAGAACAGCACTGCCCAGACAAGCTGTGGCTGCCCCATCCCTGGAAGTGTCCAAGGCCAGGTCGGACGGGGCTTGGAGCAACCCGGGATAGCGGGTGTTCCTATGAGAGGGGGTTGGAACGAGATGATCTCTAAAGTCTCCACCAGCCCAAACCATTCCGTGATCCCACGATAGGTGTGCCTTAGCACGGCCCGAGCGCGGTACTTACTGCACAGCAGCCCTGCCCACCAAAGCCACTCTCGCAGGTACGCGTGCCCTCCTTGCCCTGAGTGCGGAGGAAAACAAACGAGAAACCTCAGATGAAGCCACACCAAACTCTGGTCGCGACCCTCGGGGGAGCCAGCGGGAGCAGCGCCCCGGGAGCAGCGCGAATCTCCCTCCGGCCGTACCTGCCCTGGCGCGGCCGCACAGCCGGAGCAGCCCCTTCTTCTTCAGGACGAAGCTGCCGCCGATGAAGGCGCTGGAGGCCAGGGCCAGCCCCAGCCCCGCGCCGACCCCGGCCCCCATGGCCACCGGCACCTGCCCGGAGGAGCGGGGACGGAGCGGGGCCGGAACGGGGATGGAGCGGAAGGGGCGGCGCGCCGGGCTCGGCTTCCGCGGGGCGGGCGGGGCTGCGAACGGGACCGGGAGCGGGGCTGGGGGAGGCTCTGGCAGCCGTCCTGGGCTGGGGTCCCCGTGCAGGAGCATTGCCGAGGTGACCGCGAGTTGCTGGCAGAGCTGGAGGAGGCGGGATGAGCAAGGGCAAGGACGATGCTCCACACGAGCTCGAGAGCCAGTTCGTGCTGCGGCTGCCGCCGGTAAGAGCTCGGCCCATCGTCCCCCCGCCGTCCCACACCGAGCTCAGCGCCGGCTGCGGGAGGGGTTAGCAAGGGAGCCGGGAAGCTGCGGGTCTGGGAAGGGATGTGGAAGCAGGCTGGGTGCTTTGGGGCCTGGGTAGCCCATTCCCACCCTTTTGAACGGATTTTCCACGGCCTCCCCTAGAGAAGTGCGCTTGACACACAGAGCAGGAGGCTCAGAGACAACGAGAGGATTTGGGAGGACATTTCTGTGAGGGCAGAGCTTTAACAAGTACTGGCTCTTTAGCTGCTATGGCTGTAAGTGCCCTTGTTGGTGTTTGTTAGGTGCTTAAAGCTGCGACTCTCTTTTTCTGGTGCCCAGCGACAGGATGATAAACTAAAGCACAAGAGGTTCCACCTCAACGTGAGGGAGAACTTCTTTCCACTGAGAGTGGCAGAGTGCTGAAACAGCTGCCCAGGGAGGCTGTGGAATCTCCCTCTCTGGAGACATCCCAATCCTACCTGGACACTTTCCTGTGTCACCTGCTCTGGGTGACCCTGCCTTGGCAGGGGGGTTGGACTGGATGATCTCTTCTTCCAACCCCAGTTGTTCCGGGATTCTTTGAGACTGTGTCCTGCTGAGACCACGAGGGCTTGGTGAGGGGAGCTCCCCGCAGTGCTGTGGAGCTCTGGCAGGTGTCTCTGCCAGGGACCTCACACCACTGTCACAGCTGTGTTGTGCCAGGGGTATGGAGAGCACTGGGAACAGCAGAGCCACCAGGGTTAACGTGGTGTTGGGAGGAGGGTGCAGTTCACCGTGGCTCTTGCAGTTGCTGCCCAGCATGTGGATGGCAGGTGTTTAAAGCTGGGTAGGTTGGGCAGAAGCCTTTGGTAATTCTTGGAGGAAGCACACCTGCTCCTGAAGAATTCCCTTCTCAGGAATATGCCTCCACCGTGCGGCGAGCAGTCCAGTCCGGGAATGTCAACCTGAAGGACAGGCTCACCATTGAGCTGCACGGTGAGTGAGCAGGACCGGGGCATCTGGTCCAGGCACCTCTGCCCGTCCCCAGGTGAAGCTGTGCCACTTGCATGCGTTGTCCTGTGAAGTTCCTGCTGCCCAGGGCTGTATTGCCCGGGGTGGCTGTTGAGCCACAGCACTGAGCTGTGCCCTGGCTGTCCCCAGCGGACGGGCGCCATGGGATTGTCCGGGTGGACCGGGTGCCGCTGGCAGCCAAGCTGGTGGATCTGCCCTGCATCATCGAGAGCTTAAAAACCATTGACAAGAAAACCTTCTACAAGACAGCAGATATTTGCCAGGTATGATCTGTCCTCCGCACCTTCACCAACAGCTTAACTCGTTGCTCTCCTCTCCTGGAAAACCCTTGTACACTTTGGCAACTGGACGCCCAGTATAACATGGCCAATTCCTGTATCTCACAGTATTAGCAGTTTAAAATTCCCCATTCCACTTGGTGTTTAGAAACCTAAACTTCCTAAAGTGTGAAATGTGCTTGTCCTGGTGACAGCTTAACTGCTGCTGTGTCCAGCTGAGCTGGGAGTGACACTGTGTTTCCCACACCCTGAGCCCCTGAATCCCTCTGGCTCACAACCTGCAGTGGGCAGGCACTGTTCCTTCACATCCTTGTGTTCGTGTGGGGGTTCCAGATGCTTGTTTGCACTGTGGATGGTGATCTCTACCCGCCTTTGGAAGAGCAAGCCGTGAGCACTGACCCCAAGGCAAACAAGAAGAAGGACAAGGACAGAGAGAAGAAATTCATATGGAACCATGGCAGTGAGTAGAGGCTGTGCCGAGCCCCTCCACCCCAGTACGCCACATCTGAGCAGGGTGCTCACAGCTGCCAGGTACTGGCTGTGCTGCTGCTCCTTTCCATGGCTCTCTCTGTTGCTGAAGGGATCTTCTCCCTTCTGCCACGTGCTTCTCTCACTGGGCCATCTGCCTGACACGTGAAATCTGTTTCCTCTATCGCAGTCACTCTTCCCCTGAAAAACGTACGGAAGCGGCGATTCCGGAAGACAGCTAAGAAGAAGGTGAGTTGCTTCTCACACAGATGCAGATGAAATACCCAAGGGATAGGAAGGCAGAGACATCAGAGCTATAACTGTGACTGGTTCAGAAGCCATGTGTTTTCTTAATATTTGTTCACATTCCCTTGCCCGAGATGAGGGGGAGGGGAGGGTGGTAGATTTAAACACTTCTTTGGTTGCTTCCTCTGTATTTTCCACGATGCTCCTGAGGGGAAAATCCTCTGTGCAGAGTACTGCTGGACCTCACTCCTGTGGCTGCCTTGCCACAGCACATCTCTTCCTGCTCATAGAGAAGAAAGGAAGAAAGGCTCACATGGAAATGAGGCTTCACTCATTCCTGCTTTCCCAGCTTAAATCTTCTCTATATGCATGGCCCATTCCCTTCCCCAAATAGCACCACTGTCATTTCAGCCGGGGGAGTGACAACAGATGGAGCTCAGAGACTGTGCATATGCACAAGCCAGGCAAGGTGTTGGGGAGATGCAGCACCCTGAGGCTGGGAAGACTTGTTCTTCTCTCCTTTGCAGTTTCTGAGAACAGGATTGAGTGTGATTCTGCATGACATTTGGCAAACAAATTGCTTGAGACACTCTTGTAGCCCACAGGAGAGATTTGATATCACTGCAGTAAAATTCCTGACGAATTTAAAAGTGAAAAATGAAGCCTTCTTTTGAGTGGGATGGGAAGGAGTTGAGCTGAGTTGACCGTCAACACCTCAAGGACTTTCTTCATACACACAGAAAGTCTTACGAAATAAGTAGTATAAGCAGACATGTGAGAGCACTCAACCTACCAAGGTATAAAAAAGATGGATTGGTTTTGGGGGGCTGCATAAATTACTTCACAGTTAAATACGAGCAAATGCTGAGCAGAAAGCAGAAGATGAGAAAGCCTTGAAACAGTGCTCTGTCCAGAGGTGGAGTCTTGGAGCTGGCCAGCACCAGCAGCATGCACAAGGCATTTAACAGTGTCTCTGCTCTCTTTCCCCTCTCTGGCCCAGTATATCGAGTCTCCTGATGTGGAAAAAGAGGTGAAGCGTCTCCTGAGCACCGATGCTGAGGCTGTCAGTGTCCGTATCCTTTTAGTGGAAAAAAAAAAGCTCAAGAGTAGGACAGGACGTGTGTGTGACCTGGGGGTTCTGGGAGGAACAAGTTGAGGTTTGCATGGGTGTGGGACACTGTGGCAGGCTCAGCAGGAATTCAGAGATGCAGCAGCACGCGAGTCCAGTGAGAGAATGAATTATTTATTAATTTTACAATATCGTTCATGTATCCTAGTTCCAAAAAGACCATTGGGCAGTGTCCACACCTGTCCTGAGGTGATAGGCTGAAGCACCAGATGCCCATTTAAAAATACTATGTTACTGTACCGAAAACATAAGTGAAAAAACAGCAGGTGTGAGAATTATTTACAAAACCCTATCTTACTGTTTACATAGCTTGCACAGCAAAGGAAGATTCCCACAGAATCAGTGCGAGGAGATGGAAAATTTCTCCGCTTAGCAGCTTTTCAGCATCCACAGGACACTGGGAGATAAACACACAAGAGGCACTGAAGTTTTGGAGCTTCATCTTCACCTTATTCAAAGCTTATAGTTTCCTCGAGGTGACCTTTCTTGTGGGCTGTACTGTTGTACTGAGCAGGAACTGAAAGAGTAGAGGAGAAGTCATCAAAAAAAGAGGTCTGGGATGTTTCATCCTGGGTATCCTTAGGTACAAGGCCAGACTGGTTGGAGTGGCAGTGATCTGCCATTTTTAGCCTCTTCCATCACACTGCATCTTCCACGTTCCTCTTTTTCCCTTGACTCACCTGTTCCTGCTGTCAGGCTGGGAAGTCATTGCTGAAGATGAAACAAAAGAAGTGGACAACCACGGTTCACTCACCAGCCTGGACATCTCCTCCCCAGGGATGTCAGGGCATAAGCAAGGCCATGGCTCCTCAGGTGCAGTGGGGAAGGCTGTTTTATTTCTAGATGTGGTCCCTGGCAGGTCCTCAGCTGTGTTGTAACTCTTTTGCCCCCACCTAGAACACGATGAGCTGCGGGAGATATTTAATGATATCAGCAGCAGCAGCGAGGATGAAGATGAGAGGGATCATCACGACGACGAAGACCTGAACATCATGGACACTGAGGAAGACTTGGAGAGACAACTGCAGGACAAGCTGAACGAGTCTGATGGGCAGCAGCAGGAGAATGAGGGGTCCAACCAGATCGGTGAGTGGCCAGCAGAGCATGGCAGGATTGTTGGGATGCCAGGCAGGCTGTGCTTCCCAGCTCTGCTGCTGCTCTGGGTCTGAGCTCGCTCTCCCTTCCAGCCATGGGCATCCAGAAACAGATTGACAACCTGAAAAGTAAACTCCAGGAAACTCAAGACAGGAGGAAACGCCAGGAAGATCTCATCATGAAAGTGGAGAACCTTGCCCTCAAGGTGAGAGCTCTCCTGGGGTCTCTTCAAACCTGCTTAGCTCTGGCTCGCCATCAGATCCAGCAGGCTGATTTGGAGAAGCAAGGAGCCTTTGCCTGCTGGGTTAAAAATAGCTGTGGTGTGGCCATACACACTCCAGCATTCCCCCATGGAGGCAAAGAAATCTGTGAAACTGGAGGAGATGAGGGGGTGGTTGTCAATGCAGCTTGGGGCTTGCTGCACCATTTGACAGGTTGTAGCAGCACCGCTCCAGCTGAGAGCACACTGGTAACTGTGGTCTCCATGTCTGTCTCTGCAGACCCGTCTCCAGGCCGTGCTCGATGAGTTCAAGCAGCAGGAAGAGCGAGAGAAGCAGCAGGTGAGGAAACTCCCACGGTGGAGTGGGAGCTACTGGGGAACAAGGCTGTTCTAGGCTTGGCCTGACAGAGTTCCCCGAATCTTCTGCCCCAGCAGCTGCTGTGAACTCCAGTGTTAGGGGTCAGGTGGGGTTGTACCCCGTCTGTAGTTGCACAGAGCTTCCCAAGGCAGAAGGAGATTACAAGGAGTAGGGTTGACTGCAGCCTTCTGGAGGAGCCAAACCATGTCCAGTCAGCAGTCCAGAGCTGCCAGGATTGCTGCCTGGGGTAAAACGACACACAAACCTGTTAGCACCCATGTACAAGGAAGGCAGTGGCTGTAGGGTTGTGGCAGATTTCCTGCCTGGGCAGCTCTGTTCCAGCCAGGTACCGAGGCGGGAGATTCTCACTCTCACATCCCTGTGGGCAGTGCCAGTTCTGTCCCAGAGGAGCCCAAGCACAGCTCCAGGCAACACACAGGCAGAGCAGCCACTGGTGTGGGTAGAAGATGTGCAGGAACACGAAAGTGCTGGGGCTGCACAGAGCCCCAGATGTGCCTTACTGTAATGTCTCCCTCCCTCTTCCCAGATGGCATCCCTGCAGGAGCAGCTGGAATCCCTCATGGAGAAGTGAGGAGTGGGCCTGGGTCTTTGTGAGCAGATCTGGAGGTGGTGGTCACTTGCCACGTTGAAGTCTGTGTTTTAGTCACACACTGCTGCTGGGCAGTGGTAGAGGATCCATGCCCAGAGCTGATTTCACATCCACTGTGCTGGGTTTGGCTGGTGGAGCTAAAGAATTGGACTATGCCTGTGAGAGCAGCCAAAACAACAGATTTGCTGTAAATAGTCAGCACCGACCTCCCCGGGACAGCACAGTGCTGGTTCCTGCATCCTACTGAGCCTTGGGCTTGATGGGCTGTGGCCTGGTAGGAGTTTGTTCTTGTGTTTGAATGCTTGTATCTGCAAACCAAACTCAATAAACTTTCCCTTTCAGCCCTGGTCTGTTCCTTCGTGGTCTCCCAACCACCCAGCCCCTGGCAGGGAGCCATGCCTGGGTGCCTTTGGTGGGGCACTGCTGGGCTCCTTCCCCAAAGTGCTCTTGGTGGAGCTGGGTCAAAAGTGCTGTCACTCAGTGGGAGGAACGAGGCCCTCCTGCTCAGGGAGTTCCTGTAATTCCTCACAGGCTATGCAGGCAAATCCCAGATTAACCTGACAGGGTGGGAAGAGGATTAGGAGGGCGGTTACAGAAAGCAACGGAGGACACCGGGGGCTTCAGCGAGGGTGTGCTAGGTGGGGACGCCACTCTCACAACCCCAGGGCAGGGGAAAAAGGCTCTGCCCCCAGCACAGAAAGGAAAAGGTCAGCAGGAGCCCTGGAGGACGATGTCCATTTCCAGATAGTCAAGCAAGAGACACCTAAGGAAGACGTGGAGCTCTAGAAGGGCCCAAGTGTGCTGGGTCCGTGTGATCTGCGAGCAGCCATGGAGGAAACCTACCTGCTGAACGTGGAAGGGGTCAAAAAGAAGATTCTGCATGGAGGCCGAGGGGAGCTGCCAAAGTTGCAGGATGGGAGCAAGGTAAATTGTCTGGGTTGTTATTCCTCCAGAGCCCTGGGAGAGGGAGTGGGTCTGACATCCCTGCCCACGATGGCTCACAAGGCCAGCTCCAGGTGTGGGGAGCAGTGAGATCCCTCACAACAGGGGAGCAGGGGGGGCTGGTTTGGGCACAGGCAGCCACGTTTCTCACAGTGACAGCGGGCAGTGCCCACGGCCTCACCTCACACTGGGCCCGTGACACCTCCTCCCCACGGCACCGTTAGAGCTCAGCGGCCCCAGTGGGTTGCTGAAATCTGCCTTTCCTGCCCTGTGCCAAGCAGGAGTGAGATATGGGTTGTTCCTGGGAGATTTCCCAGCCTTTGATCCCTTTGGGTTCCACCAGGTCCTGGAGCACACTGTGAGAGCACTCTCTGGGTTATAAAGGGGATCCATAGGGAGAAGCAAGACGCAGCATAGATGGATGTTAAGACATTTGACCATCTGTTTGCTGTCTTAAGTGGGCAAGAGGCACAATCTCCTGCTGTGGAGGGAGAGCTGCCAGTCAGACCAGCACAGTGCTGGGAGCAGGCTTGACCCCACAGCTGAGGTCATCGTAGCTACCGAGGGGACTCTGACCACCGGGCTCTCTCTGGGGCAGTTCACCTTCCACTTCCAGACGCTGAAGGATGACTTTGAGCGGACGGTGATCGATGACAGCCGGGAAGCTGGCATGCCCATGGAGATCATCGTGGGCAAGATGTTCAAGCTGGAGATCTGGGAGACGCTGCTCAGCTCCATGAGGATTGGGGAGGTGGCGGAGTTCTGGTGCGACACCATTGTGAGTGAGGGGCCCATGGGTGCCCCCTTCCCTCCTTTCTGCAGAGCCAAGGCACAGGACCACGCATCCCAGAGATGCTCTGGCCTGTCTGGTGCAAGCACAGGGTGTCACTTAGCACCGGGGGGGCTGCCCCTGACAAGGGGGTGCAGATGGCCCCCCAGGGCTGAGCGGGGTGCTCCCCTCCTTGCAGCACACAGGCATGTATGCCCTGGTCTCCAGGGGCATGCGGAGGATCTCGGAGGGACGGGACCCTCTGGAAGGCCAGAAGCACCGCTGTGGCATGGGCAACATGTTTGACTATCACAGCACGGGCTACGATGACCTGGACGAGCTGCAGCGGACGCCACAGCCTCTCATCTTCATCATGGAGCTGTTCCGGGTAAGGGGGACGGCGGGGACGGCTGCCGCAGCGGCAGCAGCCGGGACAGGCCGCTCAGCTCCTCCTGCCCGTGCAGGTGGAGGACCCCTCAGCGTACAAACGTGACACCTGGGCCATGAGCAAGGAGGAGAAGCTGGCAGCGGTGCCTGTGCTGCACAGCGAGGGCAACCGCCTCGTGCTGCGCAGGGAGTTCGCGCAGGCGGCGGCCAAGTACCAGGAGGCTGTCATCTGCCTCAGGAACCTCCAGGCCAAGGTGAGCAGCACCAACACCGCCCCAACCCTGCCTGGGTCACCCCTCAAAGCGCTTCCCTGTGTGCCTTGGGTGCCTGGGAGGGGGCGGACACAGCTGTGAACCGCCCTGTGCCGCTCGCGGGGCAGGAGAAGCCGTGGGAGGACGGCTGGCTGAAGCTGGAGAGCCTGGTCACGCCGCTGGTGCTCAACTACTGCCAGTGCCAGCTGGAGCTCGGCGAGTACTACGAGGTGCTGGAGCACACCACGGAGCTTCTCCAGAAGCACAATGGTACCTGTGCCCTGCATCCCAACCCCTGCTGTCCCCACAGCTCCCAGGGACTCTGGCCTTTGACTCCCCCCTCCGTGACAATGCTCGTCCTGAGTCCCTCTGCCTGTGTCATCTGGATCCCCGTGTCCCAGTTCGCCCTGCCCATGACAGCGCTCATGCCCTTGGTTTCCCCTGCCCACAATGTCCCCCCACCCATCACACCCTACTTCCCCTTTCCACGATGATCCCTGCCCTCCCTGTGCCCTGCTGCCCAGATCTCCCTCCCCTCCCACCCCACTGCCCCACGTGCTTCATGTCCCCTGGTCCCCAGGGTCTCCAGCTCCTGTGGCTGAGCTGCAGGACCCCCACTGGGGGCCCTTCTCTCCCGGCAGACAACGCCAAGGCTTATTTCAAGCGGGCCAAAGCCCACGCTGCTGTCTGGAACGAGCGGGAGGCGCGGGAGGACTTCCAGCGCGTGGCTCACCTCGACCCCTCCATGGCGGCTGCGGTGAAGAAGGAGCTGAAGCAGCTGGGGGAGAGGATGAGGAAGAAGCACGTGGAGGATCGGAAGCGCTACCAGGGCCTCTTCCAGTCGTCCCAGGGTCTGAAGGCCCGTGAGGGGCGGGAGAGCAGGGAGGTGGGTGATGGGGCACCACAGGGTGAGGCTGGGGTCCGGGACACCCCTGGGCAGGGGGAGCAGGGTGCTGAGACTGAAGGAACAGAACAACCAGGGGCTCCCCAAGCAGAAAGAGGGACCCCCAGGGCTGGGGGTGAAGGGGCAGCACCAGGAGGAGAAGAAGTCCGGGGAGAGCCTGTGGGAGAAGAGGTGGAAGAGAGGGATCGGACAGTAGTCGGGGAAGAAGTAAACCTGGGCACCTGTGGGGCAAAGTCAGAGAGCTTGGGAACAGAGGAGGAAGATGAGAAAGAGGAGGAGAGGGAAGAGGAAGAAGAGGAGGGGGAAGAGGAGAAGAAGGAGGAAGAAAAGGAAGAAAAAGAGGAGAGCAAAGAGGAAAAGGTGGAGAGGGGGGCAGAGGAAGAAGATGAGAAATTAAAAGAGGGTGAAGAAGTGGAGAAGGAAGAAGAGAAGGAAGAAGAAAAGGAAGAAGAAAAGGAAGAAGAAAAGGAAGAAGAAAAGGAAGAAGAGAAGGAAGAAGAGAAGGAAGAAGAAAAGGAAGAAGAAAAGGAAGAAGAAAAGGAAGAAGAAAAGGAGAGGGAGGAGGAGGCAGTAGCAAAAGGGAAAGTGGAGAAGGACAAAGAGAAAGAGAGTCTACCAGCAAAAATGGGAAAGCCTGAAGCAGGGCGATGTGGAACAAGAGGGAAGAAAAAGGCAGCAGGGCTAGTGCAGGGGTTGGAGCAAGGAGCCAGTGGAGCAGAGGGAGCTGGCACAGGGAGTGAGGCCCAGGCTCAGCCAAAGAGAGCCCCAGAGCTGGGGGCTCCCAGCGAGGGGCTGGGTCCAGCTGAGGGGCCCCCAGAGCTGGAGGATAAAACATCTGGGGAGGCTCTGGAAGAGGTGAGCTGCAGGGAGCAGGGAGCAGGCAGTGGACACGAAAACGCTGGGGAAGGCACCATCCCACCAGAGAGCTTCACCCCTGGGGAAGATGAGGAGCAGAAATACCCCCCTGCCCCATAGCAGCCAGAGAAGTGGGTGCTGCACCCCTGCAGCAGTGCAGCAAAGAGCAGGGCCACGACCAGCCCTGAGCAGGGTCAGTCACCCCTGCTTGGGGGGAACGGCTGCCAGGCCACTGCCAAGGAGGCACAGCACAGCCAGCAGGGCTCCTGTACCCTGAGGGGGAGCCCCGGGGCAGTGACATGGGAACAATGCTGTCCCTCACCCTGCCCAGCAGCCCCGCCGCACCCCTGCCCCGACTCCTCGGCTCCAGCGCCTCTCAGCTGGGCGCCACCGAGCTTTGCTGGCTGAGAAATAAAAGCTCTCCCCTGGCACCGTGGGCTGGATTTGTTCCTGAACGTGACCAGCTTCCCCGATCACATTCACAGGGATGGGGCACAGGGATGGGGCGGTTTGTGCTGCTCTTGAGGGGGGTGGCTAAGGAGGCTGCATTTCACCCCCCCCCTTAACCTCCTGAAACTCTCCTGTGTGAATGTCCCCAAACTTCCCTGCAGTGGCACCGTGTCAGGCCTTTTCCCAGCACTGCCAGCCCTTCCAGGCAGAGGTGAGAGCAGGTCCAGCCCAAAAATTGTCCGTCCTGGGCAGGCTTCACCATCAGCCAAGTCTGGGCAGTGCAGAGGGCCCGAGAGACCCTGGCCTTACCCTGAACTATTCTTCATCTGAATCCCTCACTGTGCCACAGAGGCACAGTGAACATGGGCAGCACTTGGGACTGAGGCACCCAGACACCTCTGGGCACTGAAAACTTCATGGAGCTCCAAATGGAAAGGAGGGAGAGGACTGCCTTGCCTGCCCAGCATCCCATCCTGCCTGGGGCTGAAGGGCTTCCTACAGCAAAAGTTCCCTGGTGAGAAAGAGGGAGACTGTCCCCACACAGCCCCTGTCCCACCCCTCAGGCTGCCACATGGCCTGGACAGACCTTGCTGGAAGAGGATGAAGATGGTGGCTGGGGTACACACCTGTGTCTGGGGATCCTGGGGCCCTGCTCACAGCTTCTGTCCTGCCTCAAGTGGTGTGGACAGCCAGGGTGACACAGTGCAGGCTGTGTCCCAGCAGCCCTGCAGGAGCAGTGCCAGGATGGCACAGCAACAGGAACTGACTCAGCCGAGATGCACGGATAGAAGAGGCCAGAGCACCGATCCAGGTCTCAGTATAAATACAAATTTATTCTCTTTCCAGAGCAGAGATGCCACAAAGCAGAGAGGACAGCAGCACCACAGTACATGGTTACCAGAGCATTAACCAGCCTGCTCCCCTCCCTGGCACATCCTGGCTCCCAAACCCAGCCCAAGCACCCAACCTGGCCCCGGGACCAGCAGCTCTGTCCTCATCCTGCCCTTTTTCCTCCTCCAGCTCCCCCCAGGCCAGATACTCCTGACCACACCCTCAGGCCAAACCTCACTCTGCTGCTCCCCACGCTGCTCCCACCCTGCTCCTGGGATAACAGAGGGGTCCAGCTGGGTCTCACAGGCTGGCCTGTGGTCCCTCTCCCCCGCAGCCTGACACACCATGCCCAAAGCCACCCTAATGCCACCACACTGCCCTCCTGCCCCTCACCTGGCCGGGACAGGGGACAGCAAGGACAGCCATCCACGCTGCCGCCAGCAGACTCTGGAGCACTACATGCTGAATACCCCTGGCTGTAAGGCTCACACTGCCTCGTCCTTGGTGTGAGCACTGCTCCTCACCTCTGCCAACACCCCAAAGCCAAGCCCACAGCCCCGGGCCTGACACCCTGCCCTGCTCACAACTTCCCCGGACAGCTCAGCACCGCGCCCAGCCAGCAGCACCAGCCCTGGCTCTGCCCTTGCAAGCCCTGTTTAGGTGGGATATTTCACCCCAGTGTGCAGCCCTGCCCTGCCCCAAGGGCTCAAGCCTCTCACCTCTCCACAACCTCTGGCCCCAGAGCACCGGGGCCATCTCAGCCCCGGCTCTGGGACACCCTGCCGCACCTGACTCTGCCTCTTTCTCGACATAACACAGCACAAGACAGCCAGCCCGAGGGACCCCTGGGGACCAGGAGCCACCACCACCCCCAAGCTGCCCGGCCAGCTGGCAGAACAGCCTCCCTGCTCTGCCCCGTGGGACTGACCCGCTTCCATCGAGAGCCTCCAGCCCCCCAGCTCGGCCCAAAGCTGGGGACAGCAGCAGGGCAGCCGCTCCCTGGGGGTAGCAAGGAGGTGCCCTGCCTGCCCTGCTGCCCACCCACGCTGCCATGCACTTGCATCAGACCAAGGTGGCCCCAGGGCTGGAGGAGGGCTGGAGAAACCCCTCCCTGCAGGAGCTGGGGCTGTGCAGGACAGGCTCTGTGTGCCAAAGGCACGGATCCCCTGGAAACCAGGCGGGATGAGGTACCCGCTGTGGGCCCAGCCCTCACGGAGCTCCCTCACAGCAGCCCTGCAAGGCAGCACCAGCGACAGGGAAGGTGCTGGCTCCCCTGGGAGCAGGAGTTGGGCTGGTCTGGAAGTGAAGGGCAGCTACATTTAAGGTGTTAGAGTTTAATAGAGTGAGTCCATGAGAGTATTTAAGTACAGTATATATATATATATATATAATATATAGAAATATATGCAAATTAAACAACAATAAGGCTCTGTTATAAAGACCCTCTCAATATAAGGCTACTAGCTGGGCTGAAGCTCTAACATGGACTCAATCCCTACTCCATAAACCTCACAGACTCTCTCCTGGTGGTATGTGCCTGGCTGGCTGCAGAGCCTCGGGTGGCAGAGTTCAAACCATAAGGCTGGCAGCTGGTTACTGTTACAAAGAGATATTTTAAAAATTGTGTGGCTCCAAGAGTGTTTTGGTGCCCATAAACCTGGAGGCTCCCGGGCAGAAATGAAGAGCGGGATGCTGAGCTCTGCATCCCCCGAGGGCTGCAGGCAAAGGCAGCAGCCCGTGGGTGCCAGGGGAGACAGGCAGTTTTCATGGCTTCAGTTCTTTCTTTTGAACCATCCCACCCAGGCTTGGACACTGCGGCTGAGTGACCAAACCAGCCTCCTGGGGAGCCCACAGTCCCACTCCTGCATGACCTATGTTCCCCTGAGATCTTCTGGAGCTGGCAAGCATCCTGCACCACCAGCTCGGAGGGAGTCTGTGTGAGGTCTGCTGCAGCACAGGGAGCATGGCAGGGAGAGAGGGGGAGGAAAGCAGCCAGGCAGCTGGTTAGGAAAAGCCTCTGGCTCACAGGAGGTGTTAGATAAGGGAGGTCATACCTGAAAGAGAAATAGACAGGTCAGGAAAATAGGACCCAGAGCCACCTGGTGAGAAGGCAGCTGCTGCAGAGCCAGGAGGATCCCGCTCAGGGATGGCAGAAAGTGGGCAAGAGCCTGCATGGGCAGACCACCAGCTCATGTTAGTGCTGGCACCAAGCAATGCCTCCCTCTGGCAGCCTGGGCAAGAGACCAAGTGCTGCTCCTGCACTGGAGCACAGAGGGAAAGAGCACAACGACCAACACCAAAATCCACGGGGTGAGCGGAGTGCCATCCACACACACATCCCCCAGTCTCCATCCCCGCTGGGAAGAGCCGTCCGTGAGCAGCCAGGAGAGCTTGCACCATTGCTTCCATCTCACCAGGCAGCTGGGGCCTCGACCTCTCCTGCAGAGGGGTCTGGACAGGGATGAAGCCAGGAGGTGGCTCAAAGCTGTCGCTGCAGGTGGGTGCTGGCAGGTCTGTCCATCCTCACGGTGGGAGCCCCGCAGGGTGCAGGTCCCGAGCAGGGCAGGAGGCTGCCTTGCAGCTCAGCACAGGGATCTGTTTGGCCTGTGCTCGTGGCAGCTCTGATCACCTCTCCTTGCAGGTATGAAGCCTCCTTCTCCTCCTCCTCTGCTCCCAGGCCATGCACCCGTCCCAGCAGCACTGCAGCAGCAAAGCTCTTGGCCGAAGCACTGCGGGTCATCGGCTGTCGCAGGGGAGCTGGGACCAGGGCAGGGCTCTGTGGGGAAAATCTCACCTGAGGGAGCAGTAAGAAGCGAGAGAGGAGGATTTCACTCAAGTACCTCGAGAGTTGGGGAAGGCGCTCCGCAGCTTCTCCATTATGTCTTCCAGGCACATGCTGACTTCCTGGGTTTTGGCTTCCACCTCATCTGCGGTGGGAAGGAGGGCAGGTGGGTATGGAAAGGCTCTCCTGGCTGCCATCCATCTCTGCTGGATGGCAGGGTGAGAGCAGCTTCCTGCAGCATGGAGACAAGGGAGCAGGGCCAGGAGCTCAGCCCAAGCCCAAACCTCACCTGCAGTTTCAGTGTCAGGGGTGTTGTGCTCTTTCTCCTTTGCCTGGCTGCCTTCTGACTGATGTGGAGATGAAGCCAAGGAAGAGGGTGCTGAACCATTGCCTTCTGACTCTGCTGGAGGCTGGAGTGAGAAGAGTTGCTGTGAGAAGGTTGTCATGATCCTCTGTCCTTGGCTTCCCCTGTTACACCCGTTCCCTTTGTGCCACTGTCACAGCTCTGCCGTGGCAAAGCCCACCCCAAGGTCCCAGATCCTCGCTCTGAGCACACCTGCAGCAGCAGCTCCCTCAGCCTGTGCAGCTGCGACTCCAGCTGCTTGTTGTGGTCCTCCAGGATCTGCATCCGCGTCTCCAGGCGGCTCTTGTGCTGCCGGAGGATTCGCGCCTCTGCCAGGAGCTCCTCGTTACGCGGGTCCTGCACTGATTCGGGAGAGCCTGTGGCCAAGGTTGGAGACTCCACTGCCTCATCGTGCTGCCATTTCAAACGTCTCAGCTCTCCCTGGAGGATCCTGCGGGACAGCCCAGGTCAGCATCCCCACGATCTTTCCCAGAGACTGCTGCAAACACCCGGGAGCTGCACGCTGGGGATGCAGCCGGACGAAGCTTTGCCATTGGTGAAGCGTAAGGGCCAGGGTGCTGCACTGCAGAGCGGCCTGTCTGCGGTTCTACCCCGCTCAGGGAGTTCATAGACATGCAACCACTTCCCAAGAGGCTGAAAACAAGGGCAGGGAAAGCATCCTCTCCTCCTGAGCTGATTGTCCCTGCCTAGAGCCTCACCCCGTGTGGTCCAGAGCAGCACTACCACTGTTCACGAGGAGCTCAGGGACAAGAAAGGCAGAGTGCCCCCGGCTCACTTCAACCAGTTTGGGATCCAGGAGGGGAACAGGTTCTGGGGATATGGGAAGGAACATTTTGGGGGAACAGAGTCATCTCCCTTCCTTGGAGAGCACACCCTCACTGAGTTTTAGTGCTCAGCTCAGACACCCTCCAAAACTGCCCCCTCAGCATCTGCAATCCCCACCTCCAGACCCAGCAGCATCTCCTGGCTCCACTCTGAGCTCTACAAGGCTTCTTCAGTCCCTTCCCCCTTTTAGGCTATAACCCCCACTTTCAGAGTTGCCCCTGTCTCTACCTGTTTTCATCCTCTAGGTGGGCCAGGACTCGCTCCAGCTCTCCCTTGTCATCCATGTTGAGGCTTCCTGGAACCTGCTGGCTGCCCCCAGGCTCTCTGTCGGTGATGGGGCTGGAATGGCGCAGCAGGTACTGGTCCTCGTCCCTGTTCCAGCAAGTGGAGAAACACCTTAATGAGGGAAATCATGGGATCTGTGTGCCCTTGGGGAAGGACAGCATGGAGGGAGGCAGTTTCATAGAGGAGCTCCTGGCTGCACCAGGCCTGGAGCTCAGAAGGGGCTCAGCATCCCTGGTAGCTGGGGATGCCTAAGACCTCTCACTCAACAGGACTGGGAAGGAAAGCATTTCTGTAGCCTGGCTAGGCATGGAGAGAGTTACAGGAGCCCTGACTCATGAGGAGGTGAGGAGAAGGGAAAGGAGACAGAACTCACAGGCTGTCATCAGGGGACAGGCTGTCACTGAAGAAAGAGCAGTTCTGGCTTTCCATCTCTGCAAGCCTGAAGGGAGGAGAAGAAGGTTGAGATATGGTCAGAGACACCCTGAATGTCTGCTCAGTGCACCCTACTTAGGGCAGCCCCTGCAAGACTCCTCTCTGGCAGGGTCTCCCAGCTGGCCTGCACCAATCTGCCCCTCTGCACAGGCTCTAGAGAGTTTTGCCTTTTTAAAAACCAAAATTTACTGCTGCTCTGGGTGTAAGCCTCTGGAAGAAAGAGCTGCTGCTGTGCTGAGGCTCAGCCTCCTCTCTCACAAGCAAAGGAAAGAGGTGTGAGAATTCCAGCTCCAGCCCAGGGCCTGAGCTACAAGTACAGGCTCCCTGTGCCCCTCGGGTCCCCACAGCGAGGGCAGGGGCACTACAAACCACAAGGCAGCAGCAGTGGGAAGCTGGCAAAGAGCTCTGGTGAGGACACAGAGCACAACAAGACACCGAGGGATGTGCCTGGTGAGAATCCATCCAGCAGCTCACACTGGGAAGAGCAGGACAGTACGTGGAGGCTGCTGCATCACCAAGGCATCTGCTGTCAAAGGCACGGTATTTGCTGCCAATTTACTCGGCATCAGCCACGTCCCAGGCAGGTTTGCCTGGCTCTGCAGCCTGCTGGGAAGGGTGGAGGGGTCTGTGACCACACATCTGCCCCAAACCCCCCGCATACCCATCAGGGCCGTGCTCCGTGCCCAGGCAGGGCAGCAGAGCCCAGTGGTGGTACCTGCTGGCAAAGTGCTCGATCCGGGAGTGCGTGTCGGCGTGTGGCAGCATCGGGGATGAGGCTGGGCTGCAAGAGATGCACACTGGTCAGCAGGGCTTGGGAGAGGCTGATCTCACCTGGCTGAGAAGAGCCAGGCTGGAGAGGGAGACTGAAATCTCTGTTCCTTCAAGGACAAGGTGTCGTATCACCCTCAGAGCAAGAGCTCCTCCAGACCTCTCCCAGGAGCCCCGTATGAGCTGAGATGCTCCTTCCATCCACAGAATTCATGCCTCACTCCGGGTCAAAAGACAAAACCCAGGGCACAGCCAACTCACGTCTCAGAGAAGTCAGCCTCAAGCACAGACTGGACGGGCAGGTAACCCCTCTGAGGGTGTTTGCTGAAGTACTGCTTGGACCGAAACTTGTTCTTCAGTGTCGTGGCAAAGTCTCTCATGTTCTCACTGGACGTGGTCTGCAGAGACACAAACGTGCTGCTGCATGGAAAGTGGGGGAACACAGCTCAGCACCCACAGGAAAGAAGTCCCCTCAGGCTGGACATGGGAGAAGAGGCAGATAAAACCGACGAAGCAAGGAGGGCACACGGCAGCTCTGTGAGTCATGGGGCCTGGCACAGGCCAAGCTGGGCACTGGGGACCATGCATCCCGCTCACCACGAGCTCCAGAAGAGCAGGGACACAGGCAGCCTCCAGCATGCAGAGGGTACAAAAACTACACAAGGGATCCACTCGTGGGGCTGCACCAGCCTAAACATCACAAGGCTGCTGCCATCAGTGGGAGCTGCTCTGAGCCAGGGCCCTCCCAGCCCAGCCCAGCTCCATACCGGGGTGTAGTACTCCATGATGGGGTAGTGCAGCTTGTTGCCCTTGCTGGCTCGCCCGGTGAGGAAGCAGGTCTGGCAGATATCCACATTGAACTGCTTCAGGCTCCGATACCTGGAGAGGTCAAGAGGCCATAGGGAAGCACTGGAAGTCATCAAAAAGACGTGTTTAAAGCCCAAGAAGAGGTCAGTGGGAGGGGACAGAGGCGGCCTGTGTTGCTCTAATGATGCCATGATGATTTTTGCTTGTTGTTTTATACCCCTTTTATATAGCTTTTGTATATTCTCAGTGCTTTTAGCCCACACAGTTATAATTCTTTAAGTTTGATCACTTCCCTCAGACCCAATATCCCGTTAAGCCAAGAGCCCAAACACCCTGGGAACCCCAGACCCCGAGGGCCTCTCCAGAACACATTCTGTAAACAAAGCCAGGCCCAGCCAGGGGAAGGTTCCTCGCTGAGGGGTCTCGCTGGAGTCCCTCACTGGGCAATCTTTGATAGATGTGCTAATTAGCAAGGCCTATAATTGCACACACATCACATCATGGGGGGCCATTTCTTCAGTGGGCATTTCGGGGTGCATTTCGATGTGCATTTCGGCGCCCCTGAGGATCCTTCAATAAATACCAAGGTAAAAATCTTTTTCCCCTCTTAACTGCGTTTAGCTCTCTTAATTTTAAGACCAGGAAAAGGCCTCACTAACACCCCAGTGAACCCACAGTGCTGGTGGCTGAAGTCCCCAGAAGTGCACCCTGCTCCTTGCCCTTAGCTGGCACCTGCTCTGGCTCTGCCCTGCCTGAAACCCTGCTGGCTGCAGAGCAAACTCAGCTCTCTCCCACAGGACACCACGCACTCCCCTTGGGGCCAGGGTCCCATTTCACAACCCTCACCTGAACCCCTTGATGGGGCACTGCCGGCAGACGGAGCACTTGGTCTGGTGCTTCACCTGCTCGGCCATGGTCACCCGGTGCAGCACTGCCAGCCACACCATGGACTGTGGCTCCAGGTTGGCCCACTCCAGGAACTGGGACGCCTCAATGGCAGACTTCCCATTACTCTGGGGAGGGGAGAGGAAGGGGCAGCTCAGAGCTGGGGCCCAGCCGCGGTGGGGTGCAGGTCCCCTGCCACCTCGGGAGCCTCGTCCCCAGCGCGGCTGCTGCAGGCAGGGCGAGGGCCGCGGCCCCGCACTCACGAAGCGGAAGCAGCTGCGGATGCTGGGCTCCACGTTGCTGCCCCCGAACGCTGCCACCTCCCCCAGCTGGCGCGGGACCTGGATGGCCTCGTGGAGCAGGACGCCGAGGTGCCGCTGGTCACACAGTCCCCCGGCGTTGGCCACTTGGCTGAAGAGATCTGCGGGCGGGACAGACACGCAGCTGACGCCCAGCACCCCAACAGGAGGCGGGCACGGGGCGGCAGCGCGGGGGTCACACCGGGGACCCCACCGACCGCCTCCAGCAGGGAGCTCAAATATGAGGAAAAAACAGCGATGCCTAAAAGGCCAACCTGGAAGCAGAGACCAGACAGGAGTAAGGGAATAAAGGTGGATATTTACTCGAAAGGCCTTCAGAGGCACACCCTGGGCAGGCCAAAGGCTGCACCCGAGATGGACCCCGAGTCACGAGTTCTTCACACTGTTACAGGCTTGGTCCATTTGCAGATCAGCATAAATTCGCCAATTAAACTTTAGCTAATGATGGAACTGCCCCTCAGCTCGCTCCCCTTCTCAGGGTGCTGGGTTACACATTTTGGGCCTGGGACGGGCTGGGTGTCCTTGGAGAGCAGGCCTGGAGAGGCTTTGTTATGTCTGTGTGAGCATGAGAGAGCAGCAGCTGACAGGCTGCAAGGCAGCTCAGAGTCACACACTGGGAATACAGAATTTGAAAAATATAAGAGTTAAAACCTAAGGCATAATCAGAGCTATGATTAAATAACCTTTACCAGTATCCTTCCAGCTCCTAACAACCAGTTTAGAGTCTTCTTCGGACAGGGGCTACATACATCATTTATTTAACAACCACAGCTAGCCTGTCCTTTATGAAATCAGCCAAATCCCTTTATTCAACCCCTTGGTTAATTTAACCTCCCTATGCTACACAATATTCCCCTCCACAATATTCCATTGCGAAGAAAGCAATTTTCCTGAGACCTACTTCCCCCCAGCCATGCACCCCCTGGTATTTTCCTTCTGGAAGGCACTGGATAACTTTCCTGTGTGCCTTCTCTGCACTGTTCCTTACAGTGCCATGCAAGCAAGATCACTGCAGCACCAGTCAGTCTACAAAAACGCCTCCTAATTTCAGTGGCGTAGGCCTAGGAAGGGAGGGAGAGGTGATGATGCAAGCAGCTTAGTCACTGCAGGAAAGCTGTTTCTTTGCTCTTCCCAGGCAAAGAAGGTGTAAGCCAGGAAACAAAACCACTCCCGTTTTCCCCAGGTTAACTCTCACCAGGTTGTGGGGGAGGGAGACAAGGGACTCACACTGAAACTTCTCCTTGACCTCTGTCCCGCACAGACATGCAATGCCCGTCTTGAAGGAGAGAGCCCTCATCTTCCCGCTGCGGCCGCTGCAAGGAGAGAGATTGGCTGGCAAATGTTCCAGAGTGGGTTTTTTTGGCAGGGAGGTCATCAAGGCAAGCACACACCAGGCAAGCCCCCCTCACCAGCAGCCAGAACCTTCCTGCAGCGCTGCCAGCTGGAAGAGCAGCACGGAGGTTTCCCCCCAAGCACGGCAGCCCCGCAGCTCGGGGGACGCTGAGGGAGAGGTACCTGTCAAAGACATTCAGCAGCCAGTTGAGGCTCATGTCCACGCAGAGGGGCACGTTCACCAGGATGCCCCGCTCCTCCTCCAGCCGCTCGTAGAGGGCGGTCAGGCAGTGGATGACCTCCACCACGTCCATCGCCCGGTCGCTGGGCTGCAGGTCGTGCTCGTTGAAGATTTCCAAAGCTGTGGCCAGGGTGACCATGTCCACTGCACAGAAAGCACGGGCAGAAGGATCAGAGGGAAAGGGGGGGAAACGAGAAGAGGTGAGAACTAAGAGGAAAGAGATGCAGCACTGCCCTAAACTGGGGCAGCGTTGGTCCCGCTGTGTTGGGAAAGATGCTGGCAGAATGGGTGCAGATGCTAGAATTTCTCTCCCACCTGTAAACATCTCCCAAAATACCACATCTCCACCTTGAGCCACCATTCCCTGTGACCCTCCTTCCTCATTGCTGTGTCCAGCCATGGCCATGAGAACGCTGCTCATGGAAGGCTCTGTGCAGAGCCCAGTGCTGGCCTCTCTGCACGTGCCAGCTCCCTGCGGGGCTGCTGTGGGGAGGTGAGGAGGCACAGACCCACACAGACCCTACAAGCAGCTGCCCAGAGATGGATCAGTCCTGTCTGCAGCTCTGACAGGGTGAGGGAGTTAAGGCACAAACCCAAAACAGGGCTAGGACAGAGTGAGCTGCCCTGGCTGCCCTGCTTTCCCATTTCTACGGCTGCAGGTTGTAGGTGCTACTGTGTTATTTCTCCCCTGAAAGTCTTTCCATCTTTGAGACCATTTATGTTCACAGTACCCAGGCGATTGTGTGCCTTTTCCACACTGTAACTTCACTCTGTGGAAAAATCCTCCCTTCTCCTGTCAAAGCTGCTACACTCGCACTGGGAAGCCCCAGCTCCCGTGCCAGGGAGTATCGCTCCTGCCCACCCTCATGTCCACACTGCCCACGGCTGCATATGGCTCTGATCCACCCCTCGCTGCCTCTTTCCTACACAGCCACTCCACCAAACTTCTCATTATGGGAAAGCTGCCTTGGCAACCTCCTTGCCCTTTTCTCAAGTGTATCTCGAATAAAGAGCACTTATTCAAGTCATTTCTGGGCTGGAAAGAAGGCGACAGTGCAGCGTGTGAGATGCAAGAGATGCACAAGCAAAGATGCACAAGCAGCACGCAGGAGGGCTCTCCTTTGCTCTTCACCCTTTTCCTCTCCACACCTTGCCTGCTGCTGCACAGACACTTTCACAGGGTGGCAAAAGCCAACTGCTGCTTTCTTCCATTTGCATTACCTCACCCCTGAATGTCCCTGGATACAGGACAGCCTGACCACCACAGTGTCATGGAAATACTCCACAGCCAGGGTTTGACTCCCTCAAGAACCCAACCTCCTTTTACCCTGGCTCATTGCCTTCTTCCAGGCCTTTCACAGGATGTCAAGGAGCACAGGTCTGCTTGGGACCCCACTGCTGCCTGGCTGTACCTCCTCCCCTTCATGAAAACTTAATTCAGGAGGGGGATTTCCCTCAGCCTGCCACTGCTAATTTTGACAGAGCCTTAGGTGAGAGGTTTTGCCAAAAGCTCTGAACTGCCAAGGATGCTGCATCTATCAGATTCCCATCCGCTTGCTTGCCAGTTCCACCAGAAACTCCTCAGCAGTTTCCAAGGAGCAGCTACATCTTGGGGAGATGTCTGAACTCCTGTGGTATCATATTCACCCAGCTATTACTCGTCCAGTTTTCACCAACAGTGCAGAAGTCAGGTTTATTGGCTCCCTTCCTCCTCTTTAAGCAGTGAAGCCCTCTCTGTCCCTGCCAGTGAGGCTGCTTTCATCTCCCAGTTACATCCACACCTTCTCCACGCTCCTTTGGAGCTGCTTGGTGGGCTCCCACCTGATCCCACAGCTTTGTAACTCTGAGCTGGACCACTTTGTTCTCACATCCCTTTGGCTAACACCTGCCCCCGAGTCATTTCCACCCCAAGCCTGTAAAGAAAGGCACTGACACAGACTGGTGGATTTGCTGAGCTTCCCAGGCTGATCTTCCTGGTTTCTCGCCTCAGCTACCTGTCCCCTGGTGCCTCCTGCCTTTGATGTGCTGATAAAAGCTCCTGTTAGTTTGCTGCCTTCGCAGAGGGAGACCCAGCAGGAGGGAAACCCTTCCCACACACTCACATCTGAGGGCTTTCTGCACCCGCCGGAGCTTCATGGCCGTCCGATACGCCGAGAACTTGATGTTGTTCAAATCCGCTGCAGCGACACGGGAAAAAAACAAGAATAAAACCAGGGCACAACACCTTTATCTCCAGGGCAGGAAGCAGCAGCTGCAGTGCCCAGACCCCAGCCCCACCAGCAGAAGCAGAGCACATGCAGGAGGGTGAGGAGCAGAGCCTGGCAGGGGTCACACCCCACTGCTGTTGGGGACCCTGTGCCACAGAGGGGACCAGGTGGCCTGGGGGCACCTCACGTGCACCCCGTGCTGCAGAAAGGCAGATACTACTGATGCCATGATGATTCTTTGCTTTTTCTTTTATACCCCTTTTATACACTCTCTTATACAGCTTTTATGTATTCTTAGTGCTTTCAGCCCACACAGTTATAATTCTTTAAGTTTGATCACTTCCCTCAGACCCAATATCCCGTTAAGCCAAGAGCCCAAACACCCTGGAAACCCCAGACCCCGAGGGCCTCTCCAGAACACATTCTGTAAACAAAGCCAGGCCCAGCCAGGGGAAGGTTCCTCGCTGAGGGGTCTCGCTGGAGTCCCTCCCTGGGCAATCTTTGATAGATGTGCTAATTAGCAAGGCCTATAATTGCACACACATCACATTGTGGGGGCCATTTCTCCGGGGGGCATTTCGGGGTGCATTTCGATGTGCATTTCGGTGCCCCTGAGGGTCCTTCAATAAACACCGAGGTAAAACCCTTTTTCCCCTCTTAACTGTGTTCAGCTCTCTTAATTTTAAGACCAGGAAAGGCATCACTACCCCAATGGTTCTGTGACAGCCTCCTTACCCAGCGTCTGGTACAGCTCTGTCATCTTTGGGTGGTCCCAGCACGTCGTCTGGGCCTGGTGGCTGGAAGGAAAATAGATGGACACCAAGAGTCAATCTGGTAACCAAAAGCTGCCATGAGACATTAAAAAAAGGACCTGGCCAGCGCTGGGAGTGAGTGTTTTAGTGTCTGCAGACACTGCTGCATCCCACTGAGCTCACTCCCCAGCCACAGCAGCACAAAGGATGCCCACAGCAGGATATCCCCACCTGCTGCCAGCCCTCTCTCCTTCCAGCCAGGGTTTCCCCTCATCTTGGGCATCCCAGCAGGCAGAGGAAGCCTGGTTCTGCCGGGCTGGGGAGGACACACTTCACTGGAGGTGAGTCTGTTCACTGCCCCCCTCTCCTAATTGGTCCCCAATTCCTGATCCTGCCAGGCCAGAGAAGACCATGGGCTGTGTCTGGGAACACACTCACTTGATGTAGTACGGCACTTTGTTGGGGGAAATGGCTCGTTCCCAGGGGACCTGGACAGAGGCTGCAAGGAGAGAGACACGTGTCAGACCAACACCAAACGCTCCTCTAAGCTGATGCTGTTTCTGATGCCAGCCCAGCAGGACTGTGCCAGCAGGTGGGTGCCTCTGGAAAGGCTGTGTCTTCCCAGACCACCAGCTGGAGGTGTTGGTGCAGGCAAGGGGATGCTGCCTATAAGAAAGGAAGAAGACTGCTGGTCTTGTTAGAGACATCTTGTCTCTCAAGACAGGGGCTTCGTACCTGGCTGAGCTCAGAACTCAGGAAGAGACACTCCCTGATGCTTTTGATGATGCCTGAGGCAACTCAATAGCCACCAGTGGGCAGGGCCCATAGCAGATGAGATTCGGGCACACAGACACAGCACTGCCTGTTACGGCCTGGCTCACACACCCAAAGCATCTGTTGTTCCTGTTATTCCTGCTCTGTGTGCCAGCTGCAGTATCTTGGGAGGATGAGGATTCATCCCATACCAATTGCCTGCCACCCCGTGTTATACAGAGGATGGAAGCCATTGCATGACCCTCGGTTATTTTCCTTTTTCACAGGCAGCGTATCAATTCCAGCAACCAGAAAAGCCGTTTTTCCTTTCAGCTGGGAGGACACAGTCTGCAGAGAAGCACAGGCCAACAAATCCCACCGACATCCAGACACTCTGCAGGGCTCAGCATTTCCAAGGATGGACCCCAGGCTCTGGAGCACAACCTGCTGCCCACCCTTTGCAGGTCTGAGAGCCGTCAGCCAACAGCTCTGATCTGTAGAAACAGCATCCCTCTGCCTCACCACATGAACGAAAACCTCCCTAAAATGCACATTTTTAGCCTCCAAATAACTAACACGGGATATGAGGGACTGCCTCTCCCTGCCATCTGCTGCCTTGCTCCGAGGCTGGCACAGTCCCAGTGTCCCCTGGGAGCTGCTGCTGCTGCGACTGTCACAGCTCTGTGCTCTGAAGGGAAACCACACTCACGGCCCACCCTCGGTCCCACAAGGTGAGGCAGCACAATGCCAACTTTGGAGATGCCTCCTGCTTTGGCTCCTGCCCACCAGGCACCAGCCTGGGCCCTCTTCCAGCCTCGTGTGTGGCTCTGGGCTCAGCAACAGGACTTTGCACCCTGTTTTCCTGTGCCACAGCCCAGGCTGCTCTGCAGAGGCAACCTCGTGGCAGAAGCCAGTGGGACCCACTCACGTACAGGAGAGGAAGTGCTGGGAGCCTGGCCCAAAGTCCCGGTGGGCATCTTGGAGCTGCTTCAGGCGTTCGTTTATGGAGGCCTGGAGAATTGAAGAATAATTTACTGGCAGTCCAGCAGGCATTTTGGATTGGTGACCCGTTCAGGAAGGCTTGTGGGTGGACTGAGACATGCCCCAGCACAGAGATGCTCTTCCTTCCTCTCCTATCTTGGCATTTGTGTCCCCCAGCCTCGGCAACCCCCTACACCTCCTCCCACAGGCTGAGGCAGCACAGCCACATCTCCAGCTCACCTGTAGCCATCCCCTCACAGACATCAAAGCAGCCACAGCTGGTACTGACCCCCTCCACCAACACATCCCAACTCTCCCTTTGTTCCTCCCACTGCCTTATCCCAACCAAGATCTCTGCAGATTTACCAGATGCCCTCCTCACACTGAACCGATGCTCTTCTCCTCCAGCAACACCAACCATAACACCCCTGCTGTGCCAAACCTTACTTTATCATCCTTGAAGCTCAGCAGTGACAGCCCTCCCCAGCATGGTTTATTTGCAGCGCTTGCTCCCGACTCCTTCCCACCTGCAGCTGTTTCCAGCGGGTGTTGATCTGCTCCAGGGTGCGGGAATTCTCCATGCACAGGTGGACATCTGAGATGGCAAGCTGGTGTGCGAGATCATTGACCACTTTCACCCCATCCTTCATGGGGGAGAGCTCCTCTTTGAACAGCTGGAGCCCAATGCCCGGGGACACAGGCACAGAACAGGGGAAGGAGGAAAAGAAGCAGTTGAGCAGCCAGGACTTGGATCCGAGTCCTTTGCTACAAGCTAGGGTGGGCTAGTGGCTGCCAAGTGGGACTAACCCTCCCACAGGGTACCTTAGCAGGGGAAAAAATACCCAACCAAACCAACCAGGCTGCAGATTACTCCTGATAAATCAACAGGGACAGTGACTCAACTATGCTGAGCCACCGCACCTGTGTGGGGTCTGTGCCAAGCTGAGGCACTTAGCATGGCCAGTGGTTCAGGACACTGCTGGCCAAAATGCCCCTCACAAAGCAGGGGGGCTGTGGGAAGGAGGACTTGGCCCTGGGATCCCAGGCAATGAGGCTGCCTTGGACTGAGCAGCTCTGTCCCCCTGGGAAGCAGCATTCCATCACCTCCACGGCCGAGGCTGGAGCCCTCTCAGAGCCAGGAGTACCTTGGTTGACTGGATGTGCTCCGGCAAGGAGTCAATGAAGAGGTCCCCGATGGGTTCCCAGGTCTCCCGCACACTTTCAGCCTGGTCCAGGGTCGTGCTGAGCTCTTCCATAGCCCCTTTAATCTCCAGCAGCTGCTCCAGCGTCCGTTCGATGTGGCGGTGCTGGTCCACGCACCGGGCCGTGAGCTTCTCCCACAGCTCGCTGGCCACGTTCGCCTGCTTCCAGACAAAGCGGCTGATGTTCTGGATCCGGTGCCGGGGAGACACATCTGTGAGGGCAAAGCAGGAGGGGAACAGGGAGCTGAAATGAGAGCCCAACCCAGAGGAGAGTGGGGCAAGGGATGGAGAGAGGACGGGGAAATGAGGGGTTAAAAAAATCTAGGGAAAACTGGAAAAAGGGAAGGAAAACAAGTAATAATAGTATTCATCTCTGCACCAGCTCCTCTAGGTATCCAGCCTCTCCATCCTCACAGGCAGAAGCCGTGCTGCCTTTTAAAAACCCACCCCAGAGCACATCTGGTGCTGCCTCATGTGGTGCCCCCATCATGGACTGTACCAGGAGCCTCTGCCTTTTCCTGGGACAGTGACACTGCCCTGTGCCAGTGTGACCATTGGCCAAAGGGCTGGGCACAGCCTGGGCATGGAGGTGTGAGGCAGAGCATCGAAGTGCTGCTTTGTGCCACACCAGCCACCTCCACTCCACCCTCTCCGGGCCAGCCCAGGAGGAGCTGAGACACCAGAGAACAAGGGGGAGCTCCACAGACCTTTGCTTTCCAAAGTTGGTTCTTCTAATTCCTCAAATGGGTGCTGGGACAGGAAAGCCTGTGCTGACTCCAGGACAGAGTAAATGTATGGCCCCCGAGACTTCACTTCTTCCATGAAAGCCTGGAGAGAAGAGCACACAGATGAGACAGCAGGCTGACCCAGAAATTTGTGCCCTGACTGCCCCCTTGCCAAATGCTGCAGTGATTTATTCACCCCAAGGCCCAAACCTCACTGGAGGCACAGAGAGAAGTCAGCATTAAGAGGAATATTTTTGCAGTTCGGGGAAGGAATGACCACCTGCCAGAAGGTGGCTCCTGCAGAGGTTTGGCCTGCAGCTTTGCTGGAGTGGGGAGACACAACAGCGAGCCCAGAATGGTGTGCTTGAGCCAGGGCTGCACAAGAGGAACTGTTTTATTTATGCTGCTTTTAGAGGCACTGCTTGGAGACGCTCCTCACTCACGCAGCGAGAGCACGGCCACGCTAGCAGTCCTTCCAGCAGCTGCTCAGCAACAGGTCCAGCTGCTGCAGGAGCAAGGAGAGGAACAGCAGGATGCCCCAAAGCAGCACATCTGCCAGGGAAGACTTCAGAAGCACGCTGGTTTAGTGTGTCCTCTCCTCCCCTCCAACTGCAGCTCCCGCACCAGTGCTGCCTGCTGGATGGGCTGTTTGTGCACCAGGGAAGCTCCAGCAAGGATGAGGGATAGCAGCAGTAAACATTTCATTTTTTGTTTTCAAGGTAAGAACAACTAAAGCCCAACAGCCACTGGCAGCGAGAAGAAAATGCTGTGAACATGGGAGCAGGAAACTCTGATCTGTCTGGGTGTACCCCAGTTTTAGATATGATGGTATGTTCCTGCAGGCACCACAGGACTGCCCCTAGACCAACCAGCCTTCTCAGGCCCCAGGAGCCCAAAAGCAGAGGCCAGTCAGAGGCAGGACTAAGGGAAGCCACTACAAATGGCAGCGTTCACCACCAGCTGCAGGTGACTCGAGGCTGTTAATGCGGGTTTGCTGTCTAAAAACCAGACAGGCTCTGCCTTTTTTCAGGAAGCAGAGATGGAGACAGTCGAGGACCGGTGCACCCACAGGCTGTGGCATGGGCAGTGACACAGGGCAGGGGTCCCAGGCAGGGCTGCCCACCCCAGCAGTGACCGGGAGGCACGAGGAACGCACCGCGTGTGTCTCCTTCTCCTGCTGCACCAGCAGCACATCGCCCCGCAGGGGCAGCTGCGCCGACAGCTCCTCATCCTTCTGCCCCAGCCAGTCGATGATCTCCTGCAGAGGCACCTGCAGCTTCCCACTGTGGTCAGAGAAGGCCTCCAGCCGAGCCCTGGCAGGAGAGCGAGGACAGTGAGACGGCAGACAGACAGACAGACAGACAGACAGGAGAGGAGCAGGCTCCCTGAGGAGGGGAAGCACAGCACCGTGGTTGGGGTGCTGACCCCCAGGACCTCCTCAGTGACTGGCAGCACACCTCAGCATGGGCTGTGCATGATCCCCAGCCAGCAGAGAGGCTTCACTGCCAGAGGTGAAGCATGGAGGCTCCAGGGTGAGGAATAGCTTCAGTTTCCTGTCCCCAGTTTCCTGGGGACAGGAAACTGAAGCTATTCCTCACCCTGGAGCCCAGAGCAGAGCACACTCATTCCGTGTTTGCCTGTGGGTCAGAACTGCTCTGGCTAGCAAGGGGGGGCTTGGGATGGCATTTACATGTCTGGGCAGCTTCCAGGAGCCTTGGATTAAGGCAGGAGACAATTAACACGCCCCAGTTAAGCTCTCTGTCATGCTGGCTGTGGAGCTGCAAACTCTGACAGTCTGGAAGGCATGTTCCCCTCACGCAGTGCAGAGGGCTCCCAGCAAAGGGACAGGCACGGAGGAGGTGGAAGCAAAGCCGTAGGGCAAAAAGAGATGACTGCAGAGGTGGCAGAGGAAAGAGAGAACAGCAGAAAGCAGGCAGGAGTGAAAGCAGGGAGGGAGGAGAGGTTGGGATGGGTAGAAATGGAGGAGATGCTTTCCAGCACAAGGAGATTCAAAAGTCTGTGGACCAGAAGGGGAGCTGAGCCAGGGTCACTGTGCATTCATGTGGCTCATCAAGCAAAAAAGTTCAAAAACCTCCTGACAATCACAAGCAGCAGGCAAGGCTGGAAGGCCAGGCCAGCCCAGAGCTTGCTCCAGGCAGGATTCTTACCGAAGGCTGTGGGATTTTTTTTTGATCTCGTTCCAGCAAAGATTCATCTCCAGAGGGGCCTGGGGCCCGGCAGCACTGCTTGGAGCCCGGGGGGTTACACACGAAGGTCCTGCACCATCCTGCGAGGCTTCAACCTGGGCAGAAACAGAACCACTCTGCATCCAGAGATCGCTACCTGGTGCTTTGGCCACCTGCTTGGGGACACCCATCCTGCTCTGTCCTAACCCTGATTGGTTTTCCAGCTCTCAAGGGGGCTGCCCTGCTCCTCGAGTGGTCTGCTAGCGGCTCCCAGGGAACTCCTGGCTGTCTCTGGAGCGAGGATGCAGTGCCAGCCCCAGCAGCACTAAGAGCAAAGGTTGAAGGGAAGGCTCACTGCACATCTCCTGCTCTGCTCAGTTATCCAGCAATGAGCTTATCTCACTGAGAGCTGTTAAGCCAGAGCTGGTCCTTATGTGTCACAGTGCCTGCAGGGCTAATGATGATTTTTCCCATGTTATTCAGGGCTGCTGTGCTTCGAGAAGAGGCTGATCCTGCTGTTCCTAGGGACCGAGGGAATCTGCCAACATCCTTTATGCCATCCCCAGTACTGGGACTTGCCACCTGCTCCTCTACAGAGGCTCCAGGATATTCCCTGCCTGCATGGCAAATCTGAGAAGCCACTTCTCCTCCACAGATGCTGCTTCTCCTCCACAGCTCTCCAGAATGAGCAGCCGTGGGAAGGGTGCTAAGAAAGGCCATGGAGAGACGACAGCAAACCCTAACCCAGCCACACGAAGGAAGCACACTCAGCTGGAAAAGCTGGGTGCTGGTCCCAGGACAACAAATCCTTGTTGGAACCCTCTCCTGAGCCTTCAGCACTGTATCATGCCCCTGCTCACAGGGCACTCTGCTGCACGTGCTGGTGACAGCAACACACAGGATCAGAAGCCCCTCACACAGGACTGAGTGAGTGAGAGGGGATTTTCTCTCCAAAAACCACAATTTGTTGAGCAAAACACACGGACACGTTCCCACAAGTGAGACATCAATGAGCTGTGTTGGAGGAATGGCAGCATTTCGATCGAATGCTGCTTTGATATTAGAGCTCGCTTGAGATAATTATCCCCAGGTGCTTAATCAACCATAATTAAATGTGTTAGTACTTTCTAAACAGAGCACACAACAGGCCAGATAAGGGCAGCTGCCTCTGGGGGAAAAAGCAGCAGCTCTTCCAAGGGGAATGTGTAGATACTTGTCACTTGTGCTGTCCAAGGGCTCACGGAGGTGTCTGGAGAAGAGATTCAGCCAAGGCAAGAAAAACAACAGGCAGGAGCAAACAACCAGACAAGGAATTTGGCTGCACAGCTAAAAATACGCCCTCCACACCAGTTCTCAGAGAAAAATCAAACGATCGCCAAGACTGGTGCTAAGTTTGATTCATCTAAAAACATCTAACAGGCTGTTCTCTGCCTCCCCATCCTGCCACTCCAGAAACACCAAGAAAACAGGGAAAACCATCACCCAACAGAGTTCACAGGATTCTTGGGGCCACGAATTATAATCCACTCGAGCTAAAACTGCTGCTTGCACATAGAAAAACCAGTACTCTGCATGTGCAGGTCCTCATGGCACTGAAGTAGGTCAGTCCCACGGCACTGCTGGGAACGCTCCAGCCCTCCCCTCTGTCCCAGGGGATACCAAAGCAAAGGATCAGCTCTACCTGGGTGCGACTGCAGCACAGCTCTGCAGACAACACAGTCCTCCCAGCCTTATTTCATAAGTTAAAAGCCCACCACGCCTGCAACTCCCAAGCCCGGTAGATAACCCTGCAGCAGTGACCAAGCAGAGAGCAGGTGCTGAACATCTGCTTCCCTAGGACAAAACCCCTGCCAGCAAGCAGAGGGAGAGAGAAGTGCTTTCCCTCTGAGCACCCCGCCAGCACCCCCTCCCCAGAGCCCCAGCCTGGACCCTCACTCCCCCTCCGCCCTGGAACAGGTTTATTTTCGAGCGCAGAACACTCACGCAGGCTCTGGCAGGCGCATCTCCCCGTGCTCAGCCCCAGATCCGCCCGGAGCTCCGCCGGAGGAGCAGGCATCGCCTCCCGCCCCGCCGGGCGCCAGCGGCAGCACCCAGCAGGGCAGCGGGCAGCACCGGGTGCCCGGCAGGGCTGGGCGCCCCGAGCTCTGACCCCCCAGGAATGTGGAGGGGGGCGGCAGCGCCTCACAGCCAGCCTCAATCCCAGCTTTGTCCGGCGGCATTCCAGCAGCCTCCAACCTGCCTTAACCCCGCGGCTGCCCTCGAAGCACCAGGCGGGCGGAGATCTGCCCGCTGCAGGGCAGCCCCGCGTGGGACACCAGGTGTGTGCAGGGTCACCGCTCTGGGACACCGGGTGTGTGCAGGGTCACCGCTCTGGGACACCGGGTGTGTGCAGGGTCACCGCTCTGGGACACCGGGTGTGTGCAGGGTCACCGCTCTGGGACACCGGGTGTGTGCAGGGTCACTGCTCTGGGACACCGGGTGTGTGCAGGGTCACTGCTCTGGGCTCTGGGACACCGGGTGTGTGCAGGGTCACCGCTCTGGGACACCAGGTGTGTGCAGGGTCATTGCTCCGGGCACTGGGGAAGAGCCATTCCTGCACAGGCATGGCAAAGGGGATGCACTGGGAGGACCAGCAGAGACCTCGGCTCAGATGCTGGAGCACATAAAGAGCAGCCAGGGGTGTTTGCCAGGGAAGAGATTTATCCAGGAAATGATCCCATCAAGCATCAGTGACCCAGAAGGTAAAGAGGTTTTTGAGATCTAATCCCAAAAAACTCAAAGATGCCCTTGTTGTCCCCCATGTGCCCCAGCACAGCGTTGGGTGCCAGCAGATGTTCATGCCAGCCTGGACCAAGTGCAAATAGTTTCTTTTTGCCAGAAAGCTCTGGGCTGGCTTCTTGTGTCCCCCACAGTCCTGACGCCCAGAATTTTTATCATGCTCTCTTCCACCTACAGGGAGGGAAAGAAAAGCTCCCAGTATCTCTCCCTCTCTTCCCCTCCTTCCCTGCTGCACATCTGACGGGCGCTGTCCCTCCCTCTGGGACTGGCACAGCCAGCTCCTCTCCTCACCACCTCTCGGGTCCAACAGATGGGAGAGCAGCTCTCAGACTGGAGGAGGGGGCTTCAGTGAGGCCAGGACACGGCTAAGGATGGGTTGTCTGCAGCCTGCCAAGAGCTTTCAGGACTAGCAAGGACAAGAGAGGGAGGCTCCTTCCTAAGCAGCAACAGCAGAACCTTCCAACGAGGTGGACTGTCATTAACACTGCTCCTGCTCCCCTCCTCTCTCCAAGCAAATCCCACAGGGCTCTGATCCCCTCACAGAGGCTTGGGCTGCTCAGGCAGGCCAGGAAGACATTTCCCTGCTCATCCTGTTCTACCCCTCTCCCTCCTCACTTCATTTGCTGGGCTGTTTATCAACCACTCGTGCACCGGCCCGGCAGCAGCATTGTAACAGCCACCCTGGGGCCAATAAACCCTGACTCAGGCACCAAGAGCCTGCCCCCCTGCCTCATTCTTGCATGCTGGAGCCTCTCCAGAGACAGCTCTGCCTTCCTCCCGCAGCTCCCTGAGGCAGGACAGGTCCAGGCTGATGGTCAGCCACGGCAGGGAGAAGCCTCAGCCCTCGCTTTTCATGCTTGCAGCATGATGAAAAAAGGAAAAGGCAGACCTGGGATCTCATTTGTCCTGGGAAGAACACTGCCAGTGCCCAAGAGAACCTTTGGCACTGTCTCCAGTCAGGTGAGAGGTACCCTGGGACCAACAGCCACAGGCAAAGTGGGATCCACAGCCTGGCAGAGCCAAGGCAGCACTTCCCCACCCTAAAGGTGCTAAACCAGCTCCTGACAGCTCAGTGCAGGGCGCAGGCAGCTTTGCAGACAGTTTCCAGCACACCTTTCTGTCCTTCACTCTGCTCTGCCATTTACCCAGGGGTGCCCAGAGACCTTCCTTCCCCTCTGGTGAAGAGCCTGGCCTGGGGCTCAGAGACCCTGGCGGAAGGAGGAAGGAGACCAAGATCTGTCCCTCAAGATAACTAGATTAGAAAGAGGTCAGACTCCTTCTCTGCCTTACAGCATCCACCAGGGGCTTATTTCCAAGCTCTTCCCTGCCACCAGGAAGAGCAGAGAACCTACATTTTCACCAAAAGCTGACATTCTTCCAAGTTTCCAGGAAAAAAAAAAAAAAAAAAAAAAACCAACCAAATACACAAGAGCTGTTAACAGTAGCCTCTCGCTCTTTATTGTGAAAGAGGCTTGAAATCCAGCTCTGCAGGTTGTCTCTCTTCCCCTGCTTTGGGAATCCCTCGGCAGCCGGGGAGCGCTGGAGGAGAGCGCACGCTCTCGTTAAGTGCGGCCGACGGTGGGACTGGGGCTGACAGCCTTCCCTGCCACCAGCAACACCAGGGCCTCGTTTGCCCCACAGAAATCCACAACCTCTGCAAAAAAGCTGCCACGAGAACGACTCCCAGAGCCGGCTCTTACCTGAGACAGCGGGCGGGCAGCGCTGCCGTGCTGCGCCTGGTCCGGGATGTGCCACTCAGGACATCGCGGGAGGACATAGAGCCATTCCTGCATCACCAGGGGCTGCATCAGAGCTGACGGTCATGGGGACGGGCACAGCTCTGGGCACGAGCACCTGCAAAGCAGCGTTAGAGTCCCTGGGTCAGCTTGCACCTCCTCATGGAGCTGAGCCCCTTCCCAGCTGCCCAGAGCGCTGCCTCTGTGGCAGCTGGAGACTAAAAGGAAGAGGTTTTTTTTTGTTTAATAAACTTCTACTAGTGTTGCAATCTTGTTTCATCTAAACGTCCAACTCCTTTTTTGCACCCGGTTGTGCAATTTGCTGTATTGATATGCTGTTAGTAAGTCCTACAGACTATGCTGCATTTTTAGAAAGGTCTGGGTTTCTTGAACTGTACAAGATGTCCGTGGTTTAAAGGAAGGGAGAGAGGATCTCACTGTCATGAGCACTGGTCTAGTTTTGGTTGAGATAACATTCATTTCCTTCCTAGCAGGTGGTACAGCATGGTTTTTAATCCAGAACAACTTATGTTTAGACAGAACAGACATATCCCCATAACAGACAACATTTTCAAACCTATTTTTTCCTTTTATATTCAGAAGGCAAATTGCCCAGAGCCCCAGCCTCATGTATCTCATACTGTGAGCTAGGTTTTTATGAGTTTTTGCTCATTATGAGCTATAAAATTCCCTTCATTATCCCCATTTCTGAACTGTATGATCTGTAAGGCCAGTTAGCAGTGGCCCCTTGACTATTCTGTAGATCAGAAATGCGACCTCTGGTCACAGTGCTGCTGGGGTTTGTTGTTTGGACTCCAAATGAGCTAAAATAGGGATTTATCTCACTAGCAGCACCATCTCGGCTTTACGGAAAGCCATGAGAAACAAAGCTCAGAGAAAACTTGGTGACTGCTTTCCTACTTTTAGAAGGTAAAAATCACCTGCTCCGGCAGCCAGAGCTCATGTCTGCGTGGAGATGTCAGGGGAATGAACGATGCTGATGGAAGAAGGCTGTTGGCTCCCTCACACCCAGCTCAGCTGGACAGCTGGGAACCTTCCTGCTTGGCCCTGGCAGGGCAGGAGCAGGCAGCACACCCTGCACTGACAGCAGCCACGCCGGGCAGCCGCGTGAGGAGAAATCCCCCCGGCCCTGCGCACGCTGCCCATCTCCGACACTTTCACATCCCTCACGCCCCTGCCTGAGCTTTCACTGCCTCTCTCCCCTCCATTACACACATTAAGAGAAGAGATTATCCTGTTATGACTTTTTTTTTTTAATCTCTTAGTGGTTTTTACAGCCATAATTCTCTCCCTTTCCAGCAGAACAGCCTGTGCTGAGCTCTCCAGCATGCTGACAATCCAAGGTCTTGTCCTCTCCCCCTCCTGCCCATTAGCACCAATGAACACTGCAGGCTGTGCATCCCTGCTCCTTTCCCCATGCAGGCAGGGGATTAAGGAGGGGATTATGAGACTCACATTAATAATTATAAATTCCAGGGTCTTCAAAGCCCCCGAGCCTCTTGGGGCAAATTCACCTTACCCAACTCCAAGGGTACAAAAGATAACATAACACCACCTCCTCTTCCTCCAGTACCTGTGCCATTTGGTCTCTGTTCCTCTAAATGACCTCTGAATGACACAATCTAGCAGAGATACAATTCTCAGGGCGTGGAAAGTTGTTTTTCCTCAAAGCCTTTAATAGAGGAATGCCACTGAGCTCTTCCCCAGGACTGGGATATCCATGGCTTTCACCAGTGAGGCTCTGTGATGTCGCACAGCAGCTGCCATCCTGAGGCCTGGGTTTTTCTGTGGCACAGGGCAGTGAAACTGCAGTGACATGTGCTGGCCAGATGAGTTCAGCCAGCCCTCCAACACCACACACAGGGGCTCTCTGCTCCCAGTCCTCCCAGCACAGCCTGGCCCCTTGTTCCTGCCACCAGCACTGCAGAGCAGGAGCAATACCGGGAAGGTCACAAGCTCTGCTCTGACTGCATTTTGCTCAGTGACAGATCTGCATGCACGGGGCAGGTGCAGTTCTGAGACAGGGGCGGGTAACCCTTGCGCTGCAGGTACCCCTGGGTGGGACGTGGAGGGTTTCCACGCTCCCTGCCAGCGTCAGGGAAACAAGAACAGCCACTGCTGCACCTCCTGAGTGCTGGGCTCCTTGAACTCCTCCAGGGATGGCAAGGCCCATCAGGACACAGATGGCACAGGGAACTAAAGCCTGCCCGAGGCAGCAGTCACACAACAAGCTGAGTGCCAAGCAAAGGGCACCACCCAGTCACGTCCTGCGCAACACCTTGCTGCCACAAACACTGGAGCAGGTTGGAGGGCAGTGGCTCAGCTGCCCTTTGCCACTCTGCAAGAGCAAAGACAAAGACAAGAGGTGGAGAACCCAGATAATGTGGAGCTAACTGAGCTGCACAGCAGCCGGCACAAAGGAGGACATTCAGGGGGAGAGAGAGACAACCAGACGGAGAGGCACGTCTGCAGGCAAGCCAACAGCTCCATATGACCCCTTGCCAAATTCCCTGCTACTGCTGGAACCAGGCAAGGAGAAACGCTCTTGATCTGCTCTGCTTCTCTGCCGAGGCACACAAAACAGCTCCAGTTCTGGCACTTCTACTTTAGTGCTTCCGCACAGCTCTGTGTCTGGGCACTGCAGCATGTGGAGCAGAGATTTTGTGGATGCTTCCTGGCTAAATTCCTACTGCCTGATGCCTACGCCTGTCAAGAGCCAAACCTGTGATCCACTTCGCCTCTCCCACACCACCATTCACCTTCTGCACTCTGCTTTAGGTTGGTGCTGGAGACCCAGCACACGACAGCCAAGCTTCGACATCACACAAACCAGGTTTAAGTGCTGACAACACAAGCTAATCATCCCCACAGCCTACTCCAAGCCTCTACTTGAAAAGGAGTTGAGAGATCCTCCCTTGGAGGACTCAGGGAACAACGTGGCCAGGCTGCTCAGACATAAAGTGAGCTTGGTCCCCTGGGCACACTTCTGGGCAAGCAGAACAAACATCAAGGCTCAGGTGAGCAGAAGCAGGTGAGAATTTCCGCAGGTGAGAATTTCCACAGGTGGACACCACAGGAAGCAGTTGTAAAGTCACCATGGAGCAGGACTGGGGCACTGCACTCACACAGTGGGGAGAGCAAGGAGGGAAACCTGTTCCACTGGTGTCTCTCACATAATCTTTGCTGGAGATCCCACTCCATGCACAAAGGCGGTCAGATCAGTCCTCAGAAGGATCAGGTAAAATCTCATTGCCTGGCACTGCTTTGCATCCTCCCACATGAGAAGCACCCAGCACTTGCCTCTGCTCTCAGTACACCCTGAGAAATGAAGCAGCACGTGTTCCACAGTGCTGCGTTACAGCTTCCAAACACTTTGGTACCCAAGCCACCACCACAGCTGAGACCTTGATGATCCTCTAGTTGAAAAATGAGAAAGCCAAAAATCTTGATGTTACATTTCAACAGCTGAATGCTTGGGCATTAGGGTGCACTAAAACCAAAATAATTGCCTTTTCCCTCTTCCTACATGAGCTGTACCTGTTACAAATTCAGCACTGGAGAGCCTGTCCCACTCCCTGCTTTCCAGGCAGTCTGACAGAGGCGGCTGGAATGGGTTTTGCTCAACCAGTTCTGCTTCAGCTCTGTCACACAACTCCGCTCCACTCAGGGATCTCTGCGCTCTCCCTGCTTTACAGACCTACTGCAGCAGCATCCCTGGCTGGCTGGAGAGGCTGTCCCAGCTCCTGCAGCACCTCTTCTCCATCCTAGCCAAAAGGAAGGTGACAGCTCACCACCAGCACACATGGTGCACGGTATTCTGCAATTCTGCTGCATTTGTTTAAAATCCTCCCGATACAAACCCATGTCCAAACTCTCCCCAACACCAAGGGAATTCACACTGCAACTGACCTCCATGGCTAAAGGTAACCCCCAGGATGAGGAACCTGTCACGGGAAGTAGAGTGTAATGTGAGATGTTGAATTTCCAGCTCTCTACCACGCATTACAGCAGCAAATACAGCATACAGGTCAAGAGGTCTTTCAGTCACACGGTTTATGCTTTGAATTGCTAATTTCCTCCACAACATTCTTTCCTGAAACTTTCCACTTCAGATCTTGGCCTATAAGGAAAAAAAATATGGGAACATCTTGAGGCAAGGCAGCTCAGCTCAGCCTTTATCCCATGAGGAGAGTGGAAATACAAACATGCTCCCTGCTGCTGGAAATGTTAATGACTTTGTTGTTGTTTAACTTACTGTACACAGAAGTAATAACATTTCGGCTCAGCATGTTCAGTGTCCTTTAAGGGGAAAGGTGGGAGGCTTGTGGATATTTCAGAGTTCAGCTCCCATGTAGATGCTAACAAAGGCAGCATTCCCAGTCTGTCAGACAGCAGGACTCCCTCAACAGCTTAACAACACATCCTGTTTCAGCAAAAATTGTTTTCTGCACTTGTAAGTAAATAATTTAAGCCTGAGATCGAGGGCCAGACGGCCTACTTCCCAAGACCCCACTGGTCAAGGTTTGGTGAGAGAGAGGGAACCTTTGTCCCACTGGGATCAACATAAAAACAACACAGCTCCCTCTCAGAGCGTGGGCCCTTAATCTCCATCTCTTTACAAACCAGGAATAGATACCCAAACACACTCCCACAAAAAACCATCCCAACATTCTCCTGGTTGTTATGTGCTCCTGTGTACCCTGACAGGGGACTGCCAGCAATCTCCCACGTGTGAGAGCACTTTCAACCCCATCAGCTGAGGGCTATAAAATCCCAGATGCCAAAGGTGCCGCTGGGCTTCACACTGCACTTCCACCCAAGAACCAGGCCCCCTTTATTAATTAAAATGAAGGGTGCTTCAACTAAGCACCTGTCCATAAGAAGTAACACAAAATCTCCACTGTATCTGGTAGTGAGCAAGCAGCACAGAAGATGTGTTACTCACTGAAGGTGGGTGAAGTGGGGACTCCCACATCTGATGAGCTCCTTTCTCAAATGGCCACTTGGACTCTGAACTCATAACCAAAACGTTATTTTAATTCCATGGATAAACAGGTGCCTCACATCTTAATAAAGAAGCAGCATCCCTCCCCCTGGCTCACTCGCTCTCCATTTTCCCCAAGCAACAGAACACGCACAATCTCAAACTGAAAAATTTCACCACTTGGCTTGGCACTAGGAAACTGTGATGATGATGTCCCCACCTCACCAGGTGAGTGGGGGTGTATGCCCACAACATGGTCATGCAGAACTGACTACCCCTCTCTTTGCTCATAAATAACTTAGGGGATTTTATTAAGGAAGATTGAAAAACCTAAATTTCTTTTGTTTCAGGCTCCTAGCTGTGTTTTAAGTTGCTCTCTCCAAAGCTCACTTTTCCTAGGAACTCTTCCCATCTCTTTGCAGATTAAAGTACTGAAATAATGACTCGAGCAGGCAGAGGACTCAGCTGTGAGCCCACAGCCCTGCTGTGCTGGACACAGAGAAGCTGCTGCCTGATGGACCTGACACACAGAAGGAGCAGGAGAAGGGGAAGCAGCAACCTCCCAAAAGGGACAGCAGGTTAGGGGGAAATCACTTGCTTAATGACTGAAAGAAGGCTGCACCAAGCATAAAAACTGAACCCACTCCTTCAGAAACGTGGCTCCTGCAGCCCTGAAAACTGCCAATTTAAACCACTAAAAACCTCGAGTCTTGTCTTTGTCTTTCTCCTCTAAGCACCTGAACTTTCCCTTCCCTGCTGCTGGAAGCAGGAAACAAGTTCTGTTGCATTGGGAAAAGCACATCACCCGTCTGCCACGCTGTGTAACTGACCAACAACAGTGGGAAGAGCACACCCACACTCAGTTACGATGGCCAAGGTAATGCTGCTGACTCCTGGCTTCCCTGGCACTTTGTTTCTCATTCTCAGAGTAAAGCTGGCACCTGTTTCTCTAAACTGACTACTCTGTCTTGCCCCAAGGTCGTCTTTATAATAAACTCCCTGCCAAAGCACAAAGTTCTCTGGCCTTCTGAGGCCATGAATTTTATGACCAGGCTGTGTGCCCCATGGAGCCACATTTCCTTTCCCTACTTGAGATGTCTCAGAGTGACCTTATTCTTATGCAAAGAGAAACAGCAAAGGAAAATGGGATGGAGCTATTTTGGCTCAGTTCTGAAAAGACTGGCTTCATCTTTATACACCTATGAAAATGAGTGTTTTTTGAAGACTGAATTCTTTCTGGTCAGTACGTCTCATTTCATGAGACTTGTAATTCCTCTTTTATGCTTTTATCATAGACATCCAGGCTAAAGTGGAAGCCTTGAATATATTTCTCAAAACATGATTACATTCAGAAAATTCACCATATGTCTCCAGAACTCGGAGCTTTTGTTTGAACCCATTCATTTAATCCCTTCCCTGCCTCACCTTGTTTAGTTTTGCAAAGAGCCACTCCAACCTGCGCAGCCCCATTCACAGTGACAGTCCTGGCCAGTTCTAGAGAGCAGAATTGATCTGCCTCAGGTACTAATCCAGAGACAGGGTCCTCACCTCAGCTCCTCCAGCTGACAGAGAGGACCTGAACACAGCATCACATCACAGCGCCTACTCCGAGGCTTCCCCGCCCAGCACTCCGGGCACCCACACTCCTGGACACTGCTGCAAAATGAGACTGTGGTCCAGCTCCTTTCCAGAGTGCCACCACATCCTTGCTGTCTCTCCAGAGCCCTGCCTGGCCAACTCCCACAGCAGCAGAGAAAGCAGCTTTCAGCACGGGGAGCTGGCAGGGGAGGGTGTGAGATGGCACCAGAGCCATGGCGGGTACACGAGCCACACATGGGTGCCAGGAGAACAGAAATCCTCCCAGCACAACTTGTGGCTGGGACCTCACACAGCTTCCCCAAAAAAGCCCCTGTGGTTGGGCAGGAAAAGGCCATTAAAGAGAATAATCAAGCAAGAACTCTCAAGGGTCCAGACAGAGAGGTGAGCAGCAGCAGGAGAGGTGTGAGGGACCCTGGATTAGGGCACAAGGAAAACAAACTGACAAAAAATTGACTAGACTTTTTTTTTTCCCCAACATAAAAACCCAAAATACAAACAAACATTGGATTCTCCCAGAGAAAGCATGGCATTTAAGGGCGTGGGAGTAATTGCTCCACACCCCTGTCACTGCACATGGGCAATCTCAGCATTGAGACCCCACAAACACAACGCTGGCACTTCCACCAGTGGATCTCCACAGCTGTGATGCTGTGCTGGAGGGAAGGCTGAAGGAAACAGGCTGGACCAGGGACCTGTAATAATCTGTGGCACTAAATCTTGAGGAACCACAGCCCAGGCTGTCCTGTCTGGCAGGGAGAGGGAGACAGAGTGCTGAGCCCTGGGGAGCAGGAAAGGTCCTGTGCTTCCTGCAGGCAATTCTGCAGTCGGTGAGGGCTGCCTGCATCCAAGGGAAGGTCAGTGGTGGCAATAGAAGACCTTGACAGGGGAGGAGGAGGAACGATGAGTGAAAGGGGTTGGGGAGAAGCTGGGGGAGGGGAGGGCGGACACATAAAGGAGCAAGGCTGAACCGTGTAAGGTAGTGAATGAAAAGGGCAGACCGGGGACTGTGGGCTGATCCTTGCTTACTACGTGAGGAATATTTGGGTCCCTGCCTTGCCCTGCTGCCTAATCCTCCCAGGAAGATGCTAGAAGGCCACCATGCACCCTGCCCGGAGCAGCCTTTCAGCCCAGGCAGAAACACTGCCAGGGTAAATAAACCTTCAATGTGCAAAGCATCAAAGCCGGTGAAACCGGGATGCTGGAGACTGTTGTTTGCCTCGGGAATCCGCATCCCTAACACTGGTCCCTAGCCTCTCCCTTGTGGAAATGGTCTTGGCCACCTCTCTCGCTCTTCCCCCGACACCCTTCTTTTCTTCTCGGCAAGTTTCCTCACCCGCACATGCACGGGCAGCGCTGCTGCGAAGGGACACACACACGCACACCCCCCAAAGAGCGCATTTCCGAGCTTAACCATCCGTCCAAATTCTCCCCCTTTTCCAGCCCAGTCAGGATCGGAGTGGGAACCAAATTTTGTCATGGCCTACCTTCCGAGTCCGCCAGCTCTGAGACGCAGGGGCAGCGGCCAGCGGGCTTCGGGAGCAGGGAGAGGGGCTGTGTGTGTGAATCAGCAGAGGAGTCCCTGTGACAGGGATGCATGCTGAGCCCCGAGCACCGCTGCCGCACGCTGCCTCTCCTCCTCCACCGCCGCCCCGGCTGCTGGGTTGCTATGCGATCACATCACCACCGACAGCAGCTCGCCGAGCCTCCGAAGAGATACCCTTGACTCGGCAAAACACGGCGGGGAACAAGGACGAGCCCACCGAGAGCGCCCGGCCCTTCGGAGATCCCGGCCGGCGATCGATCCGGAGGAGGGGAGGGAGAAGAGTGGAGATGCAAAGACAGGCACGCACGGGAGGAGGAGGAGACAAAATACACATGGAGAGGGGGAAAGAAAGAAAGGGGAGGAGGGGAGATGTACAAACACACGGAAAGCGCCGTGGTGTGACCTCTGGAGACCTGACACGGGCTGCTGGGCTCAGACACGCTTCCCACCGCTCGCCGACATCTCCCACCGCCTCTCGGGGCTGGCGTCTCTCATTTTAGGTTAGACATGGCCACGCGTGTGCTGGAAAATGCCAGACATTTGCCTCCTTCCTTAACCACAATTTGGGTATCTGCCACAAGGTTTTATAATTTAAGAATAGCCCATTGTAAAATTAAAGTTAATCCTATTTTTGCTCCTTATCACTTAATTTTGGATGTGCTTCCTATGATTCTTAGAAAAGAAAAATAAGTAAAGGAAGGAGCCAATTCTCCAGGCTAGGGAGATCTTTTAAATGTCAGGGTATCTTGTCTCAGCTCACAAGAAACAGAAGGATTTGAGCTGCTAGCTTGGATGACGATACAAACAGACACAGAGTTGGGATTTTGGTTCATAAATAAGAGTTTACAGTTCTTCAGATCATTCCACCCAAGGATTTCAAACTGCTCAAGTCACCACTGATGTTATTCTCATATAACACAAAAAGAAACAGAATTAAATTACTTGGTGAGAAAGAGGATTCAAATCTAATCCCAGCTCTGTGTTTTAAGCACTAGACTGTCTCAGGCTCTCCATGGGAAAATTAAAACTCAGGAAATACAATCTTCCTGGTCCTTGTCAGAACAATCTTTAATGAGCCTTAGCCCTTTTTCCCCCTAGAGCTGACAGACTAAAGATGTTAATTTTCTGCTCATACAGTCATCTTATCCAGAAACACCAGTGCTGTTTGTAAACATTTTCCATTTTCATACATTTATTCCCCATCTCAGGTGTATCCCAAAATGCAGGTTCACTTGGCTCACTCAGACCCAGCAAATGTAACAGCTTCACAACTCCACCACAGGCCTGAAAAATCACTTCTGGCCAAGCCAGCAATGGAAATAACAGCTGGCAAACTCCCTGCAGTCTCACAAGGCTTCCTATGGGCTGAGGGATGATGGTCAGGAAATAGGGACAGAGGGACAGAGCCCAACCTGCCCCAGGGCTGTTCCCAGCAGGGTGGGGAGCCCAGGGCCACCTTTCAGCCAGTTTGGGCACCTTACACAGCACAACTTTAATCCCACACCGTGGGGATGTGAATGGATTAAAAGCTTTTCTAGGTCACCAGTTTAAACCTGGAGAAGTTTTAAAACTAAAAATATAGCTGATCTTGTGTAAAATATGTTTGAGAGAGTCCTCAGGAAATCAGTGAGCTCCTTGTGATGGTACCAGCTAGAACCTGCAGCAGGTGGGGGGCTGACCCTAAGGAAGTTCTCCCTTCATCCTAGATGGGTGCACCAGGAGTCAGGAGCAGAGCAAAGTGAGGCACAGAAAACTCATGTAACTACACCAAAAGGAGATTTTAAAATAGCAACCTCCTGATCGTTGGTTCCAAAAGGAGCAACTCTCAATACTTCGAGTACCGACCCAGGAATACTTATTCACTCCACACCTTCTGCTCTTAAAAGCTTCTTCAGTAGCTTCTGCTGCCACAACAGCTGTACTGATGCAACAAAATCCCTCCTGGAAAGCTGTATTTAGACCAAAAAAACCAGATATGGATCAGAAGACAAAAATGAGCAGAGACTCTGCTGGGCTATTTTTGTGCACACACACAAATAATAAGTCCTGGGTTAAATAAGGAGAGCGAGAGGGGAAAATAACAACAGAGTCTGGAAGGGTTGTCCAGGCAACTCCAAAGACACCATTCTCCAGAGAGACACGACCAAATCGATGGCAGCATGTGTCTGTCACCACCAGCATCTGTAAGGGACGTGACAACATGGATAAACATATCAAGGCAAGTTACACATGCACACAAGACAGACATCAGCACAGAGACATGAACAGACAGCATGAACCACGAAAACAAGGTGCTTTGCAGTACAAGCATCCTAAATTATTGATTGTTTAAGGACAGCAAAATGCACTAGAGAAAAAAAAAAAAATCTCTTGTCAGTTTAGTTTAAATTATGAGACAAATCAGAATCTCTGCTGGGAGAGTTGCTTCCAGGGCTAGGAACATCTTCCTAAGTCCCCCAATACTTTCTGTTTTAAGGATATAATTAGGGCAAAGAGAGGAGGAATTCAGAACTCAAAGGGAATGAGGGAGACCAGCTCAGATGTGTCATAATCACAGTTTTCACATAAGCACTACAACTTTTTAAAGTGTATGGGAAGGTTTCTGAGATGAGAGGCTAAATTTGGTGTGCTTTGAGTTCTGAAGAGAACTTAAGCCAAAAAAAATCTCCCAAGGAACTCCAAGAGCTGAGCTTCCAGAAGATAGAGTGGTACCTATCTCATGTCTTCCCCTAATGAAACATTTCAGGCATTTTGTGTGTTATGAAACAGCAAATATGTACCTTGTTAGGAAGACTAACAATGTCCACTCACCCAACAGGGACATCTCCATATGCACAATGCTAAATACAGTGTACAATCATACAATAGGTAAAAATTAGGACAGGTTTTATAAGGCTTGAACATAAAATTGACATATATATATAGACACACACTGACAGTATTTTTAGTTTGAAAGTTTTAAAAGCTAGAAATAAGGGCTGTGTCTGCTTTCAGCCTAAATTCTGTATTACATTCTCCATATACAAAGCCATTATTAATCACTTGTAAGCTGGAACATCCATCACACTAATTATTCTTGCATTATCAACCAAATAAAAACATTACCTAAAACATTCACATTTTCAACACAGAACTTCAGGGTTCAATACAATTAAAGGCTATTACTTTTACATTTTTCTTCCTGTAAGTTCCCACCAATTAACTTTATCTTCTAAAATAGTCCTTGTCACAGGGAATTGGTTCCCAAAATGTGCAGTCATTCTTCCCTCCTTTGAAACATCACGTCTCCTGAAAGAGAAGGATCATCCCTCTTGAACAGAAGAAGAAGTATTGTTCCCATCCTTTGGAAACTTTGGTACATTCTTTCCCTTTCAGAGTAAAGTTCAAATTTATCAATTTTTCCCAATTAAAGTATTTAGGAACAGAATGTAGACTTACCCTTGTTAAAAGGAGAATGCAGGCAGACACCAGGAAGAAGAGCACTTTCCCTAGAGCCATACACCCACAGTCCTTGTGGATCCATCTGCTGAAGAAGGGTTTGGTGAAAGGCTTGTGAGCCAGGACAAGGTCCCTTATGGCTTGAAGAAATCCAGTTTCTCCCCAAGAGCCTACAAATCCCTGTTTTCCTGAGACACGGGGCTCCCTCACCTGGGTCTCCTCCTAGTTAAAGCATCAGTTCTCTCACGGCTGCCCACATCCAAAGAGCTGTACCTCTGTTTTGATGCAGGAGCATTGATCTCAGTGGTTGTGCTGTGCCTACCTGCGAAGGGGAAGCCAGAGGAACAGATCTTGCACAAAGGGACAGACCTGCCCATCAATTCCAGTCCATTAGACAGGCCAGCAGGCTTGGGAGCAGAGCACAAAGAGCCTCTCTTCAACGAGAAGGAACAAAACTAGAATTAGGGCCCTAAGAAAATAATTTAGTTGACTGGATATTGTACCATCCTGCGGGGCTTTTTTGTTTTGTTTAAATAACTGATACAAAATAAATAACTGAACTTTTTTTGCTAGCACCAATAAGCACAAAAACCTTCCCAGAGCAGATTCTATCCTGCTGAAAGCATTTAGAAAAACAGCAGGGCACTTTCTAAACACATGATACCTGGGGTGAGAGAGAAGAATGGGCAGAGAACTGATACAAGCAGACAGCTGTCATGCACTCAGAAACAGAATGAATCCCCCTTTTCATTTGTTCCCGCACAGGCATTGGAACGATCCCTCCAAATGAGAAATAGAGGCTAAAGGGGAGAGAGGAAACCTCTTCAGAGCAGCAAGTGCCAGAAGAAAGAGGGGTGGGTATCAAAAGAGTGTAAAAGAATTTGGGGGAAGAGATGAAGAAAAAGAGAGGAGAAAATGGTAGAAAAGAAAGCAAAACCATGCAGGGGAGGAGGGTAAGGCAGACAAGGCAGTTTGCAGGGGCCGTTTTGTTCTTCAAAAGCCGTCAACACGTTTACAATGTGCTTTCCATCCCCCTCCTTATTTACTGGGCCGTGCGCACAAAGGAGCACGAAGGCAATCACACAGGAGCCGCTGAAGATTCACTTCGACACAGAACAGAGGTGCCCTAAGAGAAAGGAAACTGCCTAGTGATCCGTGTACAACAAACCGTGATGGGGATGGCACAGGCCTAGAGACTCTGGAGAGAGGGCTGGGAAGAAACCTGCAGAGAGCAGCCTCTTCCTGCAGAGATCACACTCGCAGGCAGCACAGACACTGGAGCACAGCACGGGGATACAGCTGCACATAAAAACACACGTTCACAGGAGCAGCTTATCCCTGAATTCTTCACAGAAAGAGCCCAAAGGATTTGGGCAGAGAGTGGAATTTTTCAAAGTATCAGTTGCAATTTGCAACCTAAACCCAGTGCCTGAAGCTCAGGAGCTCAGCCACGTTACACTGACTTAAATATCCCGTGACTGAGCCTGTGCTGGAACAGCCCATCCTGTGTCACGTTTCTGGCAGGTACCACAGCTTGCCTGATGCATGTTCACTCATCAAACTGCAGGATGGGATCACGCCTCAGCCCACAGATTTCTAAACACTGTCAAGGTTAAAATGGTATTTAGAGCCTGTGTAGGTACCTGCAGCTTTTTTTTGGGGGGGTTTTTTGAAGATCAACTGTTTCGGTTTCTACATTTGTGCAAGAGCAAGCCCAGAGATTAAAGCCTTTTAAAAAAAAATCTTACCCTCTGTTATGCAGACTTTTTACTCCTACGAGACAGGAAGCTGAGAGGCAGAGAGGCATCCTCACAAGATACACACCTTGCACAACGTTATTTATGTACTTCAACACCTCCCTTGCCAACTGTAATTACTTGGACAGGTCTAACAGCTACATACAGGTCTCGGGAATCCTGTGCCCAAAACCACAGCACCAAATGCTAAGGACATAAAAGGCATTCTTGGTCAAAAGCAAGGTTTGGTGAAATCCAACTTTCATTAGACCGTAATTGTTGCTTCCATTTTAAAAAGCAGAGCTGTAATGAGGGAAACCCATCGCTACAACATAAATCATCTTTCCTGGAAGAAAATGCTTGAAGACTTTGTTCTTTCAAGATATTCATCATCCAGAGCAAGCTTTTTACCAATATCTGTTGTTTTTCATCCTGATTAGATGCACAGTCCGACTAAAGAGCACATAAAGAGCTCCCTTGCACGCTCTCTCAGGAGCCACAGAGCTACAAATCAGCCCAGTGTGTATTATTAATGACAAGTTATCAGAAGATCTAGGACAACAGCCAGGCAGGAGTTTTCACCGTGCTGTGATTCTGTGGAGAAAATGAACCCTTTTTGCCAGGTCAGATCCCAGAGTTTCCCTTGTTCCTGTCTCCCCTGTGCACAGATTTGTGATAAGCCATTTTCTCACAGCAGCCAGGAGGTGATTACCCTGCCCTAGAGGGCTTACAACTGAGCTCTGCCTAAAAGACAAAGGGAACCAAGTGAGCAGACACTGAGTAGAGGCACAAGAATCTCCAACATTATATAAAAACAGGCAAAGTGAATTTTATTTTGGTAGCAGTTAAAGGCTATTAGAAGAGTTCAGGAGCACCCATATTGGCAGTTGTTAGAGCTGCAGTACAAGCCTCACAGATTCAATTCTCTGAGTGGTTACAGCTGTACCACCACCTAAATCCTTGGGTCCTGATTTATTCATGGCATTAGGAATGCAAAATGCAAGCAGAGGGAAGTAGGCCAACAAAAGAATAGAAAGCAGGGATACAGAGGAACCAGTTTCTTCATTCCAGCTGAAAACAGGTTGAAATTATTAACTCTTTCAGAGCAAGCTCTCTCTGATAGGGCAACAGACTCTGACGCTTGAAGATGCACAAATGAGTCTCCCACCACAAAATAAAAATGATGAACAGAAACACAAAGCAAACACAGCTTCAGAAGAAGAATTTGGATTAACTCTAGCCCAAGGCATTTGGATTTTCAGATGTAGAATGCTCACTGTGTCTGACAGGGAGGGGTTAATGGCTTTGGTCGTGTGAACTGGGGACCAGATGTTCAGCTGGTGCAACTCAACACAGATCCATTAGAAACTAGTGGAGCTGTGCCTGCTTACCCCAGACAGGATTCTGGCCCAGTACTTTGAAATCCTGTTTAATACCCACTCAGATACTTTTTCCAAAGGGAGAGGCCTCACTTTTTGAAATCAGCTAAAAAGCTACTAGCAATGCTACAGGACGTGGTTAAACTGAAATGGCCACTGCCATGGCCTGCTTATGATTTTACAAAACCCCTAAATCAAAAGCCTATAGAAGCCTTGTGACAAATAGCACCACAGCACAGCTGTTTCTGTTACAGTTTCATAGTGTCCACCAACCTTACAATGGGCAGAAACAGGCATGAGAGGTAAATCACTCATTTGTCACTTACCAGGAAATGGATGGGTCTTGACTATGTCCATTTTAGTCCTCAGAGCAGCTGCAGTCAGCCAGGTCTTTGAGCATTTGTTTTTTTACAGAAAATGGTCTGCAAAAATTGCTGTGATGATTCAAATGCAAAGAGCAAGCAGGGGAAAAAAAAGGTAAGAAAATAGAAAAGGTACAGTAGCACATTCCTCCCCTAAAAGGGCCATTCTTCCACTCAAGTGGAATGCTAGTCAGATAGTTAGAGGGAAAAAAAGAGAAGAAAAATGTCCAAATGTCAAAAAAGACAACAGTTACCACAGCATAAAGAGGCTCAAAGTCATCTCTAGGGCCCAATAATACCAAGCACATCTTTGCTGCATGGGATGGATTTTAAACAGGCATCTTGTCCAACAACAACAAAAAGAGCTGACATTAAAAGCAAGTTATCTGTCCTGTTGCTGTAGTTCTGCACCTCTAAGTGCCCAGCCTGTGCACTTGAACCTCAAAACTGTGCACAGTCTGCTTAAATACTTTCACAACACAGGGTATAACAAAAGACCTGTGACACTGCAAGTCTTCCACAACATGATTCTGTTTTCTCAACCGAACACCAGCCCCAAGGGAAAACTGATCTCAGGGACCAGTAACTGTAAAACATTCAGTATGTCCTAAAGGATCCTGCTATAAGCTCCTTTAAATACATTTACACGCATCACACACACTCTTTAGAACCCAGGCATCTTTCACAAGTGAAATGAAGCCTCTGGCAGCACCTGCCAGTCTGACAGGAATGCCAGAGAGCTCTGCACCTTCCACAAACTCCAAACACCACCCAGGCAACAGGAAGCCTTGTCTTCCTGGCTATTGCTTCTTTGAGATGTTCTGCATCTGCTCCTTTCCCCACTGAATGAGGCTGCCATGCACACATCTGTCAGTGGGCCCAGGTCATCACTCCAGCCTTATTCCTGTACAGAATCCCAGGGTGGAAGTAGAAATCTGGTCAACATCTGAAGGCACCTGCATGGTGTAAGGACAAAAGCTAAGGATTAAGCTGTCCTTAGGGACTGCAGTACACAGGCTTTCCAGCATAAGTGGAAATAACATTTCCAACACCAACATTTCGAACCTTTTGAAGCTTCACAGAAAAATTATAAAACTCGTTATGTTAGGGTCATGTCTTGAAACATATCCACTTGGAGGAATTTTTAATATGAGGAGTTTCTCCTGTTGAAAAAATATCATCAGGGTTTTGAAGATCTGTTTCTCTTGACAAAAATTAGCAAGCAGCACATATTCTACTTGGAATAACGCAGATGAATCAGAAGGGCAATACTTTAGACATATTAACCAGATGTACTTGAGCTGAGAACTGTGGTACTCAACCAGTCTGATTTTGAGGGGATGAAGAAAGCAAACATCTTTAGTGGCTCCAGAGTGGCTCTCAGGACTGATTCCTTTACTGAACCAAAGTACAGATTCACAATGCAAAATTCAATATAATCTAAAACCCAACTCTCAAGTGGTGACAACCTTGTTTTACAGCAGAAAAATAAAGTTCATCCAAATTTTGGAAACCTCAGTTCAGCTTCTCTCAACTTCTACTCAGACTTAAAATGAAATGACAGGAGAAGATACATTTTGTAGAAGAGTTTTTTCAAAATGAACATTAGAAATATTTTACAGAATATAAATTATACATATGTACATATAAAATGTACAACACCTACAAAGCTAAAAACACAAAAAGGAAAGCTACATTTGCACTTATCAATATAGAAAATGGTGAGTTGGTGGCAACACTGTATAAGTGCTCAAATCGATAAACCATCAACTGAACGCCAAATTTTCCAGCTGCACTAGAACATCATTATAACCAAAGTTAGCCTCTATAAAAAGTCTCTTCTGTAAGCCTGAAAATGAAAATTAATTTCAGGAAGGTCAGCTTGGTCAGCCTGTTAAAAGTCAGTACATACAGGGTACAACAGGAGATTGGGAAACTCAAATTGCTCCAATCCAACACACACACAGCACTCCTCAAAGGCTGATTAAGTTGTTTCTCGTTACCTGCTGCTGAAGAAGGCAAAGCAGGTCACGGTCAACATTACTCATAAATGAAGCACCACTCACTGCAGTTTTGAGATGGAAAATGTTTGTTTCTCAATCAAAACAGATACTCCAACAGAGAAACACCAGGGTGAAAAAGATGGATGTTACATAACATAGAGCTCACCAGCTTCAGACCAGAGAAGTTTAGCAGGGACAAGAGGGCGTTCAGTGTTAGTGAACCAAGCCAGCCTAAATATTCCTTCTGTGTCTTCACTTTCCTAAGAGAGATGTCAGTACAAAAGTGCAGGTAAGAGTAATTGCTCTGTTTCTTTCCTCTGAGGAAGGAAGAATGAGTGACAGAGTCCTTTAGAGTCTGCTAGTCTGCTCCAGATGACAGAAGAATTCCAGTGAGTCCCAGGGTCACACTTCCACATTCCCTGCTTTGCTGTGAGGGGCCTGGGAAACACGACGGATGCTGCTCTCAATAAAGACCTTCAGCCCCTTCAAACCTTGGGCGTAGAGATAGTCCAGATACCAGTCCCACCTCTTCCCCTGTGAACCAGAAAGAAGAGTCAGATGTGCAGAACAAAGCTTTACCTTTAAGCCAGTTTGAAAAACTCTGCCTTCCTGTGGGACAACATCCACGTGCTGTGTGACATCTGTAAATACCCACAGGTGTACAGGGTCACCCCTGCTGTGCCCAAATGCCCACAATTACACAATACACATTCTTAGACTGAATCATGATCTTTCTTTAATACTCAAAGTTTTTATAAATCCCAGTTCTAGAAAGAGCAAAGTCTATTGGATCAACAGGGAATACATCAGGAACTAAACAAACATGGATATTAAAGCCTTCCTTCCATCACTGGTGGTGATTCCTCCAGATCAGGTTTGAAGTACACCGTGATACAGGAAAGGAAACCAACTGCCACTGTATTTGCTCAGTGGAGGATTCCTGTTCAAAGCTGCAACAAAGCTACACATCTGTCTCAGAAATAAAATATGAAGCAGAATTTGTATTATCAATGAACTTTAAGTGCATCAAGAATGTAACTTTTTCTGGAGCCTGCAGAGAGCAATAAACAGCCCTGTCCTGACATTGCACTGACTCATGGAGGAAATACATAAAACCTCAAATCACTAGCCCCAGATACATAACTTCTCAGGTGTCAATGTCCTCTTGTTTGGCCCTGTTAAGAGACTGAATGAAAGCCTACAGCTGGAATTTTTCCCCTTCCAAAATTTTTCTAGAGCATTTGTGAGTTTGGTGAACATTATAACCACATCCTCTTCAACACAGCTGCTGAAAATTGCCTCCTTTATTTACTAAAACAAGAAATCTTACCTTAATTAATTTGAAGTTGAAGGTGGTATCATCAGGACAAATCTTAAGGAAAGGGAATAAAACAATATCAAGTCAGATAAAAAGTATGTCCAGAGTTGCTGGGTCTCTGCTAAGTCCCCTCCCAAATCAGGAATTGCAGGCATGCAAAGAAATTCAAGAGATTTTTAATCCTGCTTCAGAGGGGGCTTCCAGCATCATGCTCTGTGCCTAAGGGGCAAGGTGACATCTGGACCCTCTTGCCCTGTGCTGCAGCATTACAGGATAGCAACAGGGAATATTCACAGGTATCTTTACCATCCTCTCTCTACAGTGTTAAAGTTTCCCTTTCAAAACATTAGAAATTCACAACAGTGAGAAAGAGCAAGAGAACTGGCACTGAGATCAGTGCTTGTGTTCCCCCAGTGCTGCAGAGCAGTGCCCTCTGGTGCTCAGCACGGCTGAGGAAAAGGCGTCCCTGCAGCTCATTATTTCCTCCTGCATTAAAACACTTTTGTCATAGCTGCTAAGCAAAATCTCTCCTAGTTCTACAGTAGGAAGAGAATGCAATAATTCCCCATCAGAAAGTTTTGGGGTTTTTTTAAGGGATTTTGTGGTTGGGTGTTTTTTGGTTTTGTTTTATGGTTGTTGGTTTGTAGTTTGGGGTTTTTTAAAATGTGCAAAACCTACAAAGAAGAATTAGGAATCTGTGTCAGGAGAGTTTAGGTTGGATATTTGGTAAAGGTTCTTCCCAGCAAGGGTGATTGGGCACTGGAACAGGCTCCCCAGGGAAATGGTCACAGCACCAAGCCAGACAGAATGCGAGAAGTGTTTAGAAAACACTCTCAGGCACGGGGTGGGATTCCTGGGCTGTCCTCTGCAGAGGCAGGAGTTGGACTCCATGATTTTTGTGGGTCCCTTCCACTGCAGGGTGGAAGAATATTCCATGATTCTAAGAAGCCTCAGAACAAAAATTACGTGGACAAAAGATATGAGATATATGTACAACTTCTTTTCCTTGGTCTAACAAAACCAAAATAGCCTCCTTCAGCAAAGACTAAATCTGAGTTTAATCAGCAGTAAGACACAAACTAGCTTGATTCAGGACACTGAGCACATAACAAAGGCAAATTTGTCAAGTGTTCCTAACCAGCATTCTTTGCTTCAGCTTCTCAGGTGCCCCTTGCTGCATTCCAGGAGTCACACCTACGCTTGCCTCGAGCCTGCCAGCATTTCTCACAACAAACTGGCATCTTTGTGCAGCCCTTGGACAGCCTACAAAACCTTGTTTCTTGGAGCAGCACACACATCTTGGGACAACAACAGCTCTGGCAAAGTGCTCCTTCCACTCTCCAGCAGCTGCACTGAACACACGAGGGCACCCACAGTTCAGGACAACTCCTGGCAGAACTCACACCAGACAGTGCAAGACAAGACAGCACCACATTATCTTTGAAGCAGCTACTTATATTTCTATTTTGATAAGCCAAAAAAGCTACCACAACAGCCAGAAAGCACTGCTAACAAATTCTACCGTGAACAGCTGTTTATAATTTAACCACGTATTTTCTTGACTTTCTAGAGTTTAAATATGTAGATCACACTGCCTATTTTGTGGAGCAGAATGCACCTTTGGTAAGCTTTTACTGAAGTGTCATTTATTTCATTAATTAGCTATTTTAGTTCTATCTCAAAATTATCATAAGTACAAATTCACATCCAAAACTGCTACATTCATACATTCAACTGCTTTCACACTAAAGAAAGACTCTTCAAATTGTGCCATTAATCTGACACAAACACAGAAAGCCACAGCAGCTTTTGAAAGCTCAGTTGCATCTACAAGTCAGCCAGGACACAGAGACACTTCTCTAGAGAAACAGTCAAGACAGAACATCTGGTGCCATTTAAAGACCCAAACCTTGGCCTACACCATTACCTGCTGCAGGAATTGAACAGAGTAGCCCATCATGGCTGGATGATTGACAATGTTAAAGCTGGTTTTTAATTCCTTCACTCCAGTTTTACTCAGGAGTTTATCATCCATACAAAGACCTTGAGGATGAATATCCTTCTGGAATGCACTGGATGTCCACAGACAGCCCACCATAGCTATTATGTACTGGTTGTACTCCTGGTACGTCTGGTTACTAAACTTGAACTGCAGCATTTTCTGAGGGAGGGGGAAAAAAAAAAATCAATAAATAACATCCTCAAAGCAACTGTGTGCTCCCTCCAGTCCTTAAGAGATGGCCATTAGAACACCTCTCCTCCACTCAACCCAATTCCTTGCTCAAGTCTGTTCTAGCACATAACAGACATGTCCACAATACCTTTTTACTCAGCTCATTTTCTTTTGCAGCCACCAAGTTGGTTCGATACCTGAAAAAAAAAATAAAACAAAAGAAAGAGGAAGTTAGGGGCCTATAAATTTTTACTACATGCCTGCGTTGAAAAAAGCTGGAGGAATATATCAAGAAAACTTAATTCCACTATGCGAGAGATCATCAAAGTTTATTGGTAAAAGAGAGAGACGTGAAAAAGAATTCAAAGGGACTTTATCACTTGGCAGAGTAGGGACACATCTAATAATATTAGTCTCTTAAATGATTCACACATGACCAGTTTGCCTGGGACAGTCACCTTCATAAATGCAACACACAAGAATGGACATCCAGCCTTAAAATCAGCAGAGAAATACAGTGTGTTTTTAAGAAGGGAGACTTTCATTCACTAAGCAAAGAAAACAGAAGCCACTGGAAGTAATGCAACTTGACAGTTGTTCTATATAATAAGCACTAGCTACTCTTATTTCCTAGAGACCTTCCTGTCATGTTAATTACCCTGCAGATTCCTTAGAGAAAAAGCCACATGGAGAGCCCTGCACCAGCTGTCAGCTATTGGCTACCCTTCTCCTCAGATGCAGCCACTGGAACTAACAAGGCCAAGAAGCACAGCCTTGGTGGTGCATCCTGCAGTGCAATAAACAGTGCTGTCTTTGGCCTTGCCAGCAGCACAAGGCAGTCCTAAATTCCTGGAGTTTGGAGGTGGAAGAAGTGCTTCCTATTCAGCACATGACAGAATTTGTAAAGAAAAGTTCAAGTGTAATAGCCAAAGTATAGGAGTGAGAAGTTGTATAGTTACTACGGTTAATTCCAGCTGGCTGACTTTAGTTCTCTCAAAGCAATAGGGGAACTTCTTCCTTCACATATCAAAGATATGGAAATAATACCAGGAAAGAGGTCAGAACCGTGTTATTTTGGATAACAGACTGGAAAAAAGAGTGGGAACTACAGCTATAAAATCCTTTATCATGAAAGCTGGACACAAGTGGAATTTCCACCTTTGCCTTACAGGGCAAGTAGCTTCCAGATTTTTACAACAAATTAATTTCATTTCCAAAAGACTGAAAGAGAAGACAAGGAGTCCCTGCAGCCCACACCTGTTGTAGTACCTGTACATAATGTGGCAGAGCTGATTCAAGCTGACAGAATCCATGCTGAGCAGTGCTGGGTAGAAAACCCCAGCAGGAGGCATTATCAGCAAAGGCAGGTTGTACTTGAGGTACATGTCACACACCTGCAGCAATGAAGCACATCCAGGCTGATTATTATTGCCAAGGTAGTGATTATTACAAATTCCCAAGGAGGTAAGAGCAACAGAGAGCATGACACTGCATTCCAGCCAGATCCATCAGCTTCACCCAGAAGGGAAGGCCAGGGTGTCTTATGCAAGCGTTGTTACCCATCAGTTTTGTGCATTTTTAATGGACAATTCGGTTACAATTAGATCCCAGAACTATCACTTTTTTTTCAGCTATTCCCAACTTAATTTGTAGGAGCTGTTGCTGTTGTTACAGCACGGCTGGAGTTCACAGGAAGCACAACTACAGCAAGGACATGAGGAAGCTGGAGAATAGACTTAAGGCTACTTGATGCTGTTTAGTTTGCCTACAGCACAAACTAGAAAAAAACCCACATTTTTAAGGAAACATTTAAGAAAAAAAACCAAACAAGATATGTTGTTTAAAATTGAACTGATCATTGTTCTTTTCTTTAAGTCAGCATTAAAAAAAAATGCTATGGCCTACTGTTATTTCTCCTTCCTCAGTTCACCTCTGACTTAAAAGCAACCACTTTCTAGCAGCATAATTTAGTTCTCCCTATGGATGCAACAGCAGCAGCTCTCACTTGCAGATCTACCAAGTATTTGGAATATTCTTGCATTTAATCACAAAGTTCTGTAAACTAGAATGAGGAAGATGTTTTTATGCTCTAGCTTAAAAAATGCAAACAGCTTTAGGAGCACTTCAAAAGAAATACAGAATGACTGGGATACACACAATCTCATAGAATTCCAGAATGAAGTAGAGCAAGAACGTGGAATTGTTTTCCAAACGCAGTCCAACAGTAGAGATCCATCCCACAAACTGGACCAGTTCAGCCACCACGTTCACTAGTCCAGAGAGGGTGGTGTTCCTGCAGCAATGACATGGCACAACATTACAGATATCTCTTTGCAAACAGCAGCATGGAAAATGGTAAAACAAAATTGAAGTTTATGCTTTTGCCCCATCAAACACTCAGCAACAGATACTTGTTCTTCAGTATAGCCAGTTACATATTGTTATCAGCACTATTATGAACACCCAGCTGTCAGTGTTACAAAGATTTTGAATTCTGGACACTTCAATTTCCACTGTCAGCAGAAATTCTTCTAAAGAAAGACAAAGAACAGGACTGACAAGGTAGCTTACAATATGGCAAAATCATAATAGCATTATTAACCTTCTGGTTGGCCTTCATGCTGGGTGTTAGGGCTAGAATATATATCTAAGTACACTGGTGAGCAACACACAGAACATGGTTTGCATTTTTTAAAGACAAACTTACAAAGAAGAAAACTCCAAATTCGCTTGAATCACATTGCCATTTAACCAGTTCTGCAACAGCTCTTTCAGGGTCTCAAGAATACTGCACTGCAACAGGCAAAAAGAAATCAGGTTGATGACAATTTATGGAAGAGAATAATTCTAAACAAAGAATGCTTTGAGAACTGGCATATCCAAGGAAGGGTACCAGGAGTTTCTCAGGAGCAGTGACATAGTTGCAGGTCCCCTAGAACTGAATGTATGTGTCGTATAAAGCCTTTCCTGGAGAATGTGAATTTCAAGTAGTGAGTTAAAACAGAAATAAAACAAATTAACTATTGTGTTGTGTGCTATCAGTTCTTTTTATCTCCAGTGCCCCAGCTTAATTCCAGTCAAAAAAAAAGATATCTTAAAGGCACTAATTTCCTAAAGAAGTTAAACTGTAAGTATATATTTTACCCTGTTTGGGCACAGACTTCTCAAAAAGAAGTTCCCTATACAGTCCCTCAGACTGCTACACCTAAAACGAGTACAGATAGCAGTATCAACTAGAAGTAAACAGCCATTGTATTCACTTAAATTACCTTAAAGTAAATGGATGATGTGAAAAAGAGCTGTGCCAGGGGATCATAGAGATATGACTTAATATCTGAAACAAATGAGAAAGCAGTATGATATCAGTGCACAGATTCTATGCCCCAAAATATCCCCACTGTCCAACGTCACCCAAAGGATCTGCAGCACATACCAGAGAAACTGCTGAGGGGTATCCAACTCACGAGTGTGAGGATTTCTGACCGGCAGCACAAGCCATCCCAGAGAGGAAGGGTCTTATACAGGAACTCTTCACAGGCAGCAAATCCCTCCTGCAAAGCAGAAGAGAAGCATTCAAAAATTAATCTGACTGCAGCTTGCCACACTCACATCACTCTGGAGAAAGAAGGAAGCTTACACCTCCTTCCTGCCATACAACTTGGCAGGACATCCAAATTATCATTCTTAGATTATTTTTCCTGCAGAAAACAAGGCTATTGCCAGAATATTGACTTGCCATAGGTAGGTAAAGGTATTTTTATTACTTGAGTCACTGTCTCAGAAATACTATAGGAAACAGGAAAGTGCCAGAAGTTAAGGGAAGACCTTGTGAAACCCTTGGCTTCCACAAAACATGCACTTACCTGCAAGAAACACTGTGCCTTGTACACAGTTTCCAAGAAGCTCTTGAATTCTTTTTCATTTGCGTTATCAACCACACACCAGGGGCATTCTGAACAGGAGAGAACACTGTACTTGAATACAAGCACGGCAAGAACAAGCACAATGAGAAACCAAATTCAGAAGAAGTTCTCTTCCAGTAGCTGTTTTAACACTATATGGTTATCACTGTAAATCTGAATAGCAAAGTACCATTGCTGAAAAGTGAAAAGCTTCAGGCATCCTCTACCTCCCTAACTCACAAGATAATACTAAAGTTCCTACCTTCCTGGAGCATCTGGCCCATCCAGTAGTAGAGCCTCAGGTAAATAGATTCATCTTTCACACAATTCATGTAGTGAAGCAATAAGGGGTTTGTTAGCACTGAACCCATCTGGGAAGGAAACTGCAAGAAAAAAAGAAAAGAATTATTCAGTATTTACATCAGTAAACTGCCAGAGAATCTCATGTCCAATCTTTTTACCAACAACAAGACCATTTCCAGGACTCATCCACCATCCTCAGTTAGGACTAGATGCTCTGCTGGAATTAGATAGCCCACACACTACTCACATATAAACAGGGCGTAGAGGAATATCCTTTGATCTCCCAAAACATTCACCAAGACCCTCCTGAAACTCACCTCTAGATGGTGGATATTTTGTAGGAGCTGAGGGAATGTCCGCAGCTGCTCCACTGGAAAAGACTGATTTGTACTGTACAAACACACATGGTTCTTTCCCTGGTCCTTTTCTAAATTATTTGTGTTTGTGCTGCTTGCAGGTATGACCAACTGGGCATTCCATTTCTGTAGAAAAGAAACACAAAGGAATAGCAATGACTCAGCTTCCAATGCAATTGGCTGCACTCATGGACAGTGTTCCCACAAAGACCAGTTTTTAAAAAGGTATCCAAACTTTCATTATAATGGATTGTTGCATTTCTATATAGTTACTCCCTCCTTTCCAGTGCTGAAATAAAGTCAGACTCCCATTCTTTGCCAATATTCATAATGAAAAACCACAACTTGGCACCTTCTAGGGTGTGCCTTAGGCCCATAACATACCCTTTTTCGTGACTGAGGTTGACATATGCCTAAAAACACTGCCTGGGACAGGGGAGAGGTCCCCTGGTTTCTCTGCCTTACTGCAGTTATTGCTGCTTTCCATGGGCCCTCTGAATTCTTGAAGTAAGTCTGGAAACAAGAAATCAGACATTCATGCAAGAAGCCAAGCTAAGACAAAGCAACAGAAAGGTCAGTTTCTATTCTGATAAACATCACCACAGTCATGTAGAGACACTCAAGTCTGCTTGACAGATGTAAATTCTCCGGCAGATAGCTGTGCAGCACAATGCAAAGTATAAATTTATAGAACAATATAAATACACAAGCAGATTGAAATAAAACAAATTTTATTTTGTAGAAACTCACCTTGCGTGCATATAAATTAAATGTCTGTTCTAAAAAAACAACAAAAATCTCAAACTTTAATCCCATTGAAAGAAAATTTTGTTGCACAATTTAGGTCTCACCTGCTGCTCTTTTCTGTTATATATCTGGTTCTGCTACATGTTTCTACTTGGTCAAAGGGCTGAGCACACACATAGGCATCTCTAAAAGGGGAGTATTTTTTTGCTGTTCCTTGCAGCTCTGACAAATCAGTTTCTTACATTTTTTACCTGCTTTTTTCTCTCTCCTATGACACAGACTTTCCAAGTGCAAAGCTACTTACTGACTTCCATTGTCATTTTTACTTCAAAATGTCAGCAATTAGAACAATGCCTTGACAAATTAGTTTGTTTCTTGCAGAACTTAATATTGTGTGAAACAAGTCAAAACCAGCAGGAACACCAAAAGAAGGATTAAAGTAATCCTCATAAGATAAAGACAGATGTCATTCCATACCAAATAATCTCATTATGCTTAAGAGGAAACAAAACACAAGGCAAGGAATCCTCATCTAAACCTGATTTTACTCAGTGAAAAGAGGAAACAGAAATAATCTTCACCAGTAAATCCTGCTATAGCTTAAATAGAAAGCTCCATACAAATACTGTAGTAAATCCTTGTTTCGAATTGACTAAATCTAATTCCTTACCTTCATTTTCCTAGGAAGGGTTATGGTCACCTGTTCTGGGCAGAAAAGTTTGTAAAGTGATAGTAGAGCTTGCAGGTGAGACTGCATTCCCTGTCAAATAACAGAACAAGAAGGAAAACATGTGGGGTATGTTTTTAATACAGAAATTGAATGCTGTATTTTAGAAGCAAAAAACCCCAGTGATTAGTAAAAGCTAAATTTCTAGAGCTACCTGTCACCAAGTGACCATAAATAAACAACTGAAAGTGACAGAAACAACAGAAACTAGGTCAATGAAATAACCATAGGAAGAGGACTGAAGACGTTTCTGTAGTCATAACTAATAAAAAGTAATTTAACAATCAAAGTGATAAAAAATAGTCTTCTACTGTCTAAAAACCATGTTATTATAGCAATGGTTTTTTCCTTAAAAAAAAGGGAGCGAGGTCCTCTACAATCTTACATTTTTCAGTCATTTTTGGTACCACTTGAAAAAGGAAGATGGATAGAAAATTAAAGACTGTAATAGATAAATGAAGCTGCCCCTTGCCTCAGAGATTTCACCATACCTGGTCACAAAACATCGAGCTTTGCATATATCATTGCATGTGCTCACAAAGCACACGTGAAAATTAGGGATGCACATGCAAGAGAGAAACTTTGATCCTACAAAGACTAAAACCTACAATTCCAAGTCCAGCCAGTCTTCTTCACTCTGTAAGGACCTTAGTCTTACAAAGCGCATTATTGACCACAGTTCAAACTACAAGACCTGAAATAAACTCACCATTTTTGCTTGGAGGTCAAGCAGTCTCCTAATCCGAAAAAGTTTGACTGGAAATACAATTAAGAATATAAAGGATTTAAAAAACACCGTATCAGACATTTAAGCAAAAATTATAAAAGTAACATTTATATAATAAAGTCGTGACAAAGCAAGCAGAACCAATAATTCTTATTTCTAGGGAAATAGAGAGGTTTCCAATTCAGCAAGTGTTACACAAAGTTTTGCCTGAACTACCACTCACGCTTCCTTTGCCTTAAAAGCACAATATTGGCTCATCATTGCATTAGCTGCATTGGAAGAAAAGGCAGTACCAGCAAACAGAATCAGAAACAAGATGGTATTTCAGCTCACACAGATGAGACTCACCATTTTCTTTCCTGGTCAGCAGGTAGAGCACGTGGCAGACGTAGGGGCACTGCAAAGCAAAGGCAGCAGTGAGCTCTCCTGCTGCTGCAGACACACAAAAAGCAGCACGAGAGACAGTCCCAAATATCAACTTCATTTAAAATTTATCTGCACTGTGAGCAGTCCTGACAGTAACCAAGCTATTTAATTAACTTGGATCATTTCTTTTGGAACGTGGTCTAGAAATTACAAGAGTCAGCAGTGAAAGTGCAATTACATTTTCAAAAGGAAAGGCATCTTTGAACCAATATACTTTTCTAGAGCTTTTAACTGCAGTTGAGGCTGTAAAGGGTCTTAAATTAGTTTCAAACCAACTCTGGTGCACTTTCCAACTGACCCATCATCCCTGAAAAAGCTATTTTAAACATTAAGAACTTAAATCCAGTTTTATGAAAAGATTATAACTAAAGTTAATCAAAACCCTTTAAAAACACTACAAGAAATAGAACTTTGGGAACTTGTCTTGACGACAAAATATCCTAAACTGAAAGAATATTAACAATTTCATACCTAACATGACTGCCAAGACCATCTTAATATGCACTGAATCCAAACACTTCAAAATTCCTGGATTCTACAGTTGCCATATGGCAGAAATTGCCTGAATGCTTGTTCTCTTCTAAGCTATATTTCAAATCAATTAAGTAGAACAGCAATTAGTTTCTCACCCTTAAACACTGCTCTAAAGAGTTTTTTTTCTTTTTGCCTAAGGTATACAAGTCAATGTCTCCTCAGGAGCAGGAGACTTTAGCTGCTGATGTCTGACAATCCCAGAAAGTGCTGCACCACTGGTACTCTTGGGAATTTAGACAGAATATTTGGTCACGCTCTCCGTGATACAGCATAGCAATTCTTGGAAGTATCTTTAAGCAGACAGACCACAGCAACCTTACACTACTTGCCTGTTTATGGATCTAAATTACCCAGAAATCTTATAATGCAAAAGTGAAAATACAAGAAAAGAAACTTCAGCCATCAGAAAATGGTTTCTAAACAACCCCTACTCCAGACTAATTCTAGCATTAGTATGCATACTACTAATGAACATTTAGGTTTATTTTGCCAGTTCCATATGTTCTTCAGCTCTCCTTACCAGCTTCTCATCTTGCAGGAAGAAGAAGAAGATACCATAGAGGGCATGAAGTTGTTCCTTTTGATCAATGAAGTCAAACATTGTGATCAGCCACCTGAAAAAAAGCATCTGCAGACAGGGAAAAAAACCATATTACCTTAAGTGATGGGCAAAATCAAGGCAGAGGAGTCAGAAGCCAACTCCAGAGACAGGATCAGTAAGGATACACACCATTCTCAAGGATAACCAGAGAGCTACAGACAAACAGTTCAGGGGTAATTCAGATGAAAAAAGTCTGCCAAGGGATTCCCCAGGTAAACAACTGGCCCCATCACTGCTGTTGCAAACTGGGCTTTGGTTTCTATAACCATGGGACCCTGTTTGTGTATCAATGGTGACTGGGAGAGAGGGAGTCCAATAAACAGGGCACACATGGGCTCAGCCTGGAGAAAAGGAGGCTCAAGGGGGACCTTCTCACTCTTTACAACTCCCTGAAAGGAGGCTGAAGTGAGGTGAAGGCCAGTCTCTTCTCCAAAGTGAAAAAGTGAGAGGTCAAGAAGAAACAAGCAACAAGTTGTGCCAGGGAGGTTGAAATTGGATAATAGGAGAAATTTCATCACCGAAAGGGCTGTCAAGCACTGGAAGAGGCTGCCCAGGGAAGTGGTTGAATCACCATCCCTGGAGGGATTTAAAACATGTGCAGATGTGGCTCTTGGGGACATGGCTGGCTGGGCAGCATTAGGCTAATGGCTGGATTCTGTGGTCTTAATCTTTTCCAATGTAAATGATCCTATCGTGTAAACCTTTGAGCAGACCATGTGAACATGAAAAAGACTTTTTTGCTAATGCTAAGTAGTGTTGCCACAACCAAAGTGCACATAACCTGTCGCAAGAGTCCCAAAAAGACGACACAGAGTCCAGCGTCCGAGAGAGTAAAGTGAAGCGGAGTTTTTTTATTATTTTACAAAGCGGCTTATATCTTTTAACTCGTTTGAAGTTTACAGAAATGTCAAGAGGCTATTGGACCTCTGGTCAGCCACCTACCAAATTCATTGGTTACTTCTGCCAACACCTATTCTAAAATATTTTTCTAAGCAAGAATGATAACAAACTGCAGCTGCACAAAACTTAATTAATTTACAAAAACTCCCAGAATCGTTTATAATAGTTTTGCTTGGGAAAAGAAAGAAAGAGAGAAATCTCACAAAAATGCTGGGAAAGTTAGAAGGCTTCACTGCTGACAGCTTTTCTAGCAGTCACAATAACCTAAGGGATACCTCACACAGCAGAAGTATTTCACGGAAATGGTGGTGGAGACACCATTCCTGAGGAGTTCAAAGACACAAGACAAGCAGGAACCAAATCTCCACTGACACTTACAAGGTGTTTCTTGGTTCCCATTGCCACTCCAGCAATGGGCATCTCTGCCAGTCTTGGTAAATGACAGTATCTTTTGTAAGACCTTGTACATTAAAACCTCAGGATTTTTGATACCTCAAAATAACCTGTTCTTATGGTTCCTGTACAGAAGCAACAACTACTGTAAACACTAAGTTACCTGGATGTTGCCTGAGCATTTGCTGACACAGAGCCAAGACACAGCTGTAACCACAGAATTTTCAGGTATCACTGAGGCAGGAATCAGGCTCTTCAACAAACGAGTATTCACTGTATCAGCTGGAAAAAAAACGTAATTTCAAATAAGATGGTGCTCATGTAGCAGGTTCTTTAATATTGTTTTGCAGCTTAGGTCAAAATTCCCTCTGGACAAAATTATTTAGAGCTTCCTTGCTCAAAGTAACAGTGTATAAGAATTTAGTAAGGACTTACCTATACCTCAAAATGATGACAAATAATTCATTCCAGCTAAACAAAAGAAAATGGAAACTACACCAAAGCATACCAGAAAAATTAATGTTATGCTGCAGTACCCAACAGTACCATAAACACATTATCTCAGCAGGTTTGATTAGAGGGGAAAGACACATTCACAGAAGATACACCAGCAGTAAATAAATGCTGTACCAAATTTGCCACTGAGTGCCACTTTCAGCAGTATCTCAAACCCTTCAGGGGGCAGCCCTTGTTTCAGGGCAATGCTTTCCACAGCATCCAAGTGTTTCTGCAGAACAGTGTTCTTCTTCAGTGCAACATGGTCTTGAACTAGGAAAAACAAATAGGGCAAGTACAGGATGAGACAACTTTTTAACAGAAATTAACTTAAAGCTTCTCTGAACTGTCCCTGCATATACTCCTTTTTCTTGACAGAGAACAAAGCAGAAAAACTTCTAAGACGTTAAAGAAGCATCGCATAGCTCAGGGACTAAAGAGGGAAAACAGAAGTAAAATTATTCTAAAATTATTAATATTTTAATAAGAAATATGTAGAGAGACTTCTTACAAGAGCACATAGTGACAAGACAAGGGGAATGGCTTCAAACTGAAGGAGGTTTAGGTGGGATATTGGGATAAAATTGTTTACTGTGAGGGTGATGAGGCCCTGGCACAGGCTGCCCAGAGAAGCTGTGGCTGCTCCATCCCTGAAAGTGTTCAAGGCCAGGCTGGATGGGGCTCTGAGCAACTTCATCTACTGGAAGGTGTCCCTGCCCATGGCAGGGGGGTTTGGTCCTTCCAATCCAAATCATTTTATGCTATTCCTTTTTCTTTACATAGTAGTAACAAAAAACCTCTAAGACATTATAGAAATAATACATAGCTCAGGCGTTAAAGACAGAAAACAGATGTAAATTAGATTCTTTTTCTTAATTAAGAATGTCATTATTATCCTCTCACTCCTAGATAGCCACCTTAAAAATGCTCTTACCGTTCTCCAAGTAGCTCAAAGCTCGCTCTAGAGGCCCTTCCTGGCTATCATTTTTCTGATCATTAGCAGATTGATGATTCTGCAAACGTTTTTCAGAGTCAATTCTCCCTCCTTTTCGCCACGCAGAGAGATCGGTTTGGCTTTTATTGTGAACATGCAGAGGCTGCTTTGGGGTCTTGTAACTCTGTCTTCGCAGCATCTTTTCAGACTCCCAGCTGAGACTGGAGAATTTTACTCATTTGTCATGAGAGAGCCAATCCTTCACTAGGCAAGAACAGAGATCAACTGAAGAACATCGGAGAGCTGGTTCTCTGGAAGGAAAAGCAACATTTATTTTCCTGACAAGCAGATTTTAGAGGCATCCTGCATAACACGAGTAAATTCAGAAGAAATAATTTGACCTGTCCCCAAAAGATCAAACAAGATCCTCAAAAGATGCACAGACAACAGCGTATCAAAACTCTCATCTTACATTAAAAAGGAAGAAAAAAATTCCCAAGTAAAAATTAACAAGAGCTCCTTACAAGTTAAACATTATCTGATAAAATCTTATATAGCATTTTGATAAAAAAAAAATCAGCATAACCAGAAAGTTAGCAAAACACAACCAAGTATTCTTCTGAAATAATTTTGTATGTTATTATTTTCCTTACTTGTATTGTGTATGCCAATATAACCAGTCAACAAGTCATGACTGTCTGCAAGGTTATGTACAAATGTTAGAGGATCATAACCCTTTTCTTCCTATTTCACAAAAATTAGATTCTTCTGCAGCTTTCCGACTAACCAGCTAGGATTGGAAAAATTAAGAAATTTTGGTAAATTTCCAAATGAGGCTCAAGAGCTACCAACAGTGCCAAACAATACAGGTCTGGGTGAAATACAGACACAAAAAGTGGCATTTTCCCCTCAGTATGCTGGAGAGGTCAACTTTTTACTCACAAAATAGGAAATTTTGCTACAATTTCCTGGACTTGGTAGAGTGTGCACCCCTGTCCCTGGATTGCTGGAGCCTATCTTTTCTGACACAATAAAACAGAATGATTTTTCAATGCATACTCCCTCTCCAGCTCTCACTTCCTTACGAGGTTAGAATCATCACTATTTCCCTATATGTCTGTTTGTCACTATTGTGTGCAGCAAAGCTCGGTGACCACACTCTGGAGTACAGCAACAGCTTTCTCAGCACCTTCTCTACGTGTGTTTTGTTTTCTTTTGTCCTGCAGGAGTTCCACCACAAAGGCTTGGTGAAGAAGAGAGCAGCAGTACCAGGCTGGAAGGGCAGTTCTGGCTGACAGCGAGCCCAGCCCTGCCCAACCCCTCGGTGCCGACACTGCCACACGGGAGTGCGACACCAGCGCCCCTCACCCTCCTTCCCACGCATCCCTTTCCCTGCAGCTCCCACCGCGACTCCGCCAGGGCCGCCCGGAGCATCCCGAGGGGACGGAGGGGGCGAGGCCTTCCAGGCCCAGCCCAGCGCGGTGGCTCCGGGGCCCTCAAAGCGGCGGCGGGGCCCCCTGGCCCTCAGTCGGGAGCCAGGCCGGGGGAAGGGGAGAGTCGCTGACCAGCCCCTCCCACGGCCACTGACCCCTCTCACGGCCACTGGCCATTCCCCGGCTACTGACCCTCCCACTGCCCTGGCCACTGACTAACCCTCTCACGGCCATTCCCCGGCCACTGGCCCTCCCGCTGCCCTGTCCACTAACCATTCCAGGCCAATTGACCCTCCCGCCGCCCTGGGCACTGACCACTCCCTCCTACAGCCACTGACCATTCCAGGGCAGCTGACCACCCCACGGACACTGACCATTCCAGGGCAGCTGACCACCCCACGGACACTGACCATTCCAGGGCAGCTGACCACCCCACGGACACTGACCATTCCAGGGCAGCTGACCACCCCACGGACACTGACCATTCCAGGGCAGCTGACCACCCCACGGACACTGACCATTCCAGGGCAGCTGACCACCCCACGGACACTGACCATTCCAGGGCAGCTGACCACCCCACGGACACTGACCATTCCAGGGCAGCTGACCACCCCACGGACACTGACCATTCCAGGGCAGCTGACCACCCCACGGACACTGACCATTCCAGGGCAGCTGACCACCCCACGGACACTGACCATTCCAGGGCAGCTGACCACCCCACGGACACTGACCATTCCAGGGCAGCTGACCACCCCACGGACACTGACCATTCCAGGGCAGCTGACCACCCCACGGACACTGACCATTCCAGGGCAGCTGACCACCCCACGGACACTGACCATTCCAGGGCAGCTGACCACCCCACGGACACTGACCATTCCAGGGCAGCTGACCACCCCACGGACACTGACCATTCCAGGGCAGCTGACCACCCCACGGACACTGACCATTCCAGGGCAGCTGACCACCCCACGGACACTGACCATTCCAGGGCAGCTGACCACCCCACGGACACTGACCATTCCAGGGCAGCTGACCACCCCACGGACACTGACCATTCCAGGGCAGCTGACCACCCCACGGACACTGACCATTCCACGGCCGCCTCCAACCGTCCCCGCGTTCAAACCCCGCCGCCACCGCCCCGCGCATGCGCACTGACCGCAGCCGCCCCTCGGCGCCGCGCGTGCCCGGCGCGCTCCCGCCCGCCCTCTCATCTGCGCATGCGCAGCTCCTCCACAGCGCGCCGCGGGCGGGAATGACGGCGGCGCTTCCGCCCTGCCTGCGCCGGGCGCTTCTGAGCATGCGCGGGCCGTGCCGGGCGGGAATTGCCCGTGAGGGGAAGTTGTGCTTCCCCTCAGGTGTCTCTTCGTCCGTCGGGCTGGGAACGTCGGCCTAAGATTACGTTTTAAAAAAGAGACGGGAGGAAAAAAGGGACATATAAAGCGAGGCAGTAGCCCTGAGGCTCTACACGGTGGCGCGTGGATAAGGCTAACCGGAATGAAGTTAGGGGCGTGGAGATACGATAGGAAAGTGCGTGGGGGGAAAAAACAGAAAGAAAGAATTAAAAAAAAAAAAAACAAGGGAAGAAAAAAAAGGAGGAGTAAATTAGGATCGAGATCTTGCAGAAGGAGTGGATCTGTTCTTGTCACTTCCAGCGAGCACAGATGGCTGGAAGCATCCAAAAATAGCTGTTTAATGCTGGGGGGCAGTGATAGAGGTCAGCCCGCTAAGATAAATACAGAATTCTTGTTACTGGGCTCCAAGATGAGTTGTCTCGCTCTGTAACAAAGAGCACACAGCCACCGCTGCGGGTCAGTTGTTCATATCCCTGCAAATGTGAAAAAAGGGGGATTTTTTAGTATTCACTGAACAGGCTGAAGCCTTTACAGAGATAGGCTTTGCTCCATGGGATGCTTTATTATTATCATCTCTACAAGCTTCAGTGAGGAATGCTACAAAAGATAAACACAGCAATTGTTCCCAAAGGTTTCCTGGGTTGGATGCACAGGTGAAAGGGCTGCAGCACTCCACTTGTGTAGGAATGCACAGCACAGTGTGGGTTTGTAGGAAATACACATGGTGTGGGGTTGAGTTGGTGGTGGTTTTATTTGCTTTTGAATTAAAACATGAGCAATAACCCTAGTCAGGGCATGGTAGTTAAAGTGTCTTTTGGAAAGTAAAGGAAATTCTGTATATATATATTTTGGGTGACCTTGAAATAGTCTGTGAAGATGAGGTTGTCTAACAGAGGTGGCCTGTTGGTTCCTTTGCTCAGGATGCACGTCTGATAAGAGAAATTTAGTCCATCTGGAGCTCTGGGAGGAGGCTTTTTCAGGATATATATATTTATTTCTTTTTATTTATATATTTATTTATTTATTTATATAGGACTGCATCTGTTTTAGCAGCAAACTTCAGGAGCAAACTGCATAGGAACATCCATCAGTTTTTATAGAGTTTTTATAAAATGCTGACAGTTTACTGGAGTTACCTTTTCTCACTGCTACACTGAAGTGTAACAGAAATTTATTTGAGACTATTTCAGTGAAATACCCAAATGTCTCTTTTAAATATCTGTAGTTATTAATGTATTACCAAGTAATACATTAAGTCAGTTTATCTGACTTCCACTCTGCATCACCTTGTCTCTCAAATTGCCTGACATGATTCTGCCCATTTTAGGTGGAGTGCTTGACCAGACGGAAATGTTTTCAGACACGTCTCTCAAATAAGAAATTTGTTTCTGTAAAGACATTTTTCTCCAAATTTCAAAAAGTTTATTTTTGTGAATAATTAAAAAAAAAAAAAAAAAACAAGAAAAACTGAAAACAGACAAACATTAAGAAAACCAGACAAATAATTGAGAGGTAACACATGCTCCTTATGACACTCTACGGTTTCAGATACAACACAGAGATTCAGGCTCTGGTAACAGGACTTATCCCAGCTCACTGGGGCTGTATGTGGGATCAGCAGTGAGGTACCTGCAATTGTTCAGACCCTCATCTACCAGAAATAAACAATAATTCTATAAAGTCACAGTAGCTGTGGGGGAAAAAAAAAAGGAACTTGCAAGGAACTGGGGAGCATGATGCTACTTGCCAAAATCAGAGAGATATTTTGGAGTTCTTTGGACTGTTCTGCTCCCCATTCCCTCTCCAGGGACCCTTACGCTCTGCCAAGAAGGGTAAAGAGATGCCACTGCCTCGTGTGAAGCAGGCAAAAACCTACTGTTATCAGGCCATTGTCCCAGTTTTGGAGCCTCTGCGTGGAAATCAAGGAAGATGTAAACAGAGCATCCTGTGTTTTCTCTGGATAAGGATTCCATAGAAGGGACTGGGCACAGAGGCAGCAAAGCTCAAGGAATCCCTCTCTCCAACACAACAAACAGCACTTTTTTGGTAATAGGGTGCCTTTTACCCCTTGACCATGGAAAGGGAACTGCAGATATGTGTGTGTGGGGCTGCACAGGCCAGCACAGGGACACTGCTCATGTCCTGCCCAGCCACTGCTCCGGGCAGCAGCACTGCACCCAGGCCAGCTCTGCTGCCGTGGGGCTCAGGGCTGGTGCTCAGGGACTGATCTCCCCACTGCAGCAGCGCCAGGGTGGCCTGACTGCCTGCCCAGCTCTCTGCCCAGGGTTTCAGGCTGGTTTTGCAGCTCCTGCTGAGGCCAGCACTGCTCCAGCCGGGTTGCTGACTGCCTCCAAGCTGTCCCTGTGGAAGCTAGCTTGTGTTTTTCTACATTACAGGGCAGCAGCAAAAGCAAGACTACAGTGTAGACATACCTTGTATCTCTCAGACCCCAAGTGCAACTTTATTTAGACAGACCAAAAAAAAAAAAAAAAAACCAAGTAGGTAAATAAAAACCAAATTTTCTGGGTGATTTTGGAGAGAGCTGCCTCGAGGGTCCGTGTTTCCTCACATGCACTCAACTAGGATACCTTCACTTTGCCTTTCTCGGGAGCTGCTTCATGGATGAGCGGCTGCTCATCCCCGTTCACCGACAGCATCCTCTTCTCCGGCGGCAGCTCCTCGGGCTGGCGGGCAATCAGCAGGCGGCAGGTGAGCAGGATCCCAAAGACCAGGGCGTGGGCGTAACGCTTGAGGGGGTCCCCCACGAGCTGGTGGAAAAAGAGCACAGCCAGCACGAGGAGGAGGAGGAGGAAGTTGGCCACGTCTTTGGGGCGACCAGGCACCAGTGTCATGACAATGCCGCACGCCACTTCCAGGGCGCCGATGCTCTTGCGGAGGAGGATGGAGCTGACTCCCATCTTCTTGAGCATGGGCAGGGCCCGCACGTAGCTTTTGTACGCTCGTTTCTGGAATCAAGCAGCCAAGGACATCGTGTGAGAAAGTAAAGGCAAAGGTGGCTCCCATTGAAACAGACTGATGTGCCACACGACCTAAAAATCATTTCAGTCATCACAGACCCCTCTGGCACAATACCCAGTCTGTAAAGCTTCCGTTTGGGTGGATATTAAACCATCAATCTGCAATTCCCCCTTTATAAGCTGTTGTCTCCTTGCTGGAAAACAGTTCTGCAACCTTGCATCCATCTTTGGAACTACAACCAGGCCAGATGAACCTTACCCTGAAATGTGAGGTTCTGATTGCTGGAATTAGCAGGGCAGAACCATGTTGCTGAAACAAACAAACAAACATCTCTCTAAGAGTAGCTTGTCTTTTAAAATAATACACCCAATCCTTGCAAAGCCAAGGCACAGCAAGTAAATACAAGTCTCTTTCTACCCCAAAGCAACTCACAATATCCCAAAGCAGCTTATGGTAGTGTTTATGGGCAGTGCAGTCTTAGGGTGGGACTGCACATCAAAGCTGAGATTCACCAGTCCTATCCTGTGCTTACATACCTTTGTGATCCTTTCTTTCCTCAGGTGAAAGCAAGCTGACATTTGACATTATTTACTCCCTGGTTTATGCTGGATTTAGAAACAGTGTAAGATGCAAGACTCAGCCTGCTTACACAGCTGCCTCATTTTTGGGGGGAAAGAAACAACCTTTGTCCTTACACATGTCCAGATTCTTGCATTTGAATATTAGGTGCTGGTGGCCTTACTGTTTTGTTTGGGTTTTTTTTTTCTTTTTTTTTGTTTTGCAATCAAGTATTTCCTCTTTTATATATATTTTAATAAAGCTCCTAGTTATGTGAGACTGAAATTATTTCCACTTACACTAGAGTATAATATCCCTGAAGACATTCTTGCCATGGTGTTCTCTGTTTTCTAATCAGCGTGAGGGAAATGGAAGCCAAATCTCAGGTACGGGATTGTTCAGCTCTCACAGGCACTGAACAGACTGTGGATTACTTCCATTCGATTTTGGAAACCTGCATTACAGGCATACAGAACTTTCCCACGTCTCTGTAGATTTTGATGCTTCCTTCTGAGAGGATCTGATGCTTCACACGTGGTTAAAAAATATCCAGCATTGTCATTTTTGCTACAAAATAATTGAAGATCCCACCACACATTTACTCCAAGTGTTTGCATTGTAAGGATGTATTTTAAACCATCGGTGACTAAAACCTCAGAGCAGAGTATTTTTAAACAGTTGTGAAAAATACAGCATTTTTAAGAAATGTACTATAAGCACGTCCCTAGAGTACTCTGGTATTTTAGGTATTTTAATAGACAAGCTTATGTGTTTTTAGCTGAATGAAAAACTACAAGTTTGGTGTTTTCAGTAGATAACGGAGGTTCTCTGTTTGCTGGGGGCAGAAAGCCATCCTTATGGATTAGCAAGGTCAGGTTTTTCCTAATTGTCTGCATGACCTAACAGACCACCACAGTATGCAGCACAGCAAAGGCAGGAGAGCCTAATGAGCCATGAATATGTAACAATATGGACTATGAAGAATAATGGTGCTGTGTAATACCTGCTTTCTTCTTATAAAACCACGGATCCTTCCTCCCTGTAGGCCTGACTCTTGGTGAAGCAGAAAGGGACACAAGCAAAATATTTTACAGAGCAAGCATTTTGCAATGCTCCTAAAGTCTCTGTGCTTTTTTTTTTTTTCTGTAGCAGAAGCTGAAGAGCTTTGTTTTCAAGGGGTTTTACCTCATGTGTCTCTTACCCGTGAGTTACTTCTTGGGGATTTTCCTCTGTGAGATCCCTGTGCTGGGCTGCAGACTAGGCACTGCAATTCAGATGTTATTTGAGAGCTAAGGAAAAGCAGCTGGGCAGGTGGAGCAAAGGCAGAGAACAGAATGTGCTGGAAACTTCCAGCACTATTTTTTTAGGGGCACAAAAATTATACCAATCTTCTCAACCACCACAATAAATAACTGGGGAGGCAGGAGGTGAGGGGGCAGGAGAATAAACAAACACAGATGAGGAAGCAAAATGTGGCAGCCAGTCCCCCCACCTGCCTGCAGCTCGCAGCTGGCAAAGCTCTGCAGCAGGGCTGGCCCTGAGCAGAGAGGAGCATAAACCAGCTCTCCAGGTGAGAAATGCACACAGTGACTTCTCCGTCCTCTCCTCATCCCTTTCCTCTTAGGCAAGAAGGGGAGAGGCTCATTTCCCAGGCCAAAGAGAATAAGAAGACTATTAATAATACCTTCCTCTGCCAGCTAAGGATCTCAAAGCATTTCACAGTCATTAATTAATCCCTGCACAAGTCTGGTGAGGTAGGGACAGTCAGTATCATTATCCTTTCTTTAAAGCATCGAATTTTGAGGATGAACATCTGCCAAAGCAGGCATCTGTTTTCCTACCCCCCCATCCAATGGAAAGGTTTCCCCCTGGGGATCAGCTGTCCCTGTCTGCTGCATGTCTGGCACTTCTGCAGGCCTTGCTTTTAGAGACCTTTGTGTCCCCATCTTTTGCAGGCTGTGTGTGCTGTGCTACCCCATCCTCCCTGCCTCCCCTCCCCATCCTTATCCACCAGAGGTTTCTCCGTGGATAGGCTCAGCTGGAGCCCAGGCGAGGGCTGCCAGGATATCCTGGGCACTGCGTATTACTGGTTTCTCTCCATGTCTGTCAAGTAAGGAGTCAGATAAGCTTCTTCCCTCTCCTGCCGCTCGCTCGGGGCTCCAGGGCAGTCACCCCCTGCGTCCCCCACCGCTCCTGCCGCAAGCCAGGAGAGCCCTAAAGCACCTCCCTCCGTGCTGCCCGACTCACCATCTCATTGTAGGCATCCCTGCTGAGCCGGGGCGTCAGTTTGATGGTCCCCATAAAAACGAAGAAGAGCCCCAGGGCCACCGAGAGGGCGACGATGGTGATGGTCCTAGGAGATGCCATAGAGCCGCAGGGATCCGGTCCTAGCGAGGCCTTGTGGCTCTGGCTGCCAGCCCGGGTGGGAGGGAGTCCGTCACCATTGAAGGCTGTAGGAATAAAGCTGCAGAGGCAGGAGGATGACAGCGGGAGGGGATTCAGCCTCCTCCACTCAGCAACCCCTGGGTCCTAAAGCCCTGCAGCCAGAGCCAGGCAGCTCCAGCACTCGAGCGCAAGAGGAGCTCATCCTCTCGTTTCCTTGCGTGTTCCATAAATCGCCCACAGGAAGCCGAAACGGAGTCAATTCTAGAGATGTGGGATGGCAGCCAAAGGCAGAGCACAGTTGCTCATTAGTGGGAAAACAAGGACATGTTAGCAGAGGGCACAGGAGTAACATGCTGTGGAGAAGTGGGCAGGGGTCTCTTGTACATAGCTTTCAGCTTCAGATATTCAGATGCTCATACACAGCAAACAACATATTGCTTCATTTATTTGTGCCAGGAAAGAAAAATAAATGTTTTGTCCTGGTGGGTCTCCTGGAACCTGATGCTCAAAAGGGAAGGTGAGGCCACTTGTGTCACCCACCCCCACTGCAGATAAAACATATCCTGTATGTTCAGCTCTCCAGAAGCTAGTGGAAAGGTTTTATGATCCCCTGTTACTTTCTGATTTAAAGTCATTGTCTCCCCTGCAATTAATGTGGCAAATTAACCTTTTGACCAAAACCGAGCAGAAATCTATTCAGATCTCGCAGTGAGAAACCAAGGTATAATTACACAAAACAGAACTGCTGGAATACTGCGTCCTTTGGTATAAAATGAAAACAAGAGGCTGCAACAGTGTGTAAAAACCTGCTCTCATGGGATAGTGCAAGAGTGACACTTCCTATGCCTGTCAGGAATCTCAACATCACTCCCTTTATGGTGTAGTAATTCTCAAGTCCTAAACACATGTATTTTGAGGCCCCATGGCTTGAGAACTGGTTGTTGTTATTATTCAAATCTCAGGAGTGTAATTAAAAGCCTGAAAAATACAGGCAGCTCTCCCAGTTTCCTTGGGAGTTTATCAGCCTTGATTTGAAACATTCTGAGACTCACACAACACAAGAGAACCCTGCTCACTCAGACTCCCCTCCTCATTACAGCAGCTCCATCTCTGGAAGAGCTGGAGAAATAGAACAACACTGTGAGCGGGACAGGACACATACAAAACAGAAGAAAAAGTTTAATTAGCTATTGCAGAACATCCTGAAGAGGAAAAATACTGCTGCTGACATTTTCACAGGGCACTTCATATTTAGGCATCAGCAATCATTAGTGGAGAAGGGGGAGGCAGGTGTGGAAAGAGAGACACTGAAATCTGTTCTCTTCATTTCATTTTATAGAAAAATCCCATTGCCGAAGCTGGTGCCTCCTCCGGGCAGGGACCCCGACAAAGGAATCCCTGGGCTTTCATACTCTTCCATCCTAAATCTCCCACCCCTTGCACAACAGTTCTGACCAGTGGAAATTTAGAGTCCGGTGTCTTCTCGCTGTTCATTGGTTTGTGCAGAACCTGTGGGTGAGAAGCCACCCACCCCCAGCCAGCGCTGGAAGTCCCGTGTCCTTTGTTAGGCACAAGGTCAGCGCCCATTCACGGCTCCTCGCCTGGGGCTCCAGCGATTTCCCACTATCCAGGGTACAATTTGCAGCTCGAACACCGAGCTACCGGCCCTGGGCATATTCCTCAACACAGGGAGAGTATTTTCCAGGCTGCTTTAACCAGCAGCCCAAGGTTTGCAGGGGAAGGAAGGGTGATGAAATGCTACAAGGAACCTTTTCACCCCAGAAACCCAGGTAGTTCTTTCCAGAACAGTGTTGCTAGGCACCCCAAAGTAAGAGAAAAACCAAAATAATTTATTTTTATACAACTTTCCAGAAAATAAGTTAAAATCCTAAGTGCATTGGCTCTTCAGGACAGTAAGAGGTTGCTTCCCAAGCTCTCAGAGCTCATACCTGCCTCCTTGTCAGCGGGTGAACAGCAGCACCAGCTCACAATGCACAGTGTGAGGAAACATGTCAAAAGGAATAGCCAGCACAGGGGCAAAAGGCTCCCCTGCCAGCTTCTTCCGTGGGTCAGGTGGGCAGCACAGCCTGCGGAAAGCAAAGAGCATCCTTTAGACCAGAAGAAGAAGCCTTCCCACCACTGGTATCACAATCCAAGGGGGATCCACGAAGGATGTATCATGTGTTTAACTGATTCCTCAGAGTCTGCAGCTGACACTGGCTGAGGTGTGGAGCCATCAGTATTGAATCCCAAACCAGCTCTGACAAGCTGAACAGTCAGTGGCAAGTTGAAAGCTCCCTTTTTCACAAGCCATCCCAGCTGAAAGACACTCAATTTTCAGTTTTTGCACTGCCTTCATGACTACCTGCAGACAGATTTATCACCTGGGCCTACCCCAGATAAAGGCTGACCAGATAAAGCTGCATGATTAACCTCTAAGCAGGTGACTAACCCCCTTGGCTTCACTTTCTTGTCTAGGGGCCAACCTTCCTGCAGTGAACTCGATGGACTCTGCGTCCCACACCCAGATGTGCTTTCTTTTGCATTATTTTCTGTTCCTCACTGATGCCTTGTCTGGACTTCACAGGGTCTGTCACTAAGGTCAGTAGAAAGGAGGAGAGTGCTCACTCAAGGAAGTTCCTCATGGCTTCGCCCTCTGGCTTGCAGGAGATGTAGAGCAGCCTGCGGATGGACCTGCAGTTCCGGATGGCTCGTACAACCCTGTAATCTGCAAAAACAGACACCCTGCTTTCCCAGGGACCCACCGCCACCCTGAGCTCTCCAGAAGGAATGACTGCACGGCATCACAGGGTTGTCAAAGATACAGATGCGTATTTTGCCCTGTTCTGTGTCAGATGCAGTCTCTCAGGAGGCCACGGGTGCCACCCACACCACTGACAGCTTAGCTAATTTGGCAGGGTCGAGCGATGGGAGAAATGCCTCTGCTTCCCAGGGGGATGGAGGATGAGAGAAAAAATGTTAATTAAGCAAAGGCACATGAAACCTTCCACACACACTTGTGAGAGTGCATCTGGGCACCAGCACCACTGTGTGACTTCCCAGTACACACTGGAGGGAGTCCAGGGGAGACCACTGAGACAGTTCAAGGGCTGGGTTATTCAGCCTGGGGAAGAGAAGGTAAGCAAGGATCTATTTGCTATCTTCAGGGACCTCATGTCATTACTGACAACTGAGAATCTTCTCAGAGGGGCGTGAGAAGGGGATGAGAAGCAAGAGATGTATGGCAGCAAGGAAAAATTCTGATTGAATATATTAGGGAAAACATTTTCAGGAGAGGGGATACACCCTTGGACACATTCAAACCTCAGCTAGGCCTTATATCCCTATGCAACTTTATAAAACTCTGAAGTTGGCCTGGCAATAGTTGGGAGATTGCACCACAGACCTCCAGAGGTCCCTTCTCTCCTAAATAACTGTGTGAGCCTGTGAAAAATGGAAAAAATATTAGAGCTAAAGAGAAAGCATGATGAAGGCACTGAAAACAGAAGACTCTATGGGATTTTAGCTGCTGTCAGCAACAAGGTAAGGAACTAGAGACTAAGAAGGAAAGGGTTTGGAGCCAGTGTAACAGGTCTCACAGAACTTATTCAAAACTCTCTGTTTACAAGATGAAAATAAATAGCATTTTCTCTCACGTAGGCCAGCCCGAGAGGGGTTCACCACAGCAACAAGCGGTTGGGCACCCTCCCACGATGCCAGGAGTTGTGGTAACACAGCCTCTGCCTTTCCAGTGTGAAACTCACAGTTTGAGATCCCTGTGAAACCAAAAAGCAAGCACACGAACTGAGTCTCACCCAGAGTTAGGTGTAACATGAACCACCCTTTGCAGTGTGAAGGTAACTGGTTAGGGTCTTTCTGCTCACTTCTGTCACGTGGCAGACCCCTACAGAGAGAAGCCTGCCAGGAGCTGACAGACGAGTGAACAGTGCGTGGTCACCCCATAGAAGGACATTTAGAAAGCGCATTGCTGACATGGCAACATGGGATAGGTCACATAGTGAGAATTACCATGTAAGGAAATACTGTGTCTTAAAGAAGTGTGTAAAACCAGCTCGTTTCCTTTGAATAAACGATTCAGATCCAGGATCCAGATCCAGATCCAGATTCAGATTCCCACCCGGCGAAGTCTGAGTTTCAATCACCGACAACTTCTACTCCGATTTTTCGGCGTTTAGTTTGAAACTTTTTGCCACAGCAAGTTTGAACTCACCATTGAATGCTGCATTCCACTCAGCATCCTCTACTGCCTTCTCCACCACCTCGACACCAATCACCTTGGACACTCGGTGAGCCAGAGAGAGACCAATTGTGCCTGAAAACACGGGAAACAAAAACACTCCATACATTCACGCTGAAGAAACAGGCCTTTACCTAGCGAGGATCAGCTCTGCAATGCAAAGCTCTGGGAGCCCAGGAACCCACCTGTTCCACAGCAGATGTCGAGGAGGATGGTGTCCCCTGTGGCCTGGCAGAGCTCCCCGACTGCCTGGTACAGAACTTGTGCTCCAGCCGTGTTGACTTGGAAAAAGGCGTCCGGAGAGATGCGGAACTCGAGGCCGAGCAGTTCTTCGAAGATGTGCGGTGCTCCGTGGAGGAGCTGGTAGGGGGACTGCTCGTGGGAGCAGCGTGTCATGGTGCTGGTAGATCACACAAAAAACAGCTGTTAGAAGGTAGGAGAGAGGAGCTGGTTTCCATTCCCAGGGTGCTCATGGGCAGCAAAGGATGGTTCTTCCCCCCAGCAACTTTTATTTAATGTGAGCCTTTCAACAAGATTAAAGAATTATGATTCTTTGTAAGGGATCTGTGACTTACACAGTCTAAATTTCATTAAAAGGATCAAAATGACTTAGCAGAAGGCAGCATTCCCCAGGTCTATTCCCCAGTTTTGCTGCTAATGTGATTTACTGTCTTGGGATAGGCACTGTAAGTTTTTTCTTTAGTTTCCCAGACTAATAATTCCCATGAGGTAGAGCCATAGTGTGCTCAAATATTTCAAGTCTGGAAAAAGAAAAGGTGGGGCCATCTTAAAGCCGCATCTTCAAGAGGGATCCAAACATCTGTCATTCTCTTCCAGCCCTCCTTGAACTGGTGGAATTTGAATTTGGTCAGAGAGGGGGTAGAAGAAGGAGGTGGCTTTGTTTCCACTCCTTCCCCATGTCGAGGCATTTACCTCTCTTGGAAGTAAAGTGAAGTCAAGGCACAGACTGCTCCAGGCCCGCACGTGAAGAACTCCTTCAGCAACGCTTTCTGAGTAGCCAGTGCCTCCTGCCAAGAGCGAGAAAGGCAAAGCTGCCCGCTTGGGTAACCTGATTAGACCCCCTCTCCCCAGCAATACACCCAGCTCAGCCACGTGTCTGCTGTGCCTCTCGCCCTGCTCTCCACGTGCTCACCTGGCCGAGCTCCTGGGGGTGGAAGGTGACGATAGCCATGGTGTGGCCACGGCTGGTGGTGCGAACCACGAGCTCCCGCCAGTGTCCTCCTTCGTGGAAGAGGATGCAGGAGTCCAGCGGGGAGCGACAGATGAACTCCTCATAGCACTGAGGGGAGGGGAAAGGGCACCTTTAGTACCATGAAGACAACTGGCCCGCTCTTAGCCCTCCGGACAGGCAGCCCTTCCACCACTGTGATCTGCTTTTCCTGTTTGATTTCAATACACTGGGTGAAAGCTCCTTCCAGGCTCTTGAAAGACAACACGTTTTATGAATTTCAATTTGCAGTTCTTATGTATTTTAATAGATTGGCAGGAATTAATTGTCACTTGATTAACTTCATTACTCGGGACAGTTTAGAGGCTGCAATATTAACATGTGAGTTTTTATTAAAGTATTTATAGACCAACTAGAATCAAGCATGAAACTTTTCAGAACATGAAAATGGACTTGAAAACACAGCATAATTAAAATCACAGTGTTCTCCCAATTAACACTGATTGCAGTCTCTCTATTCCACAGTCAAGGGACAGATATGACTTACTTATTTACCTGGGCTACTTGTTTGTGTTTTGAGGGTATGTTCTCCACATGGTTGGCTTTCACACAGACAATATTTCTTTCTGGGGAGAGAGGGATAGGTACTTAATTGCTCTGGTTCAGGGCACATAAACCACTGTTGTATCTAACATGACAAACTGTGGAGAGCCCTTTTCCCCATTTCCCAACAGCTCATGCCAACAGTTTTCTATGAGTTTCTTGTCCTGTACTGACCTCTGCCAGTTCCTACATACAACCCCACAGTTTTGGGGTTCCCATCTGGTCCTCGGTTCACAGAGAAAGTCGATTTGTTTCGGTAGCCATTAATAATGGGCTGAGGGAGAAAAGAAGGAAAAGTAAAGCCTTGGATGAAAAGAAAAAGCAGGAGGAAAGCCAAACCCCAGCCTGGTTATTCTGTTGCCAACATGGGAAGATGTATGTGAATGGGCAAAACACAGAAAGAGTTTGTGCACAAGAACCCCAGTACTGTCCCTTGGGGACAAGAATTGGCTCCCTGTGACAGAATGGTGACAGGTTTATCAGAGAGGCCTTGGGCACAGAAAAGGGTTCCCAAGCACTGGGGTTATTTCACTCTTGGGCAGTCACAGGCTGCAAGTCAGCAAGGCTGCCACAGACACACTCTCTGCAACCTAGTGATGCCCCCCACGAGGCTCTTGAGTTGTTGAGGGAGAGACTGTTCGTGGCTCAGAGGGGAGAGCATTCCCATGGGACACTCACCGAAGGGACTACAGGCTGGAGAGGACAGCAGAGCCCACCAGGTTTCTGTGCATCTATGCCCAGCTCCTCAAGACGAGACGCCAGTGTCTGCAAAATCTTCCTCTGGCTTTCATACTTCACCTGCAGAGGAGTTCTAAAGCAGAAACACTCTCACAGGACCACACGATGGTGGGCAGCTCTTCATCACCCACCTCTGGGGACTCTGAGGAGTCCAACAGGAGGAAAAAGTGCAAGTGAAAATGTAGCCCCAGAGGAGCTCTGCCCTTGCCATAACCACAGCTGCTTGGAGAAACAGGAGGAAAGAAAAATCCTCTGTCTGTGGTCCCCCAGTGCTGGCCTGGAACACTTTATTTAATCTGAAGCCCCAGTGAAGCAGAGCACTCCCACAGAGGACAGGATCACTGTGCAAGTGCCCATCCTCTGTACCATAAGGAACCTCTCAGTTCTATCCTTCACGGCAACAGGATCAAAGCAGCAGCAAATGGGGTCTGAACAGTTTGCAGCATTAAGATGCTCAGGGCTGTTGCTCAAGGGCATAGGAAGGACAGCTGGGGAAACACAGCAGAGAAAAGTCTGTGAAAACACATCTTACCTGCAGCTGCTCTTGGTAGGGAAGTCTCCACAGTGGTGTCACTGCATTTGCTAACCTGGAAAGCACAACAGCAAGGCAGTGCCCAGAGCTACTTGACTCCTAATTCCTATGGCATAACATCCTTGTCACCTACTTCATGGGCAGGACTGTTCTGGTGAGGGCTCTGCACCAGGGCTGGCTGTGAACACCCAGACTCCCAGGGAACCAGAGTGAAATGCACAATTTGTGTGTAGCAGGCAGGGAATTTCAAGCTGCCCACTCTCACTGACCCGGCCACCCACTCAGGAGTAGTTTAGAGATAAACCTCAGAACTTGCCACTACTCATATCCAAAGCAGGACAAAACACATAAAAGCTGGTTTTAAAAACAAAATAAAAGACACACATACCCTAAAAAGACGCCCAAAAAAGAGGTGAGACTGATATGATTCAAGCACTCATCACTGACTCCCTGAACCCATGTAGAACACCCCGCAGCTGGGTAAGTTGCAGCTATTGCTTACTAGGATTTTTGGAGCTGCCTCCAAAGCACCCAGTGCCAACTGCTCTGAGGTCCAGGACTGCAAATCAAATGGACTATCACTTTTTGCTTGCCAATATGGCAACTTATCCGCTCCTTTCCTCTCAGAACTTTTCATTTGTCTTCTCCACTATCCCATCCCCAGGCCAGACTCCAGGCAAACGAGCCGAGCCCTGGCTCTTCTATTCCTACTGGGTGAAACGAAACCCCTCAACCCACCACGTTCACAGCTTTAGGTGCTCGCTGCTTTGAAAGAAAGCTTGGTCATTTTGGAAAAGCCCTACCTCTCCTCCCAGGACGACTCTGGCAGGCTGCAGCTCTCCCTGGCCTTCTTCTTCCCTTCCCACGTCGCTGCTGTGGTTGTCACCGGGCTGCGGTGCCGAGCGGGCGGGCTGAGCAGGGCGAGCGGCGGAGGGCGGAGGTGGCAGCGCGGTGGCCCCAGCACGCAGGACAGAGGCATGGCGGGGTGTGAGCGGCTGCGCCCGCGGCGGGCACCCGAACAGCGGCACGGGCTGGNGTGCCGCCGCGCCGGGCGGTGCTGGCGGCCCCGGGACCTCCCCGTGCCGGCCCCGCGCTCCCCGGCCCGGGCTGCCCGCGGAGCCCCGGCGGGTGCGGAACCGGGCGGCGCTGGGGAGGGCTGAGCTTTCACCCCTGTGTTGAGTGTCACAAAAGCAAAGTGTCACAGCAACCGCGTGGCTGCCCTGGGCTGGCCTGGGACAGACTGAAAGCTCAGTGTGACCTGGCACCGAGCCTGTGCGATGGGATACTCAGGACTGCCGAGAGAGAAGGAGGGAGGTCTGGCTGCTGTGTCACCTCGGCTCGCAGGGTGGGTGCAGTGGGGTACATGTGGTCATATGGACAGGAGTGCAAAAACAGCCTCTCCCAGCCAGCCCAGGGGCCTGCTCAGCCCAGGCCGTAACTCCAGCAGATGCTCAGGGAAAAGCAAGGAGCAGGCAAGCACACGTGGTCCCATGCTCACTTAATCTCTCCATCACAAAATATTTTCAGCGCTGAACATTCCCCGAGTCAGACGTGGTTTATCTAGACCCCAAGAGTTCTCTTGTCCATGTGTTAACCTGTCACCCTTTGATGTTACCTAAAATTCCATTCCTAAAAGGATGTGCTGCCACACCTCTTTTGACCAGGAGGCTCACCTGCTACCGTTTGGGTGAACTATTCCTGTGTGAACCTGGCTGCTGCGGTTACCCCCAAGAGCTCCAGAGCCTGGCCCTGTCCCCGCCCGGTCCCGCTCCCGGTCCCGCTCCGTCCTATTACCCGTCTTGTCCCGGCGGGGCCGGAGAAGGAGCAGGAGCGCGGGTCCTCCCCTGCGCAAGGGGGCGCAACACTGTTCAGGCCCGCTGCGTGCCTTGGGCGCGCTCGCCACGTTTGGCCACGCCCCATGGGCGGGGTCCGCGTCACATAACCACGCCCATCGTGGGCGGTGACATCTCGGACGCGCTGTCTGCAGTAGCCGCGCCCTCGCCACGCCCCGCTGCCACGAGACGCCGGCGCGGGCGCTGATTGGCCGGTGGCGCGGGGCGGGGCGGGCGCTGATTGGGCGGCGGCGCGCGGCGGAGCGCGGCCCG